>JBAMAX010001806.1:0-132827 GCA_037043745.1 Chymomyza amoena
TAAAAAGTATCTAAAAGCCCTATCCCATTTAACAAAATTATGTTTATTTCAAAAAAGTATCTTCTTCAAAAAGTATCTTTCTTCCAGAAAAGTATCTAAAAGCCCATCCCATTAAACAAAATTATGTTTATTTCAAAAAAGTATCTTCTTCAAAAAGTATCTAAAAGTATCTTCTTCCAAAAAGTATCTAAAAGCCCATCCCATTTAACAAAATTATGTTTATTTCAAAAAAGTATCTTCTTCAAAAAGTATCTAAAAGCCCATTTAACAAAATTGTGTTTATTTCCAAAAAAGTATCTTCTTCTAAGAAGTATCTAAAAGCCCTATCCCATTAAACAAAATTATGTTTATTTCAAAAAAGTATCTTCTACAAAAAGTATCTAGCTCTATCCCATTAAACAAAATTATGTTTATTTCAAAAAAGTATCTTCTACAAAAAGTATCTAAAAGCCCTATCCCATTTAACAAAATTATGTTTATTTAAAAAAGTATATTCTTCTTTAAAAAAGTATCTGATTCAAAAAAGTATCTAAAAGCTCTATTCCATTTAACAAATTTATGTTTATTGCCAAAAAGCATCTTCTTCAGAAAGTATCTTTCAAAACTATCTTCACTAGAAATTTCATAGCTCCTACATCAACATTACTAAGTTACAGCTATTAGTTTGACCAAAAGCGCTCCTCCTCTGCGCCCTCCTATCATCTACACCAAATATCCCTGCATATTTGTCTGCTCACTACAAATTGCAAGATACAAGATACACACAATTGTCACTAATCCGTCATTTAGTTAAAAGAACTTGCCATTGCAGACAGCCAATTGACACACCTACTACAACAAAAACTCGTAAATCAGAGCAACAAACTCATATGTGGCTATATAGCTATATAGATACATATATGTATCTATGTATCCACTATGTATATATATGTATATGTTTCTATTAGACAGCGACTGATGCCGGGCAGTGATTATGATTACGGCTGGTTGACGTCGTCATTGTTTTCATAGCTGCTGTTGGAAAATGAAAAGTTTATGGATAAACAGAGATTTTTTTCTTTATAGACGCCATGCTGCCATAGACACCCCCTAACCCCCATGCTCTTCGTGCTGTTGTTGTTGTCGTTGTCATGCTTTATGGTTTTTATATTTAGCTTGTTGATGCTGTTATTAATAATTTTGTTTGCTACAATATTTGCTAAATGTTTATTCTTTTTGAAAAATACTTTTACTTTGTACTCATACAGATATATTATATCTTTTATTTAATTTTTTATTTCTTTTCGCTCTTAGTGCTTTGTGGCATCAACATTGCTTAAGTTTATAGATTTATTAATGTTGCGATTGTCACATAATTATTGTGAACAAAAAAATATATATTTTATTTTAAATATATATATTTTATTTAAAAGTAAAGGGGCTGTTGGCATACATAATGGATATTTAATGGCCCGAACATGCAACAAGATTTGGAAAACGCTTATGAGCAAATTGTTAACAAATTATTGAACAAAGGTCGTAAAACGTTTTGGCATGCAAATTTTTGCTTTTGTTGAGGGTACTTAACCTAGATTTTCATTTAAAATTTTCTTGACCAACGTTGAATGACTTTTTCTCTTGAAATTATTGAAATTTAAGTAAGCATAAAGTCCAATTATCATACTAAAAATATTAATTTAATTTTAATTTTTTTTTGAAAATTAATTTTTATAAAATTGAGTTGAGGCGTTCGAAGGAATTAAGATTCATTTTATTAGAGATTGCAATATAACTATAGCTATATATTTTTATAGCTATTCCCAAGACTCAATAGCTTGATCAAAAAAATGTATAAAAACGAATTTAGTACTAAAATAATATTATTTTAAGCATGCAAATTCTCTCTTTTGTTAAGGGTGCTTAACCCAACACTGACTGACGTTTTCTCTTTAAATTGTTTAAATTTCGGTAAGCTTGAAGGCCAATTACACTGTCCAACAGTGATTTAGATCTTTTCAAGTGACCTAGTGTACGTTGTAGGTCTTGATGAGTAGATCACGATAGTGTGTTTCAAAATTGTCTAACATCCCCAAAATCGCAAGTTATTGCTTAAAAACCGTTTTTCGGGTACTGCGATCACTCCCACTATCTCAACGTCGCCAGTTTTTAACCGATTTTCGATTGCTTTACGGTTTTGGAAAGAAGAAAATTCAAGCTTTAAGATATACTTCATACAAAGCAACTACGAGATTTTTTCAAAAGTTATCTAAGATTTACACTTTTTTTTTTTCGTTTTTCACACTTTGAAGTCATTTCTATATAACATTTTGTTAAAACACCTTTACTTTTTTACATTTATTCTTAAAGAAATATTAATTCCGAGTTAGAAAAGTCACGGTTTATCAAAATCCGTCGATAAATTTTTAAGTTACGACGCTTATTGTAAACAAGAAAATTAAATTTCCATCGACAAAAAAAATGTTTTAGATGGATAATTCGTTTGTTCATTAACCCGTGAAGCAATCGAAAATCGGTTAAAAACTGGCGACGTTGTGATAGTGGGAGTGATCGCAGTACCCGAAAAACGGGTTTTAATCAATAACTTGCGATTTTGGGGGTGTTAGACAATTTTTAAACACACTATCGTGATCTACCCGTCAAGACCTACAACGTACACTAGGTCACTTGAAAAGTTCTTTTATTTTTTTTTGATTTTGTAGAACAGTGTTATTAATGATAAGTTTATTTAAATTTTTTTGTGAAATTAATTTTTAGTAAACTGATTTGAGGCTTTTGAGGAAACTAAGCTTTATTTTTATTATTAGAGATTCCAATAAAACTATCCTCAAATTATTAACCATATAATTTATATTTTTATGGCTATTCCCTAAGAAACAATAGCTTAACCAAAAAATATCTTGTTCCTGTGTATAAAAACCAATTGAATACTAAAATAATATTATCGATAGCAAGCGAAAAGGTTGGATAATCTTTTTTAGAAATAATTTTTAAAGTAGTTAGGTTTGGAAGAGGATTTATAGCTTACGATTCGTTTTTATTTAGAAACTGATTCTAATATATTCAGAGTGAGCTGCAAGCAAAAAAAAATCGAAGTGTCTCTCAACCCTTCAATATCTTTTCCCAAAAGAGGCTAATAGATATCTATACATATATATATAATTAGCAATTTCCATCTAGAACTTGCAGCAGCTATGGCTATATTAAGAGAAGCTGCTGCTGACAATGCTACACTTCGAGAAAAACTAGATAAAGAAGTGAGAAATCGGGGAAAAAAAAGTAATAGGGGGTTTCACCCACTGAGTACTTTGCATGCAAATCCCTGTCCGGGTGAGATTTCGTTCTCAAAATAAATAAGAAGGACATGACTTAATAGTTTTCCTGATCATTTTGATACATGTTTTGGAGGTCTTACTTGGTACGTTTGAGGTATTATAAAGAGTACTCCAGTTGTACTATTTCGTAGGCCTTTTGTAAAAAACTTTCTAAATCGAAGTATTGCGAAAGTAGGTTATCTTTGGAAGTTGGGTAAAGGGGGGTATTTCTGACTTCGTATTTGGATTCAGCCCTATGCTCCACTTGGAGTCAAGAATATCAGATCAAGACAGATCAGACTCACCGATTCCAAAAAAAAAAAAAAATACATATCTTTTCGTTTTACTTTGATAAAGATCGATTCAAAGATTCAAAAGAATGGTTTACTCCAGAATATAAATACAAACCACTGCATATTGAGTTAACTTGGAAAGTTTTTGGAGTTATATTTAAGTACAAAAACAATTTTTTGTTTTGATGTTTTTTTTTTAAGTGTATTCAAAAACAATGGAACTTAACAAAAATAATGACGTATACGCAATATGTGCGTATATAGCCTAAAGAGGTGACCAGAACGATAAAAATTCTACCCCAATTGCAATTTGCGTTTTATCACTATAAAATCGAACAAATTTGCAATCAACAACAATTACTATCAAATCTAATTACGTATACGCAATATGTGGCTATGTTGGCGCTGAAAACAAATTTCAAATTCCTTTATGTGCAGTAAAAAATTACGAGCGCTCAATTAAAAATTAAAAGAGTTCTAACCTAAATTACGTATACGTAATGTATACAAATTAATGGACGGCTAGGCTAGGCGTGACCAGATCGTAATTTCCCAAAAAATTAAGTATACGCAATGTGTGGGTATATGGCCAGAACAATAAAAAATCCGGTGCAATTGCAATCTGCATGCAATCATTATAAAATACGTAAATGTGCAATCTAAATCTGTGACTTTTCAAATTACGTATACGCAATATTTGCATATGTGGGCGTTGAAATAGGCGTGTCCTAATGAATATAAATCTGTTGCAGTTGCAATGGGGTTGTAACCATTATAAAATCCAGCAAATGTGCAATCTAAAGATTGACTTTCAATAAAAATTACGTATACGCAATATTTGCGTATGTGGGAGTTCAAAATAGGAATAGCCAGAAGGAACAAAAATCTATTTAAATTTGTATGCGTATAATTTAATGCAACTTGCGCTGTCAATAATTTCAAGAGTTCCATCAAAAATTAGAAAAGCTCTAACACAAAATACGTATGCGTAATATAGTCTTATATGGATGGTTAGCTTAAGCGTGGCCAGATCGTGACTCTACCTGGTGTGTAACTTCTATTTTTTGTATAAGAACAAGTTCAAATCGTTATGAAACATGCTTTTGATAGTGATTTGTAGGATGTCTAAGAGCAATAGAGTACGGACATCCACTGGTAGTGTTAGTCTAACCTTTTATTTTGTGTTTCAAAACTAGAAATAGCTTTAACTCTCCGTCTGTCGAATGTAAAGGGTCTAGCCAGGCACCATTCATCAATTCAATTTTACCATCCTTTTTTCGTCCTTACTTGAGGACTTTTTATAATTGTCATAGTGGTAGATCGATAGCCAATAAAATTTTTGGAATGTACTTGGAAGCTCAAGTCTCTTTGTAAGGTAAAAATATATTAAATTAACGTCGAAAAATGTCTGGCCAGACGGAGGGTTAAAGCGCTTAAGATGTGAAGTCAAAAAATAATTCAATGTACTCTTGATCCCATAGAATCTGTAAGGCCTGACGAGAGAGGAAAAAGAATTTTATCATCCTTTTTCGTTCTAATTTGAGGACTTTTTTTTAGATCGATGGGATCGGGGACTTTTCACCCCGTGCCCGTCGTTTTTGGAGGGGTCCGGACTCGAGAGTCGTTCGGGAAGATCTGCATTGGAGTTTTATGAAATGCTTGATTATGATTTTATCAATTCATCAATTCTCTCAGAAATCCTTTCTATACTTTTTTATGTTGATCTCACACTTTTCAACAATTTTACGTATTTTCATGAATTAAGAAAAATTTATAGGGGTCCGGATCCGAGATTTTCCCCGGGGCTCGGATATTCTCTCTACGGCCCTGTCTGTAAGACAGCGATTTGATACAAAACATTTTTCTAGAAAGATCTACCTTTGTAAGATGGAGCTTACTTCGCACAGACTTTCCTGTAGACCTTTAGGAGAAAAAACCAGAAGCGAAGATTATTTTCGAGCGTTTTTAAAGACCTTCTAAGCTGTCCAGCATAGGTATCTAAATCTAAAGATCTTATAGGATTAACTCTAAGATAGGTCAAATCTATAGAAGTAAGACATTCTCTTCGTTTCAGCTTATTTAGAGTATGTAATGGAATGAAATTCCCATTTCTTAAGAGCAAGACTAAATGGCTTATTTCTGGGCATATGTTTTTGGAAATTCAGGATTCCAACCTTTTCGAATCTGTTCGACATGATTAAACTGCACTTAGATGGCAAAATTATGTCAAGAACTTTTATTCTAGAATATTTATTAAACGTTTGTCTTTTTTGTTGCATCACTTGGCTTTGAAAACTGCATTTTGAATATAACCTTCCCTTTGAAACACCTTCCGTCAAATTGCTCACATTAAAATACTTACTATATACGATTTTTAATTAAAAAATATTTTTATTAAATCAATTTCTTACAAGCTGCCAACTCCCTCAACGTTTTGCGGATTGGCATTAATTAACAGTTCTCGTAACCCAATTACAGTGTTCGTTGGCAATCAAAACTTTTTCCATTAAGCCGGGTCAATTAAAAATATGCATAATTACTAAGAAAAAAGCGAACACGTAATAACAAAACTGCTATAAACGTGGTAAAGTTTCATCAAAATCAGCCTTGAGATACAATATTAGCTGGTATTAAATCTATAGCCCGGACTGGCTGCATGACCTGCATAGTGTGACCAGACCACAAGTGTGTGAAGAATGGCAAGTGTTTAGTACTTCGAGGATGTCCTTGGTCACCCACAGCAAAGTAAAGCTGCAGCTAAAGGAACAAAAGCCACTTGGTTGGTTCATCTATTATGCAAAAGTAGCAAATGTTTGCAACGACCTTGAAAGCAAAGCCAACTGCATAAGGCACAGGACGACGAAAAAAAATAAATGAAAAAAGTAAAAGCTGATTTAATCGCTCAGGCTCAGAACACACAAAATTGCAGCGTAATTTAATGCTTTTGGCCCTTTTTTGTCGCTGCTGGCCCAGGAGACAAGGTGTTAAATTTCACATTGTGTGATCGATAAAATAAATGCCAGACGTGTCCTTGACGGCACGTTTACGACATACCATAAACAGGTCTAAAGGAAACTAGATAAGATGCTTCTTGCCACATACGTGCGCGCCATTTTTCTTTTTTTTCGTTTTCTTTTTTTTTGTTGTTATCACAATCCAATGAGCTTTTTTTGGTAAGAATATTTCGTTGAAATTGGCTAGGCCAAATAAGTTTGACTTGGCTTGAGCTTTTTAAGCAATTTTTTGGCTGTTTGGCTTTGGCTTACATATGAAATGCCAAGGCCCAAAGGACGGCAGACAAATGCGTAGCGAAAAAATGTTGGTGCTTTTTTTGATTAGAAATTTTGTTGATGTTGTGTGTTTTGGAGGGTTTGTGGGTTGTTTATTTTGGTATTGGATGGCGACTTCGATTTTTTTGTTGCTGTCTTTGTTGAGGTGGGTTAATGTGCCACATGTGGCAAGCTAGAAATGTTTGACCGAGTTTGAGGGGTGTGTCAGTTCAGTGTTGTGATATATTTGTGCAATAGAAGTCTGAGGCGTGGCTGCACATGGATTGTTTATATTAATCGACGCGATTTGCGCTGAAATTGTTTGTCCGAACGCCTAGAACTGAAGGACTTTAGGAGCAAGAACTGTCGCATTTTGGCAAAAAGTGTTTAGATAGTTGCAGCGTGTTATAGATATGAGATATTGAGGGTAGAAAGAGGCGTCGCGGCATATAGATTGTTTGTACCAATCGCCTCGATGTTTGTCTGAACGCCTATAACTAAAGGACTATAAGAGACTATAATGCCAAATTTTAGCAAAAGTTGCTTATATAATTGCAGTGTGTTATAGACATGAATTTTTTAGAGTAGTTAAAGGCGTGGCAGAATAAAGCTTATACCAATGGCCATGATGGGCGCTTGAATTGTTTGTCTGAACGCCTAGAACTGAAAGACCATAAGAGCTAGTATGGGATTTTGAGAGAAGTAGAAGGCGTGGCAGTGCATATCTTATACCAATCTCCTCGTTGTGTGTTTGAATTGTTTGTCTGAACGCCAAGAACTGAAAGACTATAAGAGCTGGGAATACCAAATTTAAGCAAAAGTTGCTTATATAGTTGCAGTATGTCATGGACATGAGATGTTGACAGTAGTAGAAGGCGTGGCAGCATATAGCTTGTTTATACCAATCGCCTCTAAGTTAGTCTGAACATTTGGAACTCAAAGATTATGAGAGCTACAAATACCAAATTTTGGCGAAAGTTGCTTAGATAGTTGCAGTCTGCTATGGACATGAGATATTAAGATTAGTAGGAGGCGTGGCAGCATATAGCTTACCAATCGCCTTGATGGGCTTAAATTGTTTGTCTGAACGCCTAGAACTGAAAGATTATGAGAGCTAGAAATACCAAATTTGAGCAAAAGTTGCTTTGATAGTTGCATCATGTTATGGACATGAGATATTAAGAGGAGGCGTGGCAGTTATAGCTTATACCAATCGCCTTGTTGGACGATTTTTGTTTGTCTGAACGCCTAGAACTGAAAGACCTCTAGAGCCAGTAATGCCAAACTTAAGCAAAAGTTGATTTTATAGTTACAGTATGTTATGGGTATGAGATGTTAAGGTTGGTAGAAGGCGTGGCAGCATATAACTTATACCAATCGCCTGGATGGGCTTAAATTGTTTGTCTGAACGCCTAGAACTGAAAGATTATGATAGCTAGAAATACCAAATTTGAGCAAAAGTTGCTTTGATAGTTGCATCGTGTTATGGACATGAGATATTAAGAGTAGTAGGAGGCGTGGCAGCATATAGCTTACACCAATCGCCTTGATGGACGGTTTTTGTTTGTCTGAACGCCTAGAACTGAAAGACTATAAGAGTTAGTAATACCATATTTTGGCAAAAGGTCCCTAGATAGTTGCAGTATGTTATAGACTTGAGTTGTTAAGAGTAGTAGAAGGCGTGGTTGCATATAGCTTATTTATACCTATTGCGCCGATGTTTGTATGCACGCCTAGAACTGAAAGACCAGAAGAGCTGGAAATATCAAATTTTGGCAAAAGTTGCTCTTATAGTAGCAGTGTGTTATAGATATGATTTGTTTCCCTTTGTTCCCCCTGTTCGCGTGATATACCCCTTCCCATTTTCGCTGTATACACCACAAAAATATCTCAAGTTCTAATATGTGCTTCTAATAAACAACAACATGTTGACTTTAGCTGATCTTTTCTTAGAACAACAACAACTCTAACACCTCTAACAAAATTTCACAAGTTTTGTTTGCAAATATCTATTCCACAAATATTATGTATTTAGTACTCACCTAAGGCCTGACATCTTTTGCAGCTGCTGCTTTGCTTTAAGATTTTTTATTTTTTAAATTTTCCTTGTACATATGTGCTTGTTTGATTTATTTTAAAAGTAGTTATTTAATTTTATGTGAACACTTTATGTCTTTTATATCACTTATTGACTTGCATTATAGCAGAGTTGCTTCACTTCGATATTGCTAATACGCCACGTTGTTGCTACTGCGCTTGCAAAACAAAATATATCAATCAGCTGTTAAGACCTTAAGGCAAGCACTTCAAATGAAAATTGCTTAACTTGGCTAAGATGATAAGATATCAGACAAAAAATTTCCAAAAACCCGGTACTTATTTAAATTAAACTTAAGTCTGCCCATAAATTATGCTCTAAATTGTAACTAATGCTTTTTATCGCTGCTTTTGTTGTGATATATTTTTTGTTTTACAAAGCGCACATGCAAGTTTCTGACTTTTTGTATCTTTTTCTCAACGCACACGCACACATCTACAAAATCACACACACACTGTCTCACTTTTACACTTGTTAAGTTTGCGCAGGTTTTGTGCCTTGATTTTTTTCAATCAAGTCCAAACATGCCTAAATGTCACAATATTTTTTTAATTCAATTAATTTAATTATAATTAATGCATTTTCTGCATACACTTTTGCTTAAATTAAACATTAATTATGTTCGCTTTTAATTCAATTTTCACATTTATATGCTTGACACTGAAATTGCTACGGAAAATGTAGCCAGAAAAATTAATTTGTCCGTGCGCCCGTTTTGTGTATGTTATTGTGTATCTGTGTTGCTGTATGTGTGTTTGTATTTGTTTGTGTTTGTCTTTGTATGTGTATTTTGGCTGACTTCTGCTGCTGCTGCTGCTTGGTAGCTGCTGCTGCTGCTGCTCGATGCGTGCGAAACGTGCGACGCGCTGACTCTCTAACTGGCAACTGGGCCGCGATTTGGCTGACTTGCTGGTAACGCCCGCCAAAGAGAGCAAGCGCGCTGGAAGGCGCCATTGCAGCAACAACGCAACAGCAAAGCACCGTAAACAGAGAGCGCTTGAAGAGAGCGCGCGTGAGAGTGAAAGCGAAAGTTGGTCGAGCTTTCGCCTAGTTTTGTATGTTTGCTCTAGAAAAGCTCTTTTTAGCGCACATGGTTTTTGTTTATATTTGTGGCGTCCTTTCCAGTGGGCAAGTTTTTAATACAACGCTGGAAAATTTGTAAAAGCCTTTAAAGCTCATGCACTGCATACTTTTGGGCTTTAAAGCTGCAAAGCTCAAGCTCAACTGCGCCAAATACTCTTATGGCCTAAGTTTTATATGGTTATATCGAATTTTATATGGCGTACAATCGAGTACTCAATAAAATAAAGGGCTTTGTTGAATTACGAAATCGATTTCAAATTATCGAAACTGTGCAGTAAATTTGATAAAAACTATTTTTGTAAATCTTTATCTTTTGTTAATACTTGGATTCGGAGTCCAGAAAAGTCATACAAGATTTAAATATTTAAATTTCTATTCGATTTTTAAGCGCTTTTTTAATGTTTACATTAAATGAATATCAAAAATAATGTGTTTGAAAATATTTGGTGGTAAAAATTAAAAAGCCGGAACATAAATCTGAATATCATCTGGTTTCAGCGGGCACAAGTAATAATTATGCAATAAAGGATTCATAATAATAGGAGGTTTTTTGTATTATTTTGGTTAACTATACTCGTACACTCATAAAATAAAATCCTTAACTTACGATTATTTGTCATACAATTTTGATAATCGCAAAAGTAGTGCAAGCTTTTTTTTATTAAGTTTAAGACTGCCGAAAATAAAAATTTTGATTGAGAGCTATTTATCATCATCATCATTTATAGTATTACAATCTAAGGTAGGTCAAAGCTTCCTTTACAACGCCTCTTCATATCACTCGAAACATTTCTTTGAATTCGTAGTTCCTTAAATATTTTACAATATAAATAAATTAAAATAACAACGGAAAAATCTAAATTCGTGATCAAAAAAATTAAATTCGGATTTTACATAATTTTGAAAAAAAAAAAAAAAAATTTTCTAATATAGAATAGAAGATGAGAAAAGTAATTTAAGATTTTATAAATTTCTGAAAAATAATTTTTTTTTATACTCCAGAATAGAAGATAAAAAAAACTAGTTTCGGATGTTGAACAATTTTGAAAAAGATTTTTGAACAGTATTATGAATTATGATTTACTGGCTCAATTTAAGAACAAATTTCTTAATTTGCAAAATTTTAATTTAAAAAAAATGTTGTCCCCAAATTCAAACCTCTAAACCTAATAATAATAATCAACAAAAAATTAAACATAAAAAATATTAAGTTATTCCAAATTAGAATGAAGAAGGAAAAAATAAATTTCCGATTTTGTACAATTTTTGAAAATAAAATTTTTCTATTCTAGAATAGAAGAATATAACAAAAATTTATTTCAGATTTTGAGCAATTAAAAAAAAAAATTCGATTCTTTCTATTCTAGAATTGAAGATGGTAAAAAAAAATTTCGGATTTTGAACAATGTTGAAAATGATTATTTTGAGTTTTTCTATTCTTTAATAAAACGATAAGTTTCGGATTTTGAGCCATTTTGAAGAAATTATTGGTATTTTGTCTATTTTTGAATAAAAGATCATTTAAAATTGCTTCGGATTTTGGACAATTTTAAAATAGATTTTTTTTCTAGAAGAGAAAAAAATAAAAAACTAATTTCGGATTTTGAGCAATTAAAAAAAAGTTGGACTATTTCTATTCTAGAATAAATGATAAAAAAAAAATAATTTCGGATTTTGAGTCAATTAAAAAAAAATTTATTTTGTCAACTCTATAATAGATCAAAAAATATTATTTCGGACTTTGAACAATTTTTAAATTTTTTTTATTTTTTTTCTAGAAGAAAATTTAATTTCGGACTTTGAATTAAAAAAAAATTTTTGGACTATTTCTTTTCTAGAAAGGAAGATGGTCAAAAAAAATAATTTCGGATTTTCAACAATACTGAAATTTTTTTTTGAGTTTTTCTATTCTACAATAGAAGATCTAATACATCTTTCATTCAGAATTTTTGGTCACAATTTGCAAATTTAGAATTTATGTTCTTTTCGTAATTTTTTTTAGGATTCTGGAATTCCATAAAGTATTTTGTGGATATGTATAAAATTATTTATATTAAAGAGTTTGTTCATTTTTAATTACTTTAAAGTCAATTTTCGCAGTACTTTAATACTACAGTTGAAAAAATAGAGTATCTCCAAACTACGCATGAGATTATAATTATCTAGATTTTTGACTTCTAAGGGATTCGCTGTTATATTTTTAGTTCGAATATATAATTAAAAAATTTGTTCTAATTCGCGAAGTTTTTTTTCGTAGGACTAAACATTCTTATTAAAAAATTTGATAAATTTAAAAAAAATGCTATAGCATTGTTTTTAAAAAATCATTTTTATTTTCTTACTTTCGATTTTGAGGTTGTTAAAAATAATTTGTATACATTAGGTCGTTTTTTACAAGCTAAGATTTAAAGACAACATTGAGGATTTAAAAAACAAACAGGCTCCAGTTTGTTGAAAAGTTTTCAAGTTTAGATCCAGAATAGTTGTCCAGAATAGCAGTTATAGTACGGCATGCTCCTCAGTCTCAGGGCCACGGGCATTGTTCAACATTGATAGCAAACCTTCATGAGCCAAATATTCCATATGATCCATGTACGGACGTATGACATCCTTATTGATCATATACTTGGACATCCAGAGTATGATGTGCCGATGTATTTGATGGTCGCGATAAGCAGCATAAGGTCGACGCTTATGAGCTGGTCTGTGTAAAAAATAGTTAGTAAAAGATACAGATAAAAAAAAAGTATTTTATACCTCTGTTCTTCACGCAGTATGATGCGTCTACGTCGATCTGTTTCTAGCAGCTCGCAGCGCTCAATGTAACTATAATAGAAGCACATAGCGATACAGATTATAGCCAAGGCATAGAATAACCAAATCCATTGCATCAGGCTGGATAGGAACTAGTTACAAATGGATTTCTGCTTATACACTTTGAGGTACTTACATCACAAACACTGTATTTAAGGTTTGCCAGGTTTGCGAATCTTGCTTCTTTGGTCGAAGGTTCCAAAATATTGGACATCCCATTTTGTCTGAGAGAGAGTGAGATGCGACCAATGCCAAAGAAAAGAAATACAACCCGTGTGGATTAAGTTGCTTTCCGTAAAAAAAAAATAATATATACTTATGATTTAAAGTTTTGAGAATTTGTTGTTATATGCAAAGGCTATACTGATGTCAAATTTGAAAGAATAACTAATCAAAGCAAATGAACTTTTTACTGGTTCAAAAGAACTTGGCAATGGAAAAAATAGATATTAAAAAATTATTTAGTTTTTTAGTGCTGCTTAACTTAATTTATAACTAAGTGTTATACATTTTAGCTTAGTCAAAAAATTGGGAGTTTACTTTGTCCGGAAGAAGCAGAAGTGTCAAAAAACAATTTACACTTTAAAGCTAGACGAGTGACGTTGATAAAGAGACCAATTGCTGCCAATGTGTAAATATATTTGTATTATTTAGTATTATTTATTTGTATTGACGAATAATAATAAAAATTTTTCTTACCAAAAACCAATTACGACATATTGCACTTTTAGTCAGCCGATTGTTGTTGCTCACGTTGTAAGTCTAGAACTTTTGCATTTCTGCATCATCGGTCGTTGGTCGGGCACTTTTACATTCCTACCCAAATAAATCGAATAACCCAAAAATAAATAAAATAGATTTTCTCATAAGATGTAATATTTTTTTAATTTAATCAAAAAACTTAATGATTAAAAAATTAAAAATATTGGAAACAAATTTATAAAAAAAAATGTATTAATAAAGCCTCTTGTATTTTTGTGGAACTTTTCAACTTATCAACCTAGCAGCAAGAATAAATACCAAACTTTTAAAATTTAATAAAGGAAATAATAAAAATTGAATTTCATCAATTTAACTGATATTGATATATATACATAGATATTGATGATATAGATTAGTGTAAGGTAAAGAGTTAAAAAAAAAAGCTTTGGTTTTTTGTGGAGCTTTTCAACTCTAAAAGGAAGAATGAGTTTCTTAAATTTTTAAACACTAAATATAAGTTCAAAATAAACTTTTATTGGGTCGTTCACTAAGTAATTTCGTTGTTTTTTGAGCAATTTAAACACGATTTGTTTAATGTGTAAAACATTTTATGAAATTATTTACTCTCCATTTCGATCCAATACCTTTTGCCATCTTTCGGGCAAGAGATTGATTCCACGCTCATAAAATTTAAGATCCTTCCAACCAAAAAACCACTTGTTTAATGTCCTGATTTGAGATGAAGGTTCACCTATCCAAAAAATTTTGCAGAGACCGGAACAAGTAATAGTCCGAAGGTGGTAAGTCTGGAGAATATGGTCAATTCTGGCCTCTTCTGTTTGAGTCGTCACTCAATTTGTCCAGCTGATTATAATACACTTTAGAATTAATCGTGGTATTGTCGGGAAAAAGCTCAAAATAAACGCTTAAGATTTTTCGTAAACAACCCAATTTTCGTCGGCAGTATTAATGAGCTTCAAAAATGGATCACTTCTTTGACGTTTGATAAGCAAATCACAGTCGTTAATGCGACGAAACAAATTGCGTTCTGTAAGAACATTAGGAACCCAAGTCAAGCTTCGAAATTAATCCTAAGTTTCATGTGCTTGTGAAGGGTCGCGTTGGACAAATTTCACCTTTCAGCAATATCTCAAGTTGTTATTCGACGATTTGCATTGACCAACAACTTTATTTTATCGGCTTCAAGAGACCTTCCAGGACCTCGTGCATCCTCAAGATCGAAATTGCCGAAACGAAATTTTGCAAACCAATTTTGGCTTTGTCGCATAATTTTACCTTGCATTAACTGCATTTTTACACTTTTGATACTAAAATAGTAAAATAAGCCGAAAATGCTGTTTTCGATCTTCCATCTTCGATAGGGCACCAAACAAAAACTATTCCAAAAAATTTAACAAAATCATCACACTACATCATCTTTTCAAATTTGTAAGGTAAAGCGGATAAGTGTGAACTTGACTGCGAAAAAATTTAATAAGATCAACTGTTTGATGACCAAGGAAATTACTTAGTGAACTTGTCAGAAAATATTTGAATCTTTTGGAATCTTTGTAAAAAATTTATTTTTAAAGCGAATCTGTTTGTTGTATAGGGTGGGCGATCTGTTGGTTTGTTTATTAAATGCATTTAATTCATATAAATATGTGAACAACAATTGACCAAAAACTTTTCTAATAGCACTCCAAAAAAATCTTGTAAGCATATAAATGCAGATCAGAAGTCCAACCACTGCAAGATGTAATTATTGGGAAAGACGGCGCATCGATGTTCCAGGCGAATTATAAACAATGAAACAACTTTTTATACCACAACACGACCGTTTTCATAGTCTGTCTATTGTTAAGCGAATCATATTGTGAAGATCGTCCACTTTGGACGGTTATGCTCTTAATTAGAGTTTAACAACCAAACCAGCAGATTGTGCACCCTATATATGCATTGAATTATTTTTTTAAATTCTTTTGTCTCAAATTCTAAATTTTTGCGTTGTTTATAGTGAAATATGTTCGTTAAATATTTTTTTACTTTTTGTGTCGATATTGGATATTGTAATAATCCACAAAAGATTTTAGAAACATAAATTTTCCCACTATCAATGGTAAGAGTGAAATTGAATATTTTGACTTTCTTGGTTATAAAAATAGATCCAGCT
Organism: Chymomyza amoena; assembly: GCA_037043745.1. Taxonomy (NCBI): domain Eukaryota; kingdom Metazoa; phylum Arthropoda; class Insecta; order Diptera; family Drosophilidae; genus Chymomyza; species Chymomyza amoena. The sequence goes on from JBAMAX010001806.1 coordinate 15,744, forward strand.
GAATTTCTTTTCTATCCACAGTTGGTAACAAAAATAAAGAAGACCAAAGCAAGATAGATTAGATCTAAATTGCCGGACTAATAAATCTTAAAAATTGGCATGAAAAAGTTTAAAAAATTCACAAAATAAAATTCTTTACCAACTCCAATAAAAATCAAATCTGGGCTAACCTCTCTTATATGCAACTTGTTTTAAAATTACAGTGGAATTTTAAAAATTTAACTCAAGTTTTTCACATTCTTGGTCATAAAAAGGGAGCCCTTACCACGTCGTTTTCTATCTACAATAGGTTAGGTTAGGTAATAGGTACAATAAGTACCAACATTTTTAAAGATCACCGGACTATTAAATCTCCAAAACTGGCAAATACCTCCAAAGTAATTCTAAAAAACCAATTTATTTTCCTATTCCAATAAAAGTAAAATCTGGGTTACTCACTCTCATATGCAACTTCTTTTTAAATTACTGGCGAAGTTCAAAATTTTGACTTAAATTGTCTATTTTCTTGGTTGTAAGAAATGGAGGCATTAGAATTTCTTTTTCTATCCAACAATAAAGAAGATCAGCAAGATTTTTCAGGAAAATCAAATTTCAAAAACTGTCACTATTTGTGATGGTCTCAAAGTTATACAACAAATTCTTTGTCAACTCCCATAAAACCCAAATCTGGGTTAGCGGTTCTTAACAGCCCAAGTCATTTCTGTTGCCCACTTAAAAAATCCAAAATAAAAAATGTCATCAAAAAACCGCTTCCCATGTTTCTTGGTTATTAAGCTGGGTTTGCGTTTATTTTTTTCGTTTTAAATGCCATGACAAAAATGTATCTGAGACACTTTGAAGGTGTGACTCACGTTCACGTTTTGGAAATAACTCGCGTCGGTGTGACGGTCAGTCTGAGTAGTCCGAGTATGTACTACTCATGTGAGTAGTCCACATTTGTTTTTTTTTTTGTTGTCTTTTTTGTCTTCTTTTTATGTTATGTTGTTTACCGTTGTTGTTTTGAATGTCTTTTAAGTAATAACAAATACGAGAATGGAGGCAGCAGACATGGAGTGCGATGTTTTGGGTAATATTTTGCATAAGTAGTAAATATATTTGTTGTCTTGTCAGGTAGCTGTGACATGCGTTTGTCGTTAAATAGTTAACATTTTAATTAAATATTATTGTAGACTAAGACAAAATATGGTAATAGGTTTACACTTAGCAACTAACACTGGCTACCAAAAGCTAGCTTACTGTGGAGGCTACCCACGGAAAGCTTGTCACTCATCTTTGTGGTGATTACTGGTCATATAAAAAACCAGTTCTATGGAGCGTGTCTTCCAAAGTTGTTATCAGCAGCTCATTGTTATATTCATTGAGAAAAGAGGCTTGTCACATTATGCAAAACGTACAAATTTTTGCATATTTAGGGTTGTCAGCTTTAAATATTGTGCGTTATCAAGTATCAACTGAGCTAAAAATGTGATACAACCCGACAGTTTTAATACACTGTACTTTTTTTTCTAAGAATTTTTCAATTTATTTTTTTTTGTGTAGAACAATATCTGCTCTTATAAGTTCTGTAAATTTTCTTTTTGATGAAGATTGAAGTTTGAATTTTTGAGCAGAACGATATCTAAAGTTGAAATATGTATTATTTTAGTTATTTTAAGCCTATGGGAAAAATTTTAAATTCATTTATAGAGGAATGTGGTACAAAACATAGTAAATTTGGGTGTGGACTTTCTTATTATAAAAATTAAGAATTTTGCGCTCAAAAGCAAGAATTCGACCTTTAGAAATTCTTTTTCTATGTAAATAAATATAGCACAAGTAGAATAAACTTGGGAATATTTAAAAATAGTGCGAAAAAGCTTTGGACTCTGGAATTATGATAGGTATATGACCCATATTCATCAATTGTGATAATGCTACCCAAATGGATAGTTATCAAAAAAATCATAGAACCCAAGGGCCCTGTAACGACATGAAAAAACTTCTTCAAACGAGTTTGACCAGTTTTTTGAAGCTCATAATAAACAAATTCTTTAAAATCACACCAGATACACGATAACTTATAAGATCGAAAGCGGGCAAACCTATCGCTGCTATTTTTGTGGTCTTTATCGTCTTCGTAAGCCAAGCTATAGCTTGGTTACTTCCAATTTATATTACCAGAAATATTATATTTAAGACAATTTGTCAAAGAACTTTTATCTACCTAATACATTGGAGGTAATCTCAAGAACCTGTCGTGCTGGGCTTTTTTTTAGATCGGATTGAATTTGGGAACCCTAAAAATATCGTCATAAAAACGGTACTGAAAAAACAAATCATATTCAAGCTCGAAGGTTTGACCATGTCTCTGAATCTGAATCCCAAGCTTAAAACCCTATTACGTCAACCTAAAAAATAATTTTAAGTCGAGTTATGTATATAGGAAGCTATTTCAACAATCTATAGAGTTGACTTTTTTTAAGATGGAATTCGAAGTAAGAAACCCTAAAAATATCGTCAGACAAACGGTACTGAAAAAAAAAAATTTCAAGCTCGAAGGTTTGACCATGTCTCTAAATCTGAATCCGAAGTTTAGAACCCTATTACGTCAACCTCAACAAAATTCTTAAAACGAGTTATATTGGAAGCTATCTCAGCAACCTGACGTGCTGGGTTTTTCATGAGATCGGATTCGTATTCAGAAACCCTGAATATATCGTCAGACAAACGGTACTGAAATAAAAAAACCAAAAAATAACGATTTTCAAGTTCGAAGGTTAGACCTTGTCTCAGAAGCCGAATCCGAAATCTAAAACGCCATTACGTCAGGGTACTGACATAAGCATCAACAATTTCTTTCAAAAGTTATCTCAGAACACACACGAACTAAAAACCATCGTTAAAAAGCATAAATTAAGAACAAATCTAATGGCGTTTTTGGAGCTTACACCGAAAAATTAGGGCTAGGGTTTTTGGACCTCGGATTCAGTTAATAAATAATTTTTTTCTATTATTTTATCATTTTTTTTTTACAAAGACAATTTTTTTCTATACATTAAAAAAAAATTAATTTGAATTTAATTTGAATTTAATTTTTTTTTTAAATTGTTTCACCAAATCGATTTGATTCATATTCACACCAAAGAAACACCATATAAAAACACATCCTTAAAAAAATGTGATTGATATATTTCAAGAACATACTCAAAAAAACAAACGCAACTCGTTAAGTTTAAAATCTAAAATGTTGCCAAAAACTTATATTTTTTCTGTATCCATCGAACTGCATCATTAGTTTTCAAAAATCGTTAGGGGCACTTTCCAGTACCTTATGCAGCTTTAGACCCTTTAATGGCGATTTCGAAGTTTACCACAGAAACAATAGGTTTTTGGGGTTTATTGGAACTCGGATTCGCATTCCCAAAATCTAAGTGGGTATCAGCCTGCTATATCTGAAATTCTTCAAGCATTTTATCTAATAATTTTTTAGAGGGATAAAAATTTTTTTAAAGTAAAAGTCTACAGTAAGCTCTAATAAATAAATACAAACAAGCTTGTTTTTAAAGATAGGGACTGCAGAAAACAAAATTGTATAAAAAAATCGCCCAAAACTTCACTTTTAGCTTTCAAATGTTTTATCGATTATTTCCACTGGCGATAAGGAATAAGCGAATAAGAGTTAGAGCAGGAGAGTTAGTGACATTATCTTATCAATTTAGCGTAGGCTGAGCCAATATTTATCTAATGCAATAAAGCCGGCCAAAAAAAGATTAGCACAAAAAAATAATGCACATAAACAGGTTCGACTGTATATTAAGTATACGCTTCCTGACAGTTTAACAAATATGCAATTATTTTTATATAATCTAATGGAAAAACTCTGGACAAAAACCCAGCTCTAAGACAAATCCAAGCCAAACAACTTATTACTTGATTTTAACTGATTTCTTAGTATTTTATATACTATATACACATATAATAGCCTACTCTTTGTATACCAACTGTCTTTTGATATCTTGTATCAGCTTAGGCATCGACTTTCAAGGCCAAAGAAAACTTTATTTCCAAAATATGAGTTACAATATGAGTCAGACTCATCACATTTAGGAACAATAAGTTTTGAGTAAATTATGGCTTAAAATCCAGATATTTTATGCTGAGATTTCTATCAATCTTAACCACTTATTGCTTAGTTACAAGTGGCTTCAGCTGCAGCTGCAGCTACGTAAAAGCCGCCTCTATTGATGCGAGGCCAACAACTACAACAACAAGTTTAGCTTCATCCCAAAAAAGGTAATAACTTGCACTTCAAAAACACAAAAACACTCTCACATACAAAAAACACAAACAACGCGCTTCAACGGTACTATGAGTAATTCGTAAGTTGGCAACGCGTGAGAGAGAGGCGGGTGTGCGCAGTGCGCTCTCCAAAACTCAACTTCAATATGCTCACGCGTCGCGAGCCACGCCGACGCCGTCGCTGCCGTTAACAGTTGTAGCAACAGCGCCAATGTTGGCGTCGTTTGGTCGCCAACAAAGTCAACGTTGTTGTTGTTACTGCTGCTTAGATTGCTGCGTCAACGCCAAGTCGCAACTGCGCTGCTGCGAGACACTTCGTTTAGGTTTTACTTTACGTTTCTCGCGGTGTTCGTTCAGTCAATTGAAGACATTCGTTTAAAACAGTTGACAGCTGTTCGCATGCGCTTCGCGTTTTGTTTCTGTGTGTGTGTGCAATATACTATTTATCATATAGTATAAGAAATAGATAAACTAATCGAAATATTTAGTGACCGACCGGCCGGCCATACAACGGCTACAACATAAACCAGTTATTATATAGTTTATATACTTACATTTAAGACACACAATTGCAATTATGGCAAGACAATGCGGCCTGCTGCTGCTGATAACAGCGTCATTACTGCTAAGCCTTGATAATAGTGTTAGTGGCTACAATTTATCACCCCGACCAAATAAAGTGATCAAAGATCCGCAATTTGCCACCGAAATGCCGAAAGAGCGTGCGTCATATTTTGGATACAGCATCAGTTTGCGGCCAAGGGGGTAAGTTATAAAAGCTAAGGAGGCGTCTGCCCGTTAGTGTAAACAGGTTGCCGGAGTTGGCTTTATGGCTGATGATGATTCATACACACAGTCACAGTCGCGCTTGAAGTATAAAAGCAATCGGTATTCAAAGTGGAGATGTGGGGGGACAAATCATAAACTCAATGAAGAGAAAACACTTGATGATGAACTCATAACCACATATAGTAGGTACAAGCATACAATTATTATGACTATCACTAGACAATTGGGTGCACATTCCTAGTGGTTATGTGTAGCCAAAATTATGCAAATACTTGCACGAACAATAAGCTTATAGAAAGACTATATTTTTAGTTAACTATATATTATATATTTAACTGTAGAGTGAAAAAAATATGCTTATACAAACGTATTTTTAAAGCCAACGCCAATTTTTATCAACAACTGTCATACTAGTCACCTTCGCTTTAGTCGATTTTATTTGATAAGATTACGCATATGCAGTTGTTACAAGTGTGTGAGAGAGTCGAGGTACAGTGAAGCTAAGCTAGCAAAAAACGGCAGGAATAATTTAGCGCCCTTACTGCTTAGCTGTTGTGGACTAGATAGCTTTTTGTGTTGGACGTATGTGACTAAGTCTTTAGTTCCACGAAATTTTTCTTAAGTGATAGTAATATCATTATCTTTTATATTTCTTTGAATTATGTCATCAGTTATATGTTATACAGGCAGAGTCAACTGCTTCTGAGCAGCTTATATCCTTCGTCGAAAAACGTAATTCTGAGCTTTTAAAAACTACTTATCACATCCAAGAATTTCATTATTTAAGAACAGCAGTTGCCATGGTGGTCAAAAGTTTGGGATAATACTTGTTAGTTTTGAAGACAACATCGAATATTTTATATTTATACATTTTGAAAAAATTTGAATAAGAGTTCAAATAATTTCAAATATATACATTAAGACACTTTAGTTTTCGGAAATTGTTAATAAAATACTTCGATATTCATTTTGTCCACTTTGAAATATACTAAAAATTTCTTGTTCATGTTCTATTTTACTTTTTATAAAGGAATACTATATGTAAGCTTCTGACCGCCAATATTTTTTTAATATTTGATGAGTTAGTCACTTGCTTGCAGGAAAATACTTGAAACCGATTTTATTATATAGAGACTTTTTTTCAAAATTCCATATTTTAGGAATACAATGGTTTGCCTTTTATCGCTTTCAATACAAAATAAACCTCTGATAAACATTTTTATCACACGCAAAAAAAAAGTTTTGTATGTAGTGATTTGTTTCTTCTGTCAATATTGGCTTATGATCTTATGCATTTATCGATTGATTGCCAATAAATAAATATTATAAAAATATTTGCTTTTAATATGGATATGGATATATATAAGTTCCTCTAACGCCGGGTGGAGCGTAGGGCCAAAACAAAAGAATTGAAGGACGACCGATTTTTTGCAAGTTGTTTGAGGCTATTCCAGTCTGTATGGTAAGAAGATCACCATCCACCATGCGACGCCAAGAGGTTGTTGGTCTTCCACGGCTTCTTGCGCCTTGCGGGTTCCATGAAAGCGCAGCTCTACAGATTTCGCAGGTGTCTTTGCGAAGGGTATGCCCGATCCATCCGAAACGGCGGCGTTTGATTATTAATTCAATAGGAAGCTCATTAGTGGCTTTCAATAATTCCGCATTAGAAATGGTGCGTGGCCACCAAATCCTTAAGATGTAAGCGACCAGGACTTGCAAGCATATAACAGGACGGATTTTACGTTGGAGTTAAAAATCCGAAGTTTCGTCTTGACCGATATCGCGTTAGATGCCCAGATGTTGTTTAGTAGTGCGAAGGCACCGCGGGCTTTGTTTATACGGTTGGCGATGTCAGCGAATGAACCGCCTGCTGCAGTTATTTTGCTGCCAAGGTAGCAAAAATCCTGTTTGAGTTTGAGTCCTTTCCCATATACTGTGAAACTTGGGACGTTATTATCGTCGCAGTTCGAGATAAATTCGGTCTTGTTAACGTTTTCAAGCCGACCTCGCAAGCGCGAGCGCTGAGCTGATCCAGGTTCAACTGCAGGTCCGCCCTTTTGAAGGCAAGGAGGACGATGTCGTCGGCGTATGCTAATTCTTCAAGATGTTCGTTAAAATTCCAGGGTACACGCTGTGCTTCTTCCAACTGTCTGTCTATACGTATAAACGCTAAGATCTCAGAGATAGTAAGGACTAGAGCAACCAAACTTTCACATAAGATGGCTATTATGTCAGGAGAGACAAGTTTACTTTATTTTTTTTAATATGGGGGTATAATAAATTTTTCATAGGGGTGTTTCAGTGGATCTTAAAAAAAATCACAATTTTAGATGAATAATTAGTTTGTTTTTGAAGACTTCGTAAATTTAGCATACGAAAGATTTTTAGAGTTTTCAAGAGATTTCAATCGATAATTTTTTTTAATTTTGAAGATTTTCTAAGTTTGGTATACGAAAGATGCTTAGAATTTCCAAGAGTTTTAGATGCATAATTTGTTTGTTTATGAAGATTTCGTAAGTTTGTCATTCGAAAGTTTTTAAGAATTTCCAAGAGATTGTGATGGATAGTTTGTTTGTTTTTGGAGATATCGTAAATTTGGCATGCAAAAGTTTTTTAGGATTTCCAAGAGTTTTGGAAATTTGTTTGTTTTTAAAGATTTCGCAATCTGAAGTTTTTTAGAGTCTTCAAGAGTTCTAGATGGATAATTTGTTTGTTTTTGAAGATTTCGTAAATTTGGCATACGAAAGTTTTTTGGAATTTCCAAGAGCTGTAGATGCATAATTTGTTTGTGTATGAAGATTTTGTAAGTTTGGCATTCGAAAGTTTTTTAGAATTTCCAAGAGTTTTAGATGGATAATTTGTTTGTTTTTGAAGATTTCGTAAGTTTGTCATACAAAAGTTTTTTAGAATTTCCAAGAGTTTTAGATCAATAATTTGTTTTTAAAGATTTCGCAATCTGAAGTTTTTAGAATCTTCAAGAGTTCTAGATGCATAATTTGTTTGTGTATGAAGATTTTGTAAGTTTGGCGTTCGAAAGTATTTTAGAATTTCCAAGAGCTGTAGATGCATAATTTGTTTGTTTTTGAAGATTTCGCAAATTAGGGACTCTAAAGTTTTGGATGGATAGTTAGTTTTAGAAGATATTGTTAATTTGGCTTACTAACGTTTTTTAGAGTTCTCATACACTGAATAATATCTTATAAAAAACATTTTTGGGTTCAAAATTTGTTTATAAGATACAGATATAGGTATAGGACCGATCAGTCAAAAAAGTATAGTTCCAAATTCGCCTGTTTTATGGTTGTTTAAGAAAACATTGTTGCCATATAAGGCAATCCAATGTCTTTTGCAGTTCCTTAGCTAAAACCGAAATAAATTAGTACTATGTGGAGGTACATAGAATCTCTAAAGAAGAATTGTACAAAAAAGTTATAGATCTAAAAAAAATACTTTTGGAATACGTTTGGAATTTGAAGCCTTTTATGCTTCACCTTGGAACTCTAGGAAATATATATATTGAGAATAATGTAATTATTTGAAGTAATTCCCAAGTTAGAACGTTATATCTATATCAAGTGAAACTGCCAAATGCAAAAATTAGTTTTAATACCCTGTACCGTATGCTACCAAGGGTATATTAAGTTTGTGCAAGCAGAAAATGTATGTAACATATAGAAGGAGACGTCGGAGACACCCCAAAGTTACCTAAAATATGATCAGGGTGAATAGAGAAGTCGATATACCCATGTCCGTCTGTCCGTCTGTCTGTCCGTCCGTCCGTCCGTCCGTGTGAACGCCTAGATCTCAGAGATGGTAAGAGCTAGAGTTACCAAACTTTCACATTAGATCTCATATTATTCCATAGGAGGCAAGTTTATTATATTTTTTTGATATCGGGGATAAATTATATAGCTCCCATGGGGGTGTTTGAGACGACCTCGACAAAAAAAAAGCGTTTTAGATGAATAATTCGTTTGTTTATGAAGATATCGTAACCAAATTTGGTATTCGAAAGTTTTTTAGTTCCCAATCACTGTTCCAAATTTGATCAAAATCGGTTGACTATATCATATAGCTCCCATAGGACCGATCGGCCAAAATAACTTTTTTAAAGAAAAGTTCGCTATATTTCGTTTTTTAATAAAGATATCGTAACCAGATTTGGCGCTTGGAAATTTTTTAGACCACTTAAGCAATGTGCCAAATTTGAACAAAATCGGTTGACTATATCATATAGCTCCCATGGGTCCGATCTTCCAAAAAATCGATTTTTTAACAAAATTTGTTGTGTTTCGTTTGTTTCTCAAGATATTGGGACCAAATTTGACATTCGTGAGTATTTTATAGTTCCTAAGCACTGTACTAAATTTAATCCAAATCGTTAGACTAGATCATATAGCTCCCATAGGGCCAATCGGTCCAAAAACACGTTTTTTATACAAAATTCGATGTGTTTTGTTTGTTTGTAAAGATATTTGAAATAAATTTGACATTCATATCTTTTTTAAGGTATTTAAGCACTGTGTCAAATTTTATTGAAATCGGTTGACTATATCATATAGCTCCCATAGGAACGATCGGTCGGAAAAAAAATGTTTGCTTAAAAATTCTTCTGTTTTTGGTTTTTTGTGAAGAAATCGGACTTTATTGTAAGCTAGTGGTACAGGGTATCCTAAAGTCGTCCGCGCCCGACTGTACGTCCGCCATATTTTAGCTTAGAAATGCTTTAAATTAAACGTTTGAAATTCGATAAGCTTATGAGCTATATTGTTTTCTTATTAAACAATCGAAGACTAAAGAATTCCATTTCCTTGAATTATTCTTGCACTAATAATGTGCTAAGGCCCTATGCTTTCTGGGAGAAGAGGATAGCAAGAAGAATTAAGTTCTTCATAGGTTAAGCCCTCTGCATAAATCATACCACAAATCTTTAAAAACCTGAACAGCTTTATATTTTTTCACCCATCGAAACAAATTTAATCACCTTCAGATTCAGTTTTTGTAATGATAATCACTTTTTGAATCCGTTCCAAAACTGTTCAACTTGGTTATATAAAAAATAAATTGTCAGCCAACTTTGGATGGCCGCTTGCCAGCTATTGCTCAACCCCTTCCAATCTAAGCCACTGAGCTTAGAGCTGCTGTCACATTGATAAGTAGTTTCTTCTTTTTTTTAATATAAAAAACTAAACCCACTTAGTAGACCCCGCTCTGTCTGCTCCACTGAGCAACAACTTTCGTTTGCAGGTTGTCCCACTGTATATCAAGTATACGCGCCATAATCTATAGATAATGCAAATAGTATAAGCAATAACAATAGTATTAGTAACATATTGCTATATGATATGACTGTTACATATTTTTTTTTCTGGGAACAAACAATTGAACAATTGTATGCCAATTGGACTTACTCAACACCGATTTTTAGCTATGATGCAGCCCCACTTAATAGATTTGTTCCATATCTTAGTCACAATGCATACAATACGACAATGACCAAAGGTTCAAGGTTAAAATTGTAAGCCCCCAATCTATATATGGGCACATGTGTGCATACCAGATTTTATATTTAATTAAATGCTGACATCTTTCAGTGCCAATGTTATGTCTACTTAATGTTTCTTTGTTGTTTATCCGAGACTCACTCTTTGTTTTCTTTATAGCATTATAGTTGGTGCACCATTGGCGCAGTCCACATTGGAGGCACAACGCAAAATCAATGAGACGGGCGCCATCTACAAGTGCTCACTGCTGAATGGCACCTGCAGTCCATATGTCTTCGATGCGCACGGCAATATAAATATAGAGAACAGCGAGTATACATATGATTCGGAGAAACGTGACAATCAGTGGTTGGGAGCCTCCATGGATGGCGGCACCAGCGATACGGATAAGCTGCTGGTTTGTGCGCCACGTTTTATAGCGCCTTCACCCAACGATTATCATATGAATGGCATATGCTATTGGGTGCCGGACACACTTAGTGATAAGCCACAGAATGTAACCAAAATTTCACCACTGCGACTCAAGAGAGATCAGGTCAAGGAAACTGAGAGCAAAGACAATGTGCACAGATATTACTACTATATATTGGCGGAGCAGGGTCTGAGCGCGCATGTCTCCGATAACAATGAGGAGTTTTTGATAGGCGCACCCGGCATACACACCTGGAAAGGTTCAGTCATACGTTATCGCAAGGTGACGCTTACGGATGATCCCTCCGCCAGTCGTCGCGATACGAGCAGCCAACGTCGCCAAACACGTGCCACTGATTATATAGATTATACACCCGAGGTTACCTATAAAACTGACATACCCAATCCGGAGCGTTGGGGTCAGCCTGATGATTCATACTTTGGCTACTCCGTGGGCTCGGGCCACTTTGATAGCATCAATTTGAAGCGACTGTTGTATGTGGCCACAGCACCACAAGCCAATCAGCAGTCTGGTGAGGCCTACATCTTTGATATACGCGGCAGTGAGACTTATCAGAGCATTGAGAAGTATCACGTTTTTCGTGGTGAACAATTTGGCGAGTACTTTGGTTACGCCGTGCTAGCTGAGGATCTTAATGGCGATGGCTTGACTGACGTCATCATATCCGCACCTCAACATGCGCTGGAAGACTCGCATGATAATGGCGCCATCTATGTGTTTATCAACAAGGGAAGGGTGAGTAAGCTCAAAAACTGGAACGCCTGCGACATGTAATGCAATGCCAACGCGTAAATGTTATCTATTGCAGTTCAACTTTGAGTCAAAGCTGTTGAAGTCACCCATTCCGACAAAGGCACGTTTTGGCACCACGCTGACAAGACTGGGCGACATTAATCACGACGGTTACAATGGTAAGTCAGTGCAAGGCATGGCTCACAGCGGCTTACCTAACCCGTTTCTTGTTTTTATTTTCAGATATAGCCGTGGGTGCGCCCTTTGCGGGCAATGGTTCTGTTTTTATTTACCTGGGCGATGAACGCGGCTTGCGTGATCTGCCCAGCCAGCGTCTGGACTCACCACAAACGGGCAGCTCGAAATATGGCGAGCATATGTTTGGACATGGTCTTTCGCGTGGTTCGGATATAGATGGCAATGGTTTCAATGACTTTGCCATAGGCGCGCCCAATGCGGAGGCTATATTCCTATATCGCTCCTATCCAGTGGTCAAAGTGCTGGCCACAGTGCGCTCGGCGACACGCGAAATTAAGCCCGAGCAGACAAGATTTCAAATAACCGCTTGTTATGGTCTGACCACCACTTCAACTGCCAGTTCAGCCAAGCAGCAGGAGCTGGCCATACGCATTGTGGTGGATCCACAGGTGAAGCGTGTAAAGTTCACGCAAAGTCAGAGTAATGAGCTGACCTTTAATGCCTCGGCCAGCACAACGCAGCAGTGTCGCGTGCTGGACTGCGATGTGCGTTACAGTGTGCAGGATATATTCAAGCCCATTGAGCTAGAAATGCACTACGAGGTGACCAAGGGTGTGCCAGACTCGGAGGGTACGTTGACATTTAATAGCTTAATTGAGTCATGACTTATTTGGTTATATTTTTAGAGTTCTGTGAGAGCTGCGTCGCCGTCGATCCAGCAGATCCCAAAGTCTTTACGGAGAAAATTATCTTCAGCACGGGTTGTTCTACAGATATTTGCATAGCCGATCTGCAGCTGGTGAGCAAGGATGTTAGGTAAGTTACTGGCTTTATTGACAATTTTCTTGAGACTCATGTTTTGCTTTCCCTCTCCACAGCGGCACCTATACCCTAGGCAGCGGCAGCATTCTCCGCCTGAACTACGAAATAACCAACAAAGGTGAGACCGCCTATTTGCCACAATTCAATGTGACCAGCTCACATCGTTTGAATTTTGCGCAAATACCCTGGAATTGTAAGGTCAGCGATTCTGTGATGGTCTGTGATCTGAATCGCGGGCAGCCTTTGGCCAAGGGTCAAAAGGACAGCATCAGCATTAGCTTTGATGTTAGCACCTTGAGTGGTAGTGCTTTGATTATCAGCGCAGAGGTGTTTAGCACGGGCTATGAAAACAATCCCATGGATAATAAGCAGATCAATGTTATAGGTCTGAAGGAGTACACCGAAATTGATGCCACCGGGTAAGTCCTCTAAGCATGACCAAGTAATTCCTAACTAATACCATATTCTTATTATTCCACAGCGGTCAAACCAACGCACAAATCGATTTGGAGCACTATAAGAACTCCGCCGACATAATCAATAACTACGAGATCAAAAGCAATGGACCCAGCACTGTGGGCGCCTTGGAGGTCATCTTTCACATACCTGTTGCTTACAAAGTGGCTGGTTCGGCAGCTACTATACCCATCATCAATGTCAGCAATCTAACCATGCAGGCTACCTATGACTCCCAGTTGGTGGCTATAGAGCTACTGGATCAAAATAATACGCAGATCATAATGAACACCATTGAAATCTCCTCAAGTCGCAGTCAGCATACGGAGAAGACGGTGATCACACAAAATGGTGGTCACTATGATGTTAGCACAAGCGGACATATGCATGAAACTTGGCAGGTTCTGGACTCCGATTCGGTAGCCACCGCTTCTATGTCACGTAAACGCCGTGATCTTAAAGCGATTACTGCCAACCACGAGCAATATGCGCGTATATCCAATATTAAGGCGCATGAGCTGCTCAGCGAGGACTTTAAGAGCAAGCTGCCTGTAAATCGCACCATCGTTTTTAATTGCAAGGATCCGGAGATGACCATTTGCCTGCGTGCCGTATTGAGAATCTATAACTTTAGGCCGGAGAAGCCTATCAACATGAACATGCGTTATACTGTAGATCTGAAGGAGGTCAATGAAGTGCTCATCGATCCCTGGGAGTTCTTTGTCATACTCATAGACGTGGGCATGCGCAAGGAGGGCGATTTGGATGGCACATCGCTGTCTATAAAACGCAAAATTGAGCCGAATGTTATATCCAAACATTTGGTTTCCCACTTTCCTATCTGGATTATCATAGTATCCGTTATTGGTGGTCTCTTGCTGCTGGCAGCCATGACCTACGCCATGTACAAGGTAGCTATATACTATATATTATTTGTTGTTATGTACTTACGTTTTTGTTTTCTTTGCAGATGGGCTTCTTCCATCGCGCCAAAAAAGAGGAGCTGGACAAACTGGTGCATCAAAATCCTGTCGAGCCCGAGGCTGAGACCCTTAATAGCGAAACAAACTAAGCTGATCTTTGTGATTTCCATTGCTCCATTGGGTAGCATTTAACTAAGCCTAATTATATACATCACATTCTAAATGAACTATTATTAGCTGCAATATGCAGCAATACTGATATACCAAAAGTATGTAAATGGTATATAATGTATATACATATATATATGCATATGTTTTATGGCATTTACAAACACACACAAAGAAAATGTAGAAAATTTAAGCATTATTTTTTAAGGTTTTAAGCCGCTTCGCATTGAATGTGTTTTTTGTTGTTGCATTTTAGTGAGCAGGAAAGTTTTTTTATTTATGTAACTACGATCTTTATGTATTTTATGTAATATTGCTTGAAGTTCAAGCCACATTGCCATTTGTATATAAATATTTATGAAATATTTTTTAAATAATTGTTTAAAATAGTTTTGTTTTCTAGTTTAAGGCAGCAATTGTAACGAAAAAGACTTTTGAAAAAGTAAAAACTATACAACCGAAAACTAGATATATATATTGTATACATTGAAAGGATCTAAGTATTATGTTTAGTTTAAAGTATTAAAAAAATAAAGCAAAGTTTTATAAAAAATAAAAACTGATGAGTAAGAAATAAATAAATGCGCGTTTTAACTTGAAAAATTGTTTAAACGTTTAGGAATAACGATTGGGTTAATAGAGATCTGATTCTGGTCTGAACTTCCACTCTTAGCCAGCTTAATTAAAAACCATATGTATTGACCAACCAACACAGGTTTATTTTGTTATAAAAATAAACTGCAATAATTTAAACAAAGAAAGTTTTTTCATTTATAAAAAAGGATATTTTTTCAGTTGCTGCGCTCTAAAAAATGTATCAAATATTCTGGCTGGACGAAGCCATGAAAACCAATTAAAATGCCTAAAACCGTTAATAAAGTTTGATTTGAATATTTAATTTGAAATACTTGGCAAAAAAAAAAAAAAAATTTATTCGATTTTGCCTAAAATTTGAGTCAGAACGGATTTCAGCTACCAGGCGAACAGAAATCATAAGCAAGCGGCTGCCAAAAAAAAATGTCACTAAAAGTATGCCACACTTTTTTGGTAAAAAAAATTTGTGTGCCAAAATTTTGTAGCATACTTTTAGTTGCTAATTTAAAGTTGCTTTTTCTGCATTTCTGTTCGCCTGGTACTGCAGCTGGCTTCGAGACCAATTTCAATAGAAAAATTTCAAAAAATATAAAATTTTTTTTTAGTATTTTAGTTGTTAAATACATATGCATTATTTTTTGCGTTTGTATTAAACACATATGGATGCGTTTTGTGTACGTGTGAATCTAAGGCTCATCGTGCCGACTTCTGAGTTAAAGTTTGCATATTTATTCATTCGTTTTCTTTTATTTTTAATGCAGTTTTATATTTTCCAGCAATTTATATATTTTTTATAATAATAATCCTTCTTGGCTAATACTTTTTTAAAAGAAAAAAAATAAATAATGCCAGATTTATTTATTATTTAAGTAGAAAAGTTTATTCAACGAAAATAAGATACAAAACGTTAACTTAAAATGGTACATAAATATAATAGTAAATAAGGTAATATAATTAATACAAAATACAAAAATATTAATTTTAATATTTTGAGAATATTATTAATTTGAAACAAAAATAAAATATATAATAGTAATATAGAAAATAGTAACTAAAAACAAAATTATTATTTCTAGCATTTTACGAATATTATTTATTAGTAGCTGTTACAATAGTTAAACAAATTATTAACAAAAATAAAATATATAGGTATGTAAATATAAAAACAAATTACTTAATACAAAAATTCTAATATTTTAGGAACATTGTTTATTAGAAACTGTTACAATACATGAAACTATATATAAAAATTAAAAATATAGGTATGTATATTATTGCAAAATGTTCATAATGACACATCCAGCTAAATGGTGAAACTTCTTCCATAATTTCATATTGCTCAAGTTCTCATCATAAACTTGGAGAGAGTTCCTTTTAAAACAACGCAGCCCTATTTGGCATCCAATCGTACTGGAGTCAAAATACTCACTGCAAGATGTAGAGCGAGGGTTATCGCATGCAAGGCAAAGTCTCTGATTGTGGTCAACACGGCGGCCGCCAGAACGATCCTTGTTCCTTGCTTTATCCAAGTTGACACACAGCCTCCTCGTGGCCCCTTCTGGATAGCAGACTAGCACCCGCCAGTCTGTGAACCAATGTGTGTGGCGCTGTCCAATCCCCTGGACATTAAATCTGGGCTGTGCGCAGGGCTTGGAACCCGCCACGTAAAAAGCACTTATTCAGTGAAGGCCAAGAAACAAGCCTCGGAAAGGACTCCTTTTTATGTTGACGACCACGGTTCGCTAACTGATGCAGCTGCCTTGAGAGTTTTCGAGAGGAAAGTACTGCGCAAGATCTTTGGTCCTATTCGAGTTGGCGTTGACTACCTCATCCGCACCAACCAGGAGCTGTATGAGCTCTTCAACGACGTGGATGTTGCTCAGCGTATCAACATCCAGCGGCTTCGCTGGCTCGGACATGTCGTTAGGATGGACGAGGATGCTCCAGCTAGACGTGTGTTCGATGCGGTAGTCAGCGGCCGTCGGCGGAGAGGACGACCGTGTTTGCGTTGGAAAGACCAAGTGGAAGGGGCCCTGTCTTCGTTCGGTGTGACCAACTGGAGAAGGCGCGCGCAATGCAGAAGCGCCTGGAGGGATGTTTTAAGGCAGGCCGTAACCCGGTAATCAGGTTGTTATGGCCACATAAGAAGAAGAAGATGTAGAGCGAACCTTGCCTAAAAAGGAGCGGCTACCGTGCACAACTTTTATGCTGTCCTTTAATAATAAGGAATCCTCTATTAATAATTATATATACAATATTTGGCCATCCAAGTCTACGGTACCGCAGCCAAAACTTCCACCAACATCTCGGAATTCGTTTTGTGAACTAAGCGGCCTTCAGAGGGATCGCTTGAAACTCCTTCGCAATTATCTTACCTGGGCCCTGGCCTCAAGATGATGGCTGAAACGCTTTCAACCATATGATCTCAGGACGTCGTCAGTTGATCGAAATCGCTGGAGTAGTTCTTTGAGCTGAATTGACTGCATGGATATTTTTTTTTGCTACAATTCTGAAAATATACTTTTCATTAATTTTTACAATTAAAAACTATTTAGAAAACAAAGTCTTGGGTCAGAAACTTGGCTATACCTTTTGACTCAAAGTAGATACTTAATAATAAAAAGGTAAAGGTCTTTCAAAATATGTAAAAAAAAAAAATATTTACATTGCGTGTCTGTTTTAAGAAAGATGACTGCCATCATAATCCCAGAAATAATAGTTATAATACAAAGAATTTACCACTTGAGTCTTAAGATACAATCTTGGAGATACATTTTCGAGTAAGTTTCCAAATACTTATTACATCTATCATATTTTTTGAGGCACCTAGCTCAATTTAACAAAACCAGATCATTGTTGATTGGTTGGTTTGGGTGCCGTTCGAGTGACAACAATTTAAAACTCAATTAGAGCTAATGCGCCATTTTGTTACGCCACTTATGGGAATCACTGCTGTTCGGTTTATTGAAACCATCTCGATCCGTTAATAAACCTGCTGATGTCGTCTATGCTTTTTTCTGCCAAGTCACGTAGGCTTCCTAAAGTGAAGTAAAGTTCCTAGTGCTCTGTGGCGTAAGGACCCCAATCGTGGGCACTCACATAAATAATGATAAATTGTCTCTTCTGTGTTCTCCTGGTCACAGCTTCGGCATCTGACGTTGTAGGGCCAGCCCATTTTCTTTGCATGGTCTCCTAACGGCCAATGTCCGTTTATTTTTGATGCTATTCTGAAGATCATTGTTCTTGGCTTGCTTAGCAGTTCGGCCGTTCGTATCGCGGTCAAGTTTCCTTTACAATCTTGCAAGTGCCAATATTTTTCCATCTGGTTACAGCCTTGTTCTGAGCTCGCAGAAGAAGTTCTCTCTTGATAGCGCTGAGGGGGTATTTGACAGCTACCTCCGCTGCTTCGCCATCTAATGCTCCTTTTCTCGCCAGTTTATCAGCTTTTTCATTTCCGTATACGTTCCTATGTGCGGGAACCCATACGAGAGCGATGTTCATTCTGCTTGCAATGGCATTGAGATCTTCTTTGCATTGTTTGATGATTTCTGAGTTCACGCTGCTTGACTGTCGGAGAATCTGCACACCTCCGCCAGCTGACTCGGATGATTATTCAACACCTTACATGCTTCTCTGATGCCAAAGACTTCCGCCTGGAAGATGCTGTTTCTGCTGCCTAGGCGATAGGAGAGAGATACTTCGAGTTCGTCCGAGTAGACCCCTGCTCCTACACCGCGATCCATCTTGGATCCGTCAGTATAGATTGCAGCTGCGTCTGCTCTCATTACCCTGTTCATGTCCCACTCCGTTCGCGTTGGGAATCTGACGTCGAACCTCTTCTTGAAGTCCAGCACTGGTGTTATGTAATCTGTTGATTTGCTAGTCTCTTGACCCTTTAGAATGCTGCCATGTCCGAAGGTACAAGTTCTCCAGAGTCAGTTTCTTTGATTCTGGTGGCCGTGTTTGCTGATCACAGATAATACATGCCTTAATGTTTTCCAACAGCTTTCAATAATATTACACTAATTTTTAAATAATAAATAGCTTTAAATTTATTTCCTAAAATCATTAAGTACAATAAATCTTTTTAATTAAATCTAAAAGAAAATGCAATTAAATTTTCCAAATTGCTTGTAAATAAACATTAAACTTTGGGCGCTATGGCATACAACATATGTTGCTAAGTTTTACAATTTTGAAATAAAAATAAATAAGTTACATAAGTTACATTTATAAGTATATATGCCAAAATGTATATATATATATGTACAGGACAAATAAACTTAACTAACTAATTGCTTGTTAGTCTTAAGTACCTAATACTAAGCACACATTGACAGTTTTTGAAGTTTGAAGCACGCGCATACATAAAACACCAAACATTGGATATCTTATCTTAAGAAATAACAATACTTAGTATGTAGTATATAAGATATCAGTAAGTACATTAACTTGCATTTAGTGCTTAGAACTTAGTTTTTTTTTTTTTGTTGCGAATAAGTGTAAAGGTAGCCATTGCCATTGGTGAGAGGATATGTGAGTTACCAGATACATAAAGTTTTATATATACTAAGACTAAGTATGTGTATATGTTAAAATTTTTACTCAAATTGAGCTGGCAAAAAGTAGGCGTTTTGAACTGCGCTGCTTTGGTGGTGACAAGTATATTATATAATTTGATACATATGTGTAGTTTTTTTGTTTATTTTTTTGATATTACAGAAGAAATACGCTTATTAAGTAACAAGGACAAATGCATGCATTTTTAGTATATAGTATATATGATAAATTTAAGAATAACAAATTTGACCTGTAAATAAATACATCTATAAAAAATACATAGACTTTTGTATTGTCAAAATTAATTAGCTACATCTATAACTAACAATAGATATAGCTCTGTGAATTTTTTTTTTGTAATATGTTTGTGTTTTTTTTTAGGTATCTTTGATATGAACTTATGAGTACACTCAACCACAGGCTCAATTTTTATATATATATTTTGTTTTAGAATTGAAGATTTTTAAAAATTTTGGTATTTTTATACACTGTACTTTGCGACAAAAATTTTTCTGGATTTTTATAACTAGAAGTTGCTGAATAAGACCTAATATCTGTAATACCACAATGATGAGAATGAGCGCAGAAATCCATAACCCTCTGTCAGCGGGTCAATTCTATCAAAATTGTCTGTCTCTCAGAAGCTATGATGAAACTGCGGCTTATGATTTTTTGAAAACCATTCTCAATAGACTTTTTATTTCCGATTTCTGAGACTAAAATCCGACAAAGAACGTCATATTTATATATCCTATCCACAAAGATAAATTACGTTATAACGTATAATTTAGAAAGTACTAAGTAGGACCTACCATCTATTCCATATTCCAAAATGATCAGGATGACAGAACCTTTCTAAAAAGCCATTCTCAATCGAATTTTTATATCATATTTCTGAGCTTAGAATCCGACACAGACCGTCCTATTTATATATCCTAACCACAAAGATTAAATTACGTTATAAGGTATAATTTAAAAAGTACCCAATATCTGTATACCAAAATGATCAGGATGACAAAACAGAGCTTAGTCGAGGAAACTTTTCTCAGACTGATGGCATATGGGTATAATCTCTTTTGAAGCACTCCCAACATAAGAGGAAGCGTCAATAATTTTTCGCAGAATCTTGAAGCTTTTTCTAATTTGTTACGACAAACTTAATCTTTACATTTTTTAGTCTACCTAGGTTTTACGATACAAGAACCCTACTAAAATCCATATCCGTCTTTTAGAATTGTCTGTCTCTCGGAAACATGCAGGAAACTGCGGCTTATGGCTTTCTAAAAAGCCATTCTCAATCGAATTTTTATTTTATATTTCTGAGCTTAGAATCCAACACAGACCGTCCTATTGATATATCCTATCCACAAAGTTAAATTACGTTATAACGTATAATTTAGAAAGTACCCACTATCTGTATACCAAAAAGATCAGGATGGCAGAGCCTGGAGCTTAGTCGGGTAAGCTTTTCTCAGACTGACGGTATATTGGTATGATCTCTTTTGAGGCACTATTAACTTAAGAGGAAGCGTCAATAATTTTTCTCAGAATCTTGAAGTTTTTCTAATTTGACACAAATTTAATCTCTACATTCTTTAGTCTAGCTAGGTTAACGATACTAGAGCCTAACTAATATCCATATCCGTTTGTCAGAATTGTCTGTCTCTAGATGAAACTGCGGCTTATGGTTTTTTGAAAAGCCATTCTGAGTAGAATTTTTATTTACTCCTACATTTCTGAGGTTAGAACCTGGCACAGACCTTCGTACTTTCACTTTCTGGTTTGTTATAACTAGACGTTACTATCTGTATACCAAAATGATCAGGATGACAAATTAAATACATATCCGACCATAAGTTGCGGCTTATGCTTTTTTAAAACGCCATTCTCAATAGAATTTTTATTTCAGACTTCTGATATTAGAATGCGATTTAGACCGACCTTTTATATATCCTATCCACAAAGTCAAATTACGTTACATCGTATAATTTACAAAGTACTGAGTAAGACCTTCAATCTGTATTCCAAAATGATCAGGATGATAGAAGAAATCCATATCCGTCTGTCAGAATTGTCTGTTTCTCAGAAAATAGATGGAACTGTGGCTTATGGTTCTTTAAAACGCCATTCTCAATGGAATTTTTATTTACTCCTACATTTTTGAGGTTGGAACCCGATACAGACCGTCCTATTTTTACAACCCATCCCCAAAACGAAATTGCGTAGGTAGTTAGAAGCCCCTTGGTCTAGAAGTCCAGTAATACACAACTATTCGTTAAGATGTTTGTAAAAAAGCTACAAGCACCGAAATCAGTATATGGACTCATTTACGAAGACTTTACTCCTACATTTTTGAGGTTAGAACTCGATACAGACCAACCTATTCTTATAACCCATTCAAAAAATTAAATTACGTAGGTTGGGGATAGCCTAAAATTAGCAAATTAGAACCTCCTTGGCCTAGAGGACTCAGTAATACCAAACTATTTGAAAAGGTACAGTCACTGAAATTAGTAAATAGACTCATTTATGTAGACTTAAGTTTACAAAAAATTTGTAACTTTTCCTGGACACTAGTATCCTTTTCAAATTGATATTCACAGAAAGTTAAACCTGGAGATTTCCCTTCTTTTAGGGAGTTTGGACGCTATCTATCCTCTTCAAATCGATATTCATAGAAAGTTAAACCTGGACAGAAGTTCGATTTTTAAAACCAAATTTCCTTCTTTTAGGGAATTCGGAAGTTACCTATCCTTTTCAAAATCGATATTCATAGAATTTTAAATCAGGACACAGACGTTCCTTTTTTAAAACCAAATTTCCTTCTTTTGGGGAATTCTGATATAGCAAAAAATAATCAAACTAAAACCGAAAAACCAATTCGCGTAGAAACCTCAATAAGAATAAGCTTTTTGTAAAACTGTTTGTAAGAAAGTTTCCCGAATTGGTTTTGTAGAATCATATGGACTCCACTAAAAAACTTTTTGGCTAAAACACTTCCCACTACCGCTCCACAAGGGATCTTCACTGTTTACCTCCAAATTCTATCTTATAAAAAGTTTCCCTTCAATAAAATAATCCTTTTCTAATCAAACCTAATATCAAACCCTGTACAGTGTATATAATAGTCGTCATCTGCCGACTCTTCGTATCTTTTTTGGACATTTTTCCGTATGTGTATTGACTAGTAACGCGTTGAGCACAAGTTGGACTTAATAACTAATGTACATAACTTTCATTATTTAATCGACTTATCTGCTAACACATACAAACATGTACTTTTCATGTATATATATATATAGTACAGTACATTAAAGTAACACTTCAGCTTTAACATTTATATACTCTATATAAAGATATTAACTGCAACAATAACATGAACTTTAACGACTGTTCTAGCACATGGTTTCATTATAGGGTGGCTCCTTTTCCGATTCGGTGCTGCTTTTAATATTTGACGATAACTTGGCTATTTCATCTTGCACCAAGTCCGTGCTGATCTGTGGTATAGTCAGATTTTTGCCGCTGCTTGTAGTGGCCACGGTGGCTTCACCATCACGCGATTCTTCTGTGCTGGAGCTGCTCTCCTTGAGCACATTCATGCCCAGCTTGCTGGTGTAGGGCGGCTTGAGCGCGGAAATCAGTTTGGCGCCAACCGTCGAGGGCAAAGCAGCTGCTCCGCTTAAACTGGCCGCCTCCGCTGTGCTGTCAGCGGGCGACTGCGGTTGCAGCACCTTGCCGGGGTCCATGCTAAACTGTTTCTTTAGCTGTAGTGGACGCGTTGGTAGTGCTGGTGGTGCCTGCATCGTTACTGACGCTGTGCTCAAGTCCAACGAACTGGAGCTACCGTCGCGCAGACGTTTATTATCGACTGCGCCCACGGATGCAGTGCGTTTGGGTTGGTAACGCGCTGTGGCAGCGCTGCCAGCACCACCAACGCTCATGCTAATGCCGGTAGCCGAGTGTGAGTCAAAGGCATCCAGTGAGGGCTCGGCGGTTAGCGAAGGTGTGTCTATGTTGTAGGAGCCGGTAAGCGAGGTGTTGGTTTCATTGGAGCTTTGTTTGATAAAGCGATAGGGATGCGCAGAGTAGTCTGTGTCCGTGCTGGAGTTCTTTTGCAGACTTTCGCTGGATTTTTTAAACAAGCGCCCAGTGCTGTCATAGGGCGGATTCAAAAAGTCACTGGTGGCACGTGTGGGCGCACCTGGCGATTGATACGAGGGTTGTTCCATGGAGGAATTGCGCTGCCAGGGTCGTTCGTTTTTGACCTGGAAACCGCCAGCGGCAACAGCACTATAAGAGCCGGCGGCAGCCATGGCGCTGCTGCTGCCTGCGCCGCTGGTATCGCTGCTGTCACAGCCAATCACGCCGCCCTCGGCGGAGGGTTTGGAAGGTGATAGCTCTATGGCGGTTTCACGGCGCAGCGGATAGCGATGGCTGTAGTCCACGGAGACTGCAATCTGTGAGGGAATAAGCGTAAGTTATATGTTGGCTGACAGTAAAGTGTATCCCAGCTTACCTCATAGGCCTGAGCGCTGGCATCGATGGAGCCACGCGCCTCAAACAAACCTTCTAGTATTCTGTAGTCATTCTCCTCGCACTCCTTGAGATGCTGCTTTTCCAGCAGCGCGGCCGCTTCAGCGCGTGACATTTCCGTTTTGGGACGATCCAATGAAGCTGTGAATTAGATAACAGTGCGTATGAGTAATGTGCTAGAGTGAAAACAGCTGGAGGAGGCACATAGCAATGAAGTTGGCGCAGCAATTGAAGCTCTTTTGGTTATGTTCATAAAAAACTGCATTTTAGATTTAAATCTTTTTTTTAACATAAGCGAGGTTCACCTGGTTGGATAAATATATACAATTTCTTGACAAGCTCTACAATGCCGATTCTTTTTTCGTGGGTGTAGCGCATTGGAACAGGTTGGTTGGTATATTTTTTGCTTATGGCATATGCTCAGTGTCCAGCGCATCTTGGCTGAACTGAACTGTTCCTAATCCGTAACTTACCCTTGTTGCTCTGCAGCGAGACCGTGGGCGAGGCAATCATATGGCAGACGTTCTCCAGTTCGTCCGTAATCGATGTATACTCGCTGTGCAGTTTCAGCAATATATTTCTGGAGGGTTTCGCATGCAAAACTGATTTACCTAGATTTCGAGGTTAGGTTGAGAATGCGTATGAGATAAATTGTGCGTTTCCATACATTAAGTTATATAGTAAGTAGAGCAAGTCATGGAGTCATATGTTGGTAACAAGTTAATAAGGAACTGGGGTTATTGGTATCAAGAAAATAGGCAACACAACAGCAAAGAGTTTTTAGTGGTTTACTTGGTTAGACTACTAATTTAACAGCCAATATTTTGGGGTAAGGATTAGTATAGGGCAGCTATAAGGAACTGGAGCAATAAATTTTGAAAACAATTTGGCTTTTGAAAGGTAGAGAAATGTTGCCGTTTTCCGTTGTACACGCCAGCTGAACATACCAGGCTGTGCAGCAGCACTCGTTACAGGCATATCCTTCTCGCTGTCCGGCTCCGAGTGTGTGAGACTCATCTGTCTGCGGGACAGCGTCAGCTGATTCAGGCTTATATGCGAACGATTTATATCAAAGCCGGCCACCGAGCAGGTCTCCGAGTTGCGTCTACACAGCGAAACGGTGCGTTGCCGCAATGCACGATGTCGGGCAGCTGTATGGGAAGAGTTGTATAGTTCATACTTGGGTTCTCAGGAAGCTGGTCTGGTAATGGCTAAGGCTACTGCTAACATTCAACTACACAAAAGCCACAATACCAAACTGGCAACAAAAGTAGACAATAGCGTCAATTCAGCGCCAAATTACCCTCAAAGTTGATGTCCGGCGTCGCATCATCGGAAGTCTCCGGTTCCACGCCCACCAATGTTTGATCATCATCATGTTGGCCCATGGGCGTTAGCGTATCCTTGCTCTCTGTGCTGGCGCCCGTATCCTGACGCACAGTTACATAGGGCGTGCGTTTAACGGTCTCACAGGTGCTGGGACGCTGTGATAACGGCAAATAGATATCCGAGTCGGCTTCCGATACCATGGACGCCTTGCGCACGACCTGCTCGTTGAGCGCCTCACGCGATTTGACCACCTCGTCTGGCTCCTCAGGCACCGGCACCACCTCAAAGTGTGTGCCCTCATCCAATATGTACGCATCGGGACGCACCTCGGTAAGTGAACGATTAAAACGTCGACGATTGTTTATCTGCGCACGGTAGTATTTTAATGGTTACGATTCCTGCTGCGTGACAGGTTCCATTGAAATAGTCAAACATACCTGCAGTGAATTTAAATTAAGACTGGCGCCGAGACCCAGCGTGCTCATGCCGGGCACTGCAACTATGCCAGCTCCGGGTCCCATAGCAATACCAGCACCACCACCACCGCCACCACCTGGACCAGCTGCACCCCCACCACCAGGCGCCCCGCCAGCTTCATTGTCGGACATTGAAATGGTGCGCATGCGATGCACTTCGCCCGGAATGTTCATGATGGAGGAGCGTAAATCATCCGGTCCAGCGGTATGTGTGGACATGAAGCGATGTATGACTGCCAAGTGCGACAGTATCTGCTCTGAGGATTCCTCCATTTTGCGCAAACGGAATTCAATGTTCTGCAAACACAAATAAAAAGCAAATAATGAGAAAACAATACACAAGTGTATGGGTTGCAGTCGGTACATAACGAATATGATATGCTCTGAAAATTTGACGACTCTTCTATTTATCATTTTGAGTTAACTTTTACACTTCTGCAGAAAGGAATTAAGAGTAAAAACTTATTCGAGGAATTGGGGAATGTGTAATAGGTAAAAATAATTTTTAGCTCTTTTTCAAAAAAAAAGTTCAAATGAATCATTTTGATATTTATGCACCCGAATTTATGAATATAATAAATATTTTTCCCATGGATCAATTCAAAAAAAGATGAAGTTCTATATAAGAAATACAGCAAAAGTTTGCGTATTGACACAGGATTGCTATTGCATTGGATTTATTCATCAAAATTGTTTAAATTTATCGGTTTCGAAAAATATTTTTTATTTTAATTTTACAAAAAAAATTCATATATGGCATTTACGCATATAACTCGCAAAGTTCAAAGTAAATTGATCCCGTGGATGGATTTAAAAAATAAGGTCTGTTGGGCGAGACTAGAGAGAATTTTAAAATGTGTCAGCACTGGGGGTTTTGAAATTTCTGACTTTTCACAAAGAGTTTTCTTGGATATAACTAAATATGATAATTTCATAATTGGTATAATCTTTTAGGATATACCTCCCGAAGCTCTTGGAAGGTTTTCATAGCATTTGCGCAACAATAAAAAAAAATTAGAGTAACCTCTGTTTTAGAGACTCACCCAAGTAATCTATGAAGTTGCTGACAAAACAAGAAAAGGATTTTACAATATATTGGATGGATGGATAGATTGATTCATTGTTTCTAATTTCCTACGGGGTTGTGTCCTATGGGGCTTAATTGCTGAAACAAGGAGAAATAGTGTTCTCTAAAGGGGTGTCGTGAATTTAATAATGAAAAAAGGAAAAACTATAAAAAAAAGTTCAAAATTTTTCAAATTTGGCAATTCAAGGAGAATACTGAAATATTAATGAACCCGCATTCCGGTTTACATATTTTTTCTTTGTACGACAACTTTGTAACCAAAAAGTAAGCCTATGAAAAACTTAAATTTGGGTGATAATCAAGATCTGTTGAAATAAATTCACTACGACCCCTTGGATCTGGAATTCGATTTAAGAAGTTTGAAACTGCTCACATTCGAAACAGGGCAGGACATTATCCTTTTCTTTCAAAATCTATTTTTTTTTTGTGGCTCAAATTAGTTCCAATGTGAAAGTTGAAAGATTTCGGAAAACAGTCTATAGAGGAAAATGCGTGGTCTAATGTTTAAGTAACTGAATCATAAGTGGTAAACTTGGCAGATCCTACTCATAGATGTCGTGCTTCTGAGTCCCTTCAAGTCACAGATAATGTGGTGCAGATAGACAAGTAAACCGAGATGTGACCCACGGATATACGGAAATTGTAGGCATCAGAAGAGTGGTAGCAGCTGAGTTTGTATTGAGAAGCTGACAACTCCCAGTCGGCAACACATTCGGCCGGATGTACCAGCTGGGCGTCTAAGCTACTTGGAGGCTCCGATCCGGAAAGAGTCAATATTTTTTCTTTCATTCGCAAGCGATGAGTAGGCTTTTAAACCTTTGTTAAGAAATGTTGTCGCGAGTGACAAGATAGAGATAAAATCTCGAGACAGCTCTATGACCATTAAACTCTGCATGCAAGCATCAGGAAAACCTCAGCGGGGAACCTCGGAATGATGAAGTGTTCAAGTGGCATTAGATAATCTGGCAGGACGCGGCTTCTCATCAAAGACAACCGGACAACCGTCGACGCATTAGCTTGGCAAGGATGTAATATTAAAATATGTACAACTTGAAAGCGCACCTGGTCTTTGATCTGGCATCCCTTCATGCTGATAAGTTAGGGATTTCGTACGGTAGCGTCCAACAAATATATTATTGAAGGACGAGTTTGACTATGCGAAATGCCACTTTATCGCCACATCGTTTAGTATATAGATCTGGCAACTACCGTACTTCTTTGCTCTTTCCTGTGCTCCAGTGGGACCTTAAGGGAAACCAATATAGCTCTAGAGAAGACGCTCTAAGAGGCTTCTCTGACAGATGATCCACGAAAGCGAGTGTCTAGAAGGTAGTATCAAGCAGATGGACAATGCGCTAAGGGCTGCTATTTCAAGAACTACAATGGACTATTTGCATCGAATTAGTTAAATATAAAGTATTATTGAAATATCAGTATTCAGTGTTATGTATCTATTCCCTGTAGCTTAATCGCCTGTTGCTATGTCCTTCCTATACATTCCCATATAAGTTTCATGGCTGTCTTTTTAGATTTCCCACAAAAACTAGTTTTTGAAAACATAACCAAACCAATGTACCCCTTTGTATTTTAGTTGCAGGGTATTAAAACGCTATGGTGCATGTCAGCAGCAATTGCATCACTAGGAGCAACTACTCCATTGCATACGAATGAGCTGTTGTTAGATGCTTGATAAAATGGTTAAAGTTTACTGCGTTTATGCTTGCTCAGGATTCGCCCGGGCTCCATCTCCCTGCTCCACATATTCGTGTGAAAAATGTTAAGCTTTCACAAATGTGCGGAGCGCGCATAAGAATTTGCATAACCATAGATTTAATATGCAATCACCTAGGGGGCATTATATATATGTATTTATTGGTATATTATATACACACCTGCACAGTGGCCGTCTGAATATTCTCCTTTTGATTGATATCCTCGATTTTCTGTGACATGGTCTCGACACGTTCTGTTGTGTTCTTGACACGCTCGTCTGTCGACTGATTCAATATGTGCTCCTGTTCGTGAAAGAAACCCTCGACGCACTCCTCCTCAAAATCGTACAAACGCTCCAAATCGTCCTTTTCGAGAAACAGCTTTAAGCCATTGTCTCGTTGCACCTCCAATCCTGTGACAGTTGATTAAATATCAAAAACATGTTAGTTTCCACAAGGATAAGAATAAGTTTTTTTTTCGATAAAAAAGCAAAAAATAAAATTTTGGAAGCACAGGATGAGCACAGTGGACATTTGTGCACAGCCAGCGGCGTTGTCAGGCATTACGACAACAACAATTATAAAAATTAATACATCCAATTATAATAATAATTAAAATAATATTTGTATAATAGTTGGCAGCGATTTGGAAAGTTGAATACAATATTATTAGTTTTGGTTAAACATATTTTTTGTCAGGGGGTATTTTGTACAATAGATATTTATATCATATCATATATAGATATGTTACACAACAAATACACATATTGATGTTGATTGATTGATTGATTGATTAGTAGCAGTAAACGGTAAGTTTTGATGTAGTTAGAGGGCAGGCACGCAAAAGAAAAAATTATATATTTGTACATTATTTGCTGTTAGACTGTTGAGCTCTCTCAGATGATCAACTCACAGGGAAAAAAGCTAAACTTGCTCATTCCGGGCTCACCTTTCGCTTTACGGATGCAATATTTGAGCAGCGAATAGAAATGGCAAAACGCTATAAACGGCGGCGGCAGGACGGGCTTCTGTTGGTACTCCATGACGACGGTGAAACGCTGGAACATCCAGACCTGAAATATGCCAAAAAAATATTTAATTAAAGCTTTGTAAAAAAAAAATGGTAATAAAAGAAGAATTTAGTCATCCAACGTTGAGTAATTGTTCAAGAGCTTCGAGAGTTTTCTAGTTCAGTTGCCTTTTGTGAATGTTTGTGGTTGAAGAGTAATCCGTTAAAAGATTTTATATTTTTACTTATTTTCTAGTCTTTTTCTTAGACTGTCTTATATTCTTGCTTTTGAATGCAAAGCGAGCTCTCTCATCCACAACTATAATCTTCGATATACCAACAACTTTTCTTCCGAAAGAAATATTTAAATGAAATAATTTTTGGACAATTTTTTTTCTTTAAGAAAATCAGATATTTTGCTAGCCATAAAATATTTTGGCAATTATTTGGTTTCAAATTATTTTCAATACTGATTCTCCTATTTTGAAGTATGTATAATGAAAGAGCCATTCTATTAGCTTTACGCATGAGAGAGGCGAAAAAATGGAATGATCAAGATTTTGGTCATGCAAAGATTCTTAAAGGGAACCCACTTATCGCCGAAAGTACAGACTACTTCATACCGCAAGAACATTTTACAACCAACTTCAGAGCGTATATTCCAACCAGAGAGGAGTGGAATACTGCGGCACCAGGCCCAGCAGGCTCGATAAAGGTATACACGGACGGTTCCAAGCTAGACGACCGTGTAGGGGGATGCGTCTACGTGGAGGATTTCGACATTAGAATTGCTTTTCGGCTCCCGGACCACTGCAGTGTCTTTCAGGCAGAGATCACAGCAGTAAAAAACCTACAAGTTCAAGACAAGAATATCTGTATATATTCGGACAGCCAAGCGGCTATTAAGTTTCTAGTCTCGTATGAAAACTTCGCGTATGAAGTCAGTGAATGACTGCCGCTTGTCTCTAGGAGAGATGGCTGAGCAGCTTTCAATTCACCTGATATGGGTCCCAGGACACAGGGACTTTGAGGGAAATTGCATTGCGGATGAACTGGCTAGAAAAGGAACTACCAGCATCCTCCTTCAAGACAAGGAGGGCCTGGGTATACCCATGGCCAGCTGTAAACTGAGAATACGAAACTTTTTCGCTCTCTGTGCAAATAAAAGGTGAAAACGGACATCGAACACGTGTAGAATCTCGCGGCAAACCTGGCCGACATACTGCAGTAAAAGAACCAAAAAACTTTGCTGTCTGAATAGAGCCCAGTGCTCATCTGTCATCCGTGCCATTACGGGACACTGCTTGGTAGGACCCAAGCATCCCGTTTGAATGCTCCCCACCACGACTTCTGTAGAAGCTGTGGCGATAAAGAGGAGCTAGAGACGGTGGAACAATTTTTCTGTCACTGCCCAGGACTGGGCAGAAAAGATTTAGGTTCCTACAGTCACATTTTCTAAATGATCTATCTCAACTCTCTGAACAGAGTCCAAAATCCCTTTTAAGGTTCATTCAGGCAGCCGGATGGCTTCCTCAACTTTCGTAGGGGACCTATCAAGGGGGGAAATGTGGTGAATTGGCTCACTCTAGCGGTATCACAAAGGGCGTATCCTTGGCCTAAGTGAGTTGGGACATCGGTCCCAACTGCCGTCCTAACCTAACCTAACCATAATGAAAGAAATTCATGGCACAAGCCTACAAAAAAAAACTGAGTTTAGGTACCTAAGGCCTTTGTATTTTCAATTCCAAAGTTCTGAAAAAGAACTCCATAAAATAAGGTGTTTTCTAAGCTATCGCTGAATCCTAAAGTGCTGGGATTTTAGCCTTAGTTCAGATTAGCAATTTAAAA
This sequence comes from Chymomyza amoena, assembly GCA_037043745.1. Taxonomy (NCBI): domain Eukaryota; kingdom Metazoa; phylum Arthropoda; class Insecta; order Diptera; family Drosophilidae; genus Chymomyza; species Chymomyza amoena. The sequence continues at coordinate 47,198 of JBAMAX010001806.1, forward strand.
ACATATAAGAAAAATCACTGGCATTTCCCTAAAAAATATTTTTATGGAATTTTTTGAATTTGCGTAATAATACAGCTCCACAAAAACAAAAAATAAAATATTTTTTATGTTTGGCGGCCCAGACCATATTTACTATAGTATTATGATGTATTTGAAACCGAAATTCTAATAACCCCAGCCCGTCAGGCAACCGGAAGGTTATCTCAGACTCATGACGTGCTTGATTTTTTTTGAACTATGCTAAAAGTCTAGTATGGATAGATATATGATTATAAATATATTTTTTAAACAATTTTGGAATTTCCAACCTTTTATATTTATTATATAAAATATAGTCGAAATTTTTCTTTAAGGAGTGGGTCTCGAGATTATACAAATTTTTGGATTTATAAAAATTGATTTTAAATTTAACACAATTTAACTACAGTTTATCGATTTGGAACTTAATTCTTAAATTATTTATTTCTAACATAATTATTAAAAAAAAAATTTTAATTTAAGATTTTTATATTTACAATATATTAAATTTTTGGTTATTTAAAAATAATTTGCGATAAACAAAAAAAACTCACATTCTTTCTAAGTTTAATCAAACATATTTTAATTTTATTTATATTGGAACTTTAACGATTACTTAAGAAATGAGTCGTCGAAAGGTAAGTTAAGAAAATTTTTGCTTAAATCGGTTATTTTCTTGAAATCAAAATTTTTTTGCAATATAATCTCAGATTGTATGGAAACAAGCAAAGCATAGTGAGAATACTTTTTATCATGAAGTCTCCTGATCAAACGGCTTGCAAGCCTGAGAGAATTTTCAGAGAGAAATGAGATCACGGCACAGAACTCAGTCGATAGAGGTAGAAGAAGCTCTCTCCCAGCGCTAAGTCCTCATATATGCCAGTGGGATTCCGACATAGAATTACCTGAGGGAGATGAGATCACTGCACAGAACTCCGTGGATAGGAGCTTCTTCTTCCTATCCCGGCACAGAACTCAGTCGATAGACAAGTAGAAGTAGCTCAGTCCTGAGGGAAATGAGAACTCCGTCGATAGAGCTTCTTCTACCTATCAACACAGAGCTCAGCCGATAGATCATGAGGGAGATGAGATCACTACACAGAACTCAATTGATAGATAGGTAGAAGAAGCTCATCTTCCTCAGGTGAGAGCCTGTATTGGAATCCCACGGGCATGCATGAGGGCTTAACTCTGGGTATTTCTTCAAGAAACATTTTTTGCCGAATTAAATGTGTTCAAAGAGGGAGTTATGCAGACCCGGCTATGTCTTAAGAAATAAATATGAATCTTTCTTTCCTTGTCAAACACTTTGGTTGACTGTGTTCAACCCATATTCGATCGGAGGTATGCATACCTACAAGTACCAATTGAAGGATTTTTGGTATTTATAATCTTTGACCTAGTGCCATTAAGCAATAATTCCGTTCGGACTATTTGTGTGAACTTTAGAAGAGACAGATCTGCCCATATGGATTCAAAAGATCTAAGAATCTGGGGCTCATCGATTCGGCTAATGGTATTCAACGATTCTGAATCTGAATTTATCTTCTCTTACCGTAATCGGTCGTTAATTTCTCAAAATTCTTATTTTTAACAGAGCTATTACTATGAGCTTTAGAACCTACATTTCCCTCGCCCTTAATGGGGCAAATACTTTATGCCTTGGTCGAGGGTTCATTAATATTCCTAGGTTAGGTTAGGTTAAGGCAGCAGTTAGGACATGACACCCAACTCACTTAGGTCAAAAATAGGCCCATGGTCATGCAGCAATGATGGACGATCCTGCCCCATTCCCCAATCGAGAGGTTCTCTACATATTCCAATTCACAGCCATCCAGTGGCATACAAAAACTTTGAAATGCATTTCGGACTCTTCAGTCTCAGTTCTGAGATCTGCCATAAGTTATGTAGGAAGTACTGACTAGAGGAATGCGGAATTTTGTTTTGCACAGTCCCGTGCAGTGTCAGAATCTAATCTCTTTAATGGCCTTAACCTTCTTAAAAACTTATAACATCTTTCGAAAGAGTATTTTTATACCCTGTAACGTATTATATTAAGTTTGTGCAAGCCGAAAATGTATGTAACATATAGAAGGAGACGTCGGAGACACCCTAAAATATGATCAGGGTGAATAGAGAAGTCGATATACCCATGTCCGTCTGTCCGTATGAACGCCTAGATCTCGGAGATGGTAAGAGCTAGAGTTACCAAACTTTCACATTAGATCCCATATTATTCCATAGGAGGCAAGTTTATTTTATTTTTTTGATATCGGGGATAAATTATATAGCTCCCATGGGGGTGTTTGAGACGACCTCGACAAAAAAAAAACGTTTTAGATGAATAATTAGTTTGTTTATGAAGATATCGTAACTAAATTTGGTATTCGAAAGTTTTTTATAGTTCCCAATCACTGTACTAAATTTGATCAAAATCGGTTGACTATACCATATAGCTAGGACCGATCGGCCAAAATAACTTTTTTAAAGAAAAATTCGCTATATTTCGTTTTTTAATAAAGATATCGTAACCAGATTTGGCGTATGGAAATTGTTAAGACCACTTAAGCAATGTGCCAAATTTGAAAAAAATCGGTTAACTATATCATATAGTATCCCATATGTCCGATCTTCCAAAAAATCGAGCTTTTAACAAAATTTGTTGTGTTTCGTTTGTTTGTTAAGATATTGGGACCAAAATTTGACATTCGTGAGTATTTTATATTTCATAAGCACTGTACTTAATTTAATCCAAATCGTTTGACAAGATCATATAGCTCCCATAGGACCAATCGGTCCAAAAACACGTTTTTTTTTACAAAATTCGATGGTTTTCGTTTGTTTGTAAAGATATTTGAACTAAATTTGACATTCAGATCTTTTTTAAGGTATTTAAGCATTGTGTCAAATTTTATTGAAATCGGTTGAGTATATCATATAGCTCCCATAGGAACGATTGGTCAAAAAAAAATTTTTTTGCTAAAAATTCTTCTGTTTTTGGTGTTTTGTGAAGGAACCGGATTTTATTGCAAGCAGTGATACAGGGTATCCCAAAGTCGTCCGCGCCCGACTTTCCGTACGCCATTTTTTTTTTATAATATTCTAAATTTGTTACTCACCTGATGCGAAACCGAGTTGACCTCATTGAAAATGTTATTGAAGACAGCGATGAGCAGATTAATTAACAAAATATTGGCAATCAACAAGTACATGGACATCGTTATTGGTGTAACCCAATGGCCTGAAATTCAATTTAACCCAAATTTTTTTTTGGTACCAAACAGACAGTAGCAGTTAATAAAGATTGGCTGGGGTGTAGGGGACGTCCGACGCTGCTTACCTGTTACACAGGCGGGCTGTTTGGGATCCTCGCCACAGGGTGGATCAATATCATCGGCAAAGACCTCTCCGTATAACATAAAGTAGGGCTGATAGGTGACCTGCGAGACGATAAATTAAAAAAGTCCATTAGAGCAGATGGTAGACAAAAATGGCCAAAAGTAATTCAATTCTGGCTGGAACACATTTATGCACATAAGTTTTTATACATCGAGAGTTGGTTATTTTTAGTCAGCCAACAGTCATAGACAAGACACCTATGTTTGTGTGTGTGTGGGTGAGTGTGTGTCTGTGTGTGTTGTATAAGTGTGTGCTATATATATGATATATATACTATATATAGGGTTTGGTCTCCAGTGTTTTGTGTGATTAGTTTTATGAGCTGGCTATTTATTGGATGCGAACAGCTAACAAGTATCTAATGAGTATTTGTTGTATTTTTATCTAAACTAACATTTAATTAACATTTTCATTAAGTGTTGCATAATGAGCAGCCATTTAATTTGCATGTCACATCCTGCTGAAAGTTGCCTACTGCGCAACACTAATTTAATGCACTGATTAAATCGTCTACGCTCTTTAAAGAGTTACACAAGGACACAGCTGAGCAAACTATCTTTAAACATTTTTGATATTTATGAACTTTGCAACACTGTCTAAACATTTAAGCTGCATACTATTATAGATATAGTTCCAAAGAGCTGCATTTCAGGCATTTGCATATTTTGAAAATGCATCAAAAATATGCTAAGTATTGAAAAACACTTCACAGCGTGAAGTGTTGACAATGTCACAAACTTTGACATTTCAGCAGTGTTGATAGTTACACAAAAATATGCAACAAATTGCTAACACTTCAAAAACTGACATACGTAGCAAGTATCCTATTCAGTAGTTGCAACTATCTAAGCTTATATAAAGGCAGATACTATAAAAATCCTTAAATAACACGGTTTGAAAGGTTAAGATAATTTACAGATAAATATTAGAACTTTTAATTTGATAAAATATAATAATAATAGAAAGTTTATATATAAAAAAAAAAGGATATAAAATATATAATAATCACAAAAACCAGAGAATATGGTTAAATTGATACGGATATATAATATTAACTTGTATAAGTTAAGAGATTGAATGTAATGATGTACAAAAAACCAGAGAATACGGAGAAATTAATATGGATATATAATATTAACTTGTATAAGTCAAGAGAACGAATTAGACATCATAACAAAAAACCAGAGAATATGGATAAATTAATATGGATATATAATATTAACTTTTTTTTTTTTTAAAAATTATGCTATGCATATAGCAAATGATGTTTAAATTTGTTGTGAATCACAAGCACAACTTTGGCAAATAAATAGCTTTGCCTACTATGTAAAAAATCAAAGCCCAAAGCATATATTTTACAATCTGATATTGTACTCTTCTCATTATTCTCGGACTTCTGTGAATAGTGAACAATTATTGAACATAGTTCTCTAAGGATTGCACTCCCAGAAAGCTATATAAATAATTTTAAATGAGTCAATATACCGATATTGATTACTTTCGATTTCTTCAAATAAAAAAGAAAGAATAGCTTGCGGCTAAAAATAAGGAACCTTTTTTTGTAAATAACAAATTATTAAATTAAGTAATATAATATGTGCTTAAAAACTAATGTTTAAAAATCTTTGCGATTTTTTTTTTAATTTTTTCTAAAAGGTGATAATTGAGGAAATTCATTTAAAAAAAGAGCTCTATAAAAAAATATATTTTTTTCATTCAAATATTTTAACAAAGGTTCTAAGCAATCAAAAACAAAAATTTTAATATTCAAAACTAATTTTTCATAAAAAAAAAGTTAAGTAAAAAAATACATTTTTATTTAAAAAAAAATATATCAATGTATCATTAATTTTAAAAATCGTTGAGTTTTTTATATTTTTCCTTAGAGTGGGATCATTCAAAAGGATTTATTAAAAAAAAACTGCTTTAAAAAAATATATATTTTTTTATTTTAAATAAATAATAATTCTAAAAAACCAAAATCGAAACTTTGACTATGCAAAAACAAACTTCTTTTAATTTTTCATTAAAAAAATGGCGGACGTAAAGTCGGGCGCGGACGACTTTAGGATACTCCTGTACCACTAGCTTGTAATAAAGTCCGATTTCTTCACAAAAAACCAAAAACAGAAGAATTTTTAAGCAAAAATTTTTTTTTGACCGATCGTTCCTATGGGAGCTATATGATATAGTCAACCGATTTCAATAAAATTTGACACGGTGCTTAAATACCTTAAAAAAGATATGAACGCCAAATTTATTTCAAATATCTTTACAAACAAACAAAACACATCGAATTTTGTATAAAAAACGTGTTTTTGGACCGATTGGTCCTATGGGAGCTATATGATCTAGTCAAACGATTTGGATTAAATTTGGTACAGTGCTTAGGAACTATGAAATACTCACGAATGTCAAATTTGATCCCAATATCTTAACAAACACAACGAAACACAACAAATTTTGTTAAAAAATCGATGTTTTGGGAGCTATATGATATAGTCCACCGATTTTGTTCAAATTTGGCACATTGCTTAAGTGGTCTAAAAAATTTCCAAACGCCAAATCTGGTTAGGATATCTTTATTAAAAAACGAAATATAGCCAATTTTTCTTTAAAAAAGTTATTTTGGCCGATCGGTCCTATGGGAGCTATATGATATAGTCAACCGATTTTGATCAAATTTGGTACAGTGATTGGGAACTATAAAAAACTTTCGATTGCCAAATTTCGTTACGATATCTTCATAAACAAACGAATTATTCATCTAAAACGCTTTTTTTTTGTCGAGGTCGTCTCAAACACCCCCATGGGAGCTATATAATTTATCCCCGATATCAAAAAAATAAAATAAACTTGCCTCCTATGGAATAATATGGGATCTAATGTGAAAGTTTGGTAACTCTAGCTCTTACCATCTCTGAGATCTAGGCGTTCACACGGACGGACAGACGGACATGGGTATATCGACTTCTCTATTCACCCTGATCATATTTTAGGTAACTTTGGAGTGTCTCCCACGTCTCCTTCTATATGTTACATACATTTTCGGCTTGCACAAACTTAATATACCCTTGGACCATACGGTACAGGGTATAAATAGTGTAAAAAATATTTTTTTAATTTTATTAAAAATATATCGAAAATGTGTCATTAATTTTTAAAAATCGCTGGTTTACTTAAAAAGTGGTCTTTGAAAATGAATACATTAAAAACGGATATCATAATTTTTTAAGAATCGTTATTTTTTTATTTCTCCTTAAAATGTGATTATCTATATAATTCAAATATTTTAACAAAGGTTCTAAAAAATACAAAACGAAGCTTTGACTATTCAAAAGGAAACTTCTTTAATTTACAAAAAATATAATAATATGAAACTATTTTATTAATTAAAACAAAAAATATTTCAAAAATACATTCATTTCAAAACTTTTTTTTATTTTTATATTTTATTATATTTTGTCTTAAAGTGTTATTATTGAAAATTAATTCCTTAAGAAAAAAGGATTCTATAAAAATATATATTTTTTTAACTGAAATAGTTCAAAAATAATTCTGAAAAATCAAGGAACTGTCAAAACGAATTTCTTTACTTTTCGTTAAAAAAAATTATTTTTAATATATTTTTGTAATTTATAAAAAAATCTATTTTTTTTAAATATTATTTTTAATATTTTAAAAATATATTTTTAATTTGAACCAAGATTTTTGAAAAATTAAAAAAAAAATATTTGTTTTAATAAATATTTGCATAAAAATTAATATAAATTTTAATTTTTAAAAAATATATTTTTAAATTGAAGCAAAGTTTTAAAAATTTACTTTACTTGACTGAAAAACGACAATATGCCTAAAATTTTAATTCATAATTTTAATAAATATTTCTAACTCAGCTGAAAAGATTTTTACATCTAACTCTGTAACTTTTAACAGCTTGCTCTAATCAAAATACACAGGTCAACATGGTTCAGTTGTTGGAAAGCTGAAGTCATTTCCGAAGTAATTTGGTGCGTAGAATCCGAATCCGAATGTTTCTTGCAAATCTGAATTCGTCATCCTGAATACGCCATATTGGAAATGCAAATATCATTATTCCGACTTCATATCCGTTCTTAGCGACCTCAAAAACCCTCAAGTCAAAATTTTCAAGAGAAATTACACAGTACAAAATTATTATCTCAAAGGCTTACTGCAAATGCTAATGACGTCAAAGGGATATATCTCGTAACTTCGAAAAGCCATAACTTTGCGAAAAAAAATTAAAAGTAATTGATCTCTTGAACCCTTAAATTAAAGGGTAAGAGTTGTACTAAATGATGTAACTGGAGAGAAAGACTGCGCCCTGTACATAACCTCAAAAGTAGGAAAAAACGCCGTTTTTTGGGTACATAACCTCAAATATCTCAAAATCCTGACGTGATGGGCCAGTTCTGACGGATTCGGATTCTACGCACCAAATTACTTCGGAAATGACTCTTAGCTTTCCAACAACTCACATGACCCCTGTATTTGTAGACCTGTGATATCTATTATTAAAATAAATAAAATTGTTAAACTTAATGTATTTTTAAAATATTTTATTTAATATTAAAATAATTTTTATTTCAATTCTTAAACATTTTCAAAAAATAAAAAAATTATAAAAAATTTAAGACTGTATTGAAAAATAGTCCGCGACTGTTTATTTAATATTTATATATTTTTAATTTGAAAAAATAAATTTTTTTATTTAAATTCGACTCTTCTTTTACATAGTTTTTAATAAAAAAAATTTTGATCCATTTTGAAAGTGTTTATAATTTAATTTTTTAATGATAGTTGGAGTTTTATGCTTTTTAAGGATAAGTTTTTAGTTTATTTGGAAAATATTTTGCAAAAAATATTATGAGTCTAAATTTAAAAAAAAAACCGAATTTGTACTGTATTGCATAACAGATTTTCTTTAACTTACAAATTGTAAAAAATAGAAAGAATCGTAGAGTTCAATAAATACAGGTCTTATTTTTAAATATAAATTATAAAAAATAATTAAAATTTTTGTTAATATAAATGCATTTTGCAATTCTTGAACCATAAGTTATCTACTAAGTAACCTGGCACTTGCAAGCTTTCATTAACATCTCCTTCTTTTTTGTTTTATATTAACCGTGTTATTCAAGGCTTTACTGTATTCCATGCTGAGCATTTAAATGAAGGTGACGCTATTTCAACTATTTCTGGTAAATGCAGCTGGTGAGCGATTGTGTTCAAGACAACAAAAGCATTTTGCATGCCAAAAGAAAAAGCAGAAACAAATTAAAAAGAAAAAATAAAGTTTTAAGAAATATTATGCAAAGAAAAAGTTAAAAGAGTAAACAATTAAAAAAGTTTGCTTTGTAATACAAATCAGTAACAGAGTACACACATTTACTTTATAGATGGTAGAGTACGACAGCAGTTTGATATAAATATATATATATAATGCCAAATATCATGCAATTATAATATTAAACTTCAAGTTTCATTCTGGGAAGGGATTTATACAAACGACGGAAGTACAGTTGACCGCTAAAGAGAGCAGGGTATAAAGAGAGAGAGAGAGAGAGAGAGTCAGCGAGCAAGAGTTTGGGAACGATAGCGTTGAAGAGAGCGAGCAACAGTGGGCACTCAAAATAAGGGACAACATATATAATAAGTAATAGTTTAAATTATTATATAAAATACATATATATTTAATTGGCACAACAACAACTAAAGACAGCTTTCATTATCATAGGACACTTTTTTTTTTGGATATTTTATATTTTTTTGATATTTTAAGGCACGTTCAGACGGTTACGCCAGCTAGACCAATTCTACTAGTTTCATTCTCTTTTTTTTTCGACTAAATAGCAAACCAATTTGTCACTTGGGCGTGTACATTTGTGAGATTTCCGTTTAAGAGATTATAGAGCTCAGGGGACGCCGCGACTTTATGTGTTGCAGTGGCGTGCTCAGACGTAGACGACGCTGTTGGAGTGCTTGATGTTGTTGTTGTGGTGGATGTTGTTGTTGTAGCCGGAGCCGGAGCAGCAGCTGGATGAGCACGCTGATAGCCACCTGCATAAATGCTGGGTCCAAAGCCAGCAGCACGTGTATTATGTGAACGACTATTATGACCCATAGCGCCTAGAAATCCTGGCGCCACAATGGAGCCAGCAATAACCTGCCATTTAGCATATAGGGTGTTTTTTTTCGTTTTTTTTTTTTTAATTAAATGCATTTAATGAGTGTGTGAGAGCAAAGTGCGAATTATGTGAGCGGCGGGTGAGTAATTTTTTGAAGGTGATTAGAAATGGTTTTTTGAAAGTACAAAAGAAAGAAGAATACAATATACACACAATAAAAAAGAGCCATTAGTTCAATCAGGTTTTTTCGATTTTTAAATACAATAGCTAAAAAGCTAAATAGTATTAAAGCTGAACCAAAAAAATAAAAAAATCTACTAAGTTATATACTATATAGTCTAAAGTTAATATTTTCAAAATGTTACTGTTAAGAGTTAAAAAATATTTTTGTTGTTATTATTTGCTTGCTATTAAGTAAATGCATGTACTCCATTTCTTATTTATCAAAAATTAGCTGTAAGAGAGATTTTTATCAGTGTATGTACAAGACATACATATATAGCGTTTACATAGTACATATGGTATTCACAGACACACACACGCAGACAAGCTTTTATTTTATGTACAAACAATCACTGTAAATGAGCATTTATTTGAGTCTTAGTCAAATATTTGGCTAAAACTCAAACTGCAGTTAGTTATACACACACATACACAGACAATCACACCTTATACAATGTACACTGTATTTAAAAGGTATATAACATATATAGTACTATGTACAACTTACCTCACGTATTAAGCGCCAGGTGGGCTCATTGTTCGGATAGAGTATAGCCTGTCGGCTAACGCCAAAACTCATGAGCACCACGGCCAACAGCACCACAAAGTAGATCATATTCTTGACCATCTTGCCCATCATCGTAACCAGAGGACCTATAAGTAGCAGCCGAGAACAGTGTGTTTAATTAACTGGAATTTATGAAGGATATGTACACTGAAAAAAAATTCGCATTTCTCCCAAGGAATCAGTTTTTGTTTGGTAGAAACTAAGAGCACAAATTTTTTCTGAATGTCGATTCTAGAAATATGCGTTTACAAATCGAAAAGAAAAATTTTTTTTAAATAAAAATTAATTTTTTAAAATATGCTTGTGTTAAAAATGACTTTCTGTACAGAGTGTCCATTTTTGCAACGTATCACTCAACAAGTTCAGGCCCTAAAACATTTTCTTTCTACCAGTAAAATGTATATAGGACCCGAAAAAATTCGAAAAATTTAAGCTTGGTTACTCATCATTTATTTAAGATTGATTATAATTATTTTTTTTTTGGAAATTAATCGATGTTGATTTTTTAAAAAGTTTTTATAGCAATGTAAGGAAACTTCTTCAAAATTTTAAAGCCAATTTAAAAAAAAAATCAATTTTTTCAGACATTAAAAACTTATAAAAATTAACTATTTTTTTAAAATTAATCTATAAGTTGATTTAAAAAAAAAAATATTTAGCAACTGAATAAATGTAAGGAAACCAAGAAAACTTCTTAGAAATTTTAAATCCAATTTAAAAAGAGCAACAATTTTTTCTTACACATTCAAAATTATTAAAACATTATAATATTAAAAATAATAAGGTTTCTGTCGAATCTATAATTTCTAAAAAATAAGTTGGTCCCCTTAAATGTTGAAGACCCTCAGTACAATTAAGTCAAAAAATACAGATAGTTTTTAAATAAAATGAAAATATTCTGAAAATTTAGTTAATTTGTATTGGGATTAAAAAAAAATTGAAATTAATTAAAAGATTGTTTAGCATTATTTTTTTCATATATTTATTTTATAGGACATATGTAAGGAAATTAAACTTTTGGAAATTCTGAAGATACAATGAAAAAATTATCTACAGTAAAAATTTCGCAACTTGAAAAAGATTGCAATAAATTTGTATAGGAATTTAAAAAAGTTTTCTGAAAATTTGTTTTGCATTATTTTCTTTACATATAATACATATATGTACGGAAACTAAATTTTTCTAAATTTTTATGATATATTGAAAAAATGTTCTAAAAATTTCGTAAATTAAAAAATATTTGAAAAAATAGGTATTTAAAAAAGTTTTCCTTTGCATTATTTTTCATGACATGAAACATGAACCAAATTTTTCGGGATTTTGAAGATACAACGAAAAAAGTGTTCTAAAATTTTCGTATAATAGAAAATTTTTGAAAAAAGGTATTTAAAAAAGTTTTCAAAAAAATTGAATTTTTTTATGACATATGTAAAGAAACCATATTTTTCGAGATTTCTAAAAATTTCCTTAATTCAAGTTTTCTAAAAGATTGTTTAGCATTATTTTTTTTGCATTTATATACAAAATTATTTTTTTAAACATCAAACCTTTTAAAAAATCGGATAGATTTTCTCCACAAATTTTGGCACAATATTTTTCAAAAATTTTTGTTACTGAAGTTTTCTAAAAATATTTTTGAAAGTCTTGAAAATCTTATAAACTTTCTACATGCGCAATCTTAGAAACAATTAAAGAAATAAAAAAAAATTAAATTAAAAATTTAAAAAACCCCCGAACTTAAGTAATTTTCATTTAAAAAGTGAAAAATAATAAAAGAAACTTAATGTTAAAGTACCTAAGAATCTATTAATAATTCTAAAAAAATACGTCGCGTTGGGGGACACGCGAGGGCAGACGTCGTTGACGGTCGTATCTTACATGCAAATTTTTTGAAGTAATTCTATGAAAGTTTTTGAAGTATTTTCTTAATTTTGTTTTTAAGTTAATCTTTGTTGCTTAATTAGACTATTTGTATTTAAATTGTTAGTTTAGGAGCGGTCCCCCAACGCGACGTATTTTTTAGAATTATTAATAGATTCTTAGGTACTTTAACATTAAGTTTCTTTTATTATTTTTCACTTTTTAAATGAAAATTACTTAAGTTCGGGGGTTTTTTAAATTTTTAATTTAATTTTTTATTTCATACTTTTTATAGGTAGGTTAGGTTAAGTTAGACTTTAGTATATTAAAATATACTTACTATAATTTAGATTCTTGTTAAGGTATAGATTACATTTAAGGTCAAGCTCGTTTGCTTTTTTTACGCATTCTCCCCACTTTCACTCCCCACAACTTTTAAACGGCTCGACCGATTTTCATCATGTCTAGGAACACTCGCACATAAGTCACCTTTAATACAAAAAAAAAATAAATTGAAATCACTGCATGCGTTCGGGAGTTACGATGCCACAGACAGACAGACAGTCAGACAGACAAATTTTAAGCCAATCGGACAAAGTTTATGTTTTTAACTTCAAATGGCCATAACTTCTAAACGCGAAGAGATAGAGCAAAAACGAAAAGAGATAGAGAAAAAATAACCACAGATTCGAATCAGTGGCGTCGTCAGCTTTAATAGGACCAAATTTTAAGCCAATCGGACAAAGTTTATGTTTTTAACTTCAAATGGCCATTACTTCTAAACGAGAAGAGATAGAGCAAAAATAACCTCAGATTCGAATCAGTGACGTCGTCAGCTACAATAGGACCAAATTTTAAGCCAATCGGACAAAGTTGATGTTTTTCTCCCACTTTTACTCCCCACAACTTTTAAACGGCTCAACCGATTTTCACCAAACATGTCTAACAACACTCGCACATAAGTCACCTTTAATACAAAAAAAACTAAATTGAAATCACTGCATGCGTTCGGGAGCTACGATGCCATAGACAGACAGACAAACAGACAAACAGACACGTCAAACTTATAACACCCCTCTTTTTGCGTCGGGGGTTAAAAACAAAAGCTATGACCAAAAATGTTATATAAATTTAAAAATTTCAATAATTAATTGAGCTTTCTAAAAATGTAGAAAATAGAAAAAATGTTCTTAATGATATTAAAAACGTTTTTTGGAGTAAAGTAACAATTCGTCTTTATACAAAGAATTTAAAATTATTGGATAAAAGTTGACTTCGATTGAAATTTTAGCAAAATTAATTTTTATGAATCATACAAAAATATAAAAAATTTGACTATTTGCACCAAAGCAAAAAGTTCTCAAAATCTTGTAAGCTTTCTACAGGCGCAATCGTTAAAAAAATTAAATAAATAAAAAACAAAAGCTGTGACCAAAAATGTTATATTAATTTTAAATTTTCAGTTTTTAAATTGAGCTTTCTAAAAATTAATATAGAAAATAGAAAAAATGTTTTTAATGACTACTAAAAACATCTTTGAAGTAGGGAAGCATTTTAAATAGTTGGATAAAAGTTGTATTAAATTTTAGCAAAAATAATTTTTAAGACGAATTTTTCAAAAAAAGGATTTTTAAACAAAAATAAAAAATTTGACTATTTGCAACAAAACGGAAATGGTTTTAAAAATTTACAAATAGTCATATCGAAACACTTTTTTTTAACATTTGTTACAAATCTTGAACTAGTGAAATTTCTACTTCTTTCTATGACACTTTTAAAAAAAATTTCGTAAACAAAAACCCTTTTTTTAATAAGTTATGGACATTTTATATAAAATATTAAAATGTACTTTCTAAAAATGCAAATACAAAGTAAATAAATGATTCTATTATAAATAAATCCAAATTTTTAAGATTACATTTCAAACCAGTAAAATTTTTTAGGAATCCATTTTTGTAAAGAAGATTTTAATTTTTTTTAAATATTTAGTCTCCTTTTTTCTTACATAGTAGGTACTGATTTTGTAAAAGTTTTTATAATTTTTTTGACTTTTTTCTTAAAGTAACCTTTTTTTTTAAACTCCCAACTATTGACTCTAAAATAAGTCTTAACATTTTTTTTTTGTTGTGTTTAAAAGAAATTCCCAAAAAATTTCATAGTTTATTTTAAACGGCAATTTATATCATTAATAAAACTCTAAAATGTTTTTTCTATTTAAAAAAAATTGTAAAAAAAATTGTACAAGTATTTAAAAACGGATAATTATATCATTAATAAACCCCTTATATGGTTACCCGATGATTTTCGCATTATTGTAGATTCAAAAGAACTTCGTTAAAATAAAAAAATAATGATCTGTAATACTATTAAATAAAAAGACTAAAACTACAATTTTCTTGCTAGGTTATATTAAATAAAATAAGAAAATACTTAAAAATAAAATTTTTTGCTGTTATATTTAAAAATTTTTTTTTTGCGACCGACAATTCTATTCAAATATGTTTAAAGAAGAAGATATGCAAAGTGTTTCGAATTTCACATATTTTTTAAGAAAAGTTAAAAAATTTCTTTCAGTGTAACCTCAAACTTACCCAAATACTTGTTCACGCCCAGAATGTTCAATATGCGGAGATACCAATAAATGCTGTCCACACAGTAAATAACACGGCCAATGTCCATGGTATTGGGTCGAAAACGAAAGGCCAGACCGATGAGGAATAGTATAATGGCCGCACCATCGCAGGGATTCCACATATTCCAGGCCCAAACCGAAAATTTATGCCTGGTTTTTGTTTGGTTTGGTTATAAAGCCAATACGCATTAATGAAGTGAATAAAGAGCATAAAGAGCAGAAGCGTTAAATCAAGTGTAAAATAAAAATGAAGAATGAAGAATGAAAAAACAAAAAGTGAAGAAAGAAAAATGCGGCAGCGGAAAAATTAATGAAAATGCAGAGAGGCGTAAAGCATGCACAGATAAAAGGAGGAGGATACAAGATGGATGGATGGTTCTCTGGATAGTTGCCAGCATTTAAAGTAATTAAATGAAACGCTTGACCACTTACGTAATGGCGACGGGTTCCGAGGAAATAATTTCGCGCACTTTCTCAAAGCCCAGTGTGGTGATATATGCAATGGAGTACCATTCCTGCCAACGCGGCATGGGACCCATTTTGACGAGCACCGTGAAGGAAAACATTATCAGAAAAAACATGTAGGCGATCTGGTGGGAGTAAAAAAAACCATAGCATAGATTTTAGCGCAAAAGCAATTAAAACCAGCCCAAACTGACACACATTCCAGTAGTTTGGTATTTTTTTTTGTGCGCTTTCCAATACTAAGCGGAAATTAAACTTTGACTGTTCATTTCCGTTTCCATTTTTTGTTACTTACCGAATCAGCCCAGAATTTTGTAATGGGCGCCGTATAAAATTCATAGAATTTTTTCTTTAAACGCAAAGGCTGATGCTGCTTGACTTCGTTGTACTCGGACATGTGCAAAAACTCACGGAACTGCGAAGGATCCGAATCGGTGAGTGAGACCTGTCGGGCATTAAATAAGCGGAAATGTTACATTAAGACTCCTTTTTTTTTGTTCAAAAATAGTGCTAAGTTTTTCTCAATAATGTGCAATGAAACGGCGAGCTAAGTTTATTTAGTAGTGTATAGAGCAAAAAATATTGCGTATACGTCGATTGAAGCAAACATATTAATTTAGTAAGAGTTAATTATTTTTAATTTATTTATAGCTGTCAATTATTTAATAATATTTAGTGGCATACAGAGCATGCATAAAAATGTTATTTAATTAAATTGGTTTTTTTGTTATAAAAAAAGCTGTGCTAGAGTGGCATTAAATTTTTTTAAATACAAACGAATTGTTTACAAAAAGAGGCCAAAATGCAGCTATTAAATTGGAGTAGTTGGGAATTTGGAACAATTCCTTAAGTCTATAAATAAGTAAATCGCAAGATAAATTGTTTGAATAAGTAAAAAAGAGTATAGCGCACTAGATTATTAACGAGGGCTGGCTGAAAAGTTGGCGGTCTAGATGAGGCAATATGTGTTATTAAATTATGTAATTTTTTTTTTAAAGCCGATTTCCGCTAAATTGAGATTTTGAATAAAATCGAATATAATTTGATTATTCGTTAAAAAAAACGTCAACCGATAAGCTCTTTTGAGCAATGTTTATTGCTATTCTGCAGAGTCGCTGCATAACGATAAATATTTTTTTATTGAGCACCCCACAGCATGGCTAGAAATGGTTACCATCCCATAAATCGTTGACAAAATCACACGGAAAGGTCATGTTTTATCTACGTGTAAACCCTAGATACCTGTCTAAAGCCAATTAGTGGAAGATAAATGGCACAAATATTTGGCTGGAAGAAAAATGTCAAATGGAAAGCTCGAGAAAAATGTTTAGCCAAGGAAAACCCCAATAAGGAGAACCTTTTTCGCCATTTTGTATCTGTGTGCAATTATTAAATTATAAAATATCATGAAAGAAGTCGCTGTAGTAGATTTCTACCGAGAAATATATTCTTAAGTAGGCCATCGGGGGTCATATAAGCCGAAAAGGTGATGGCATGCGATTTTTGGGATAATAGACACATAGTCTTGGAAAGCTGCTCTGCAATGAGTCTTCTGTAGCCTCTAATAGCCCTAGAGATACTATGTCAGATCAGCCGCAAAAAGGAGAAATTTTCACTATTTTGTATACTTTATGTTGACAACTCTTGGATTATAAAATACCTTTAAACAAGTCGAAGTAGTGAATTTCTTTCCATGAATCTACTTTTAAGTAGTCCAAGATGGGTCATGTAAGCCAAAAAGGTGATAGTAAGCGATTTGTGGGATAATAGACACATAGTCTGGGATAGCTGCTCTACGATGGATTTCCCATGAGAAATCGACTCGAAAGCGAGCTACGTTGGGTCATACAAGCCAAAAAATAATGGTAAGTGATTTTTTGGGATAATAGTCACATAGACTCTATTGATCTCTCTGGTAGTCTTACAGATACACTCTCAGACCAACTGAAATGGAATGGTTCTAATCCAGCGCCATAGTCTATTGAGATTCTATGCCTATTAAGGGTGTAGCAGAGTTGTCCTCTTTTTCCAAAACCTTAATCTTACTCTATTGCTCATTGAGTCTGCAGACCCCGTCAGTGACCTCATCAGTAAAGGTGGATCTAAGGAGTGGTTTTCGCGCCTTTGCGAGCTCTGATTAAATATACTTCGAAGTGAAGAAACCCCCTAGAGCAAATACTAGATCCTCACCTGCCCATCAGTATCATTAGGGAATGCATCTTTCTGAACCCATTCAAATACCAAGATGTGGCTTGGTTTGCCGTAGGCCAGTCGATTGACTCATTTTCTTGAAGCTATCCAATATATAGTTTCTATCTAATTTGATTCACGTCTATACCCTAAATTGCCGTATCTTCAACAAGGCAGTAAAATCGATGGATGATATTCGACAGCATTTACCCGATACGATATTGCAAGATAAAAATTTCATTACCAGAAAATTACTCAGCCGTCATGGTGTATTTGTGTGCATTTCGCGTCAAAATGGTATTTTACTACTAATATTGTCCGGAGTGACTATTTATCCCAACCTTTTTAAAACTTTACTGAATTCGCAGAAATCACAATAAATAAGATTAATTCGTTCGGGATGGTTTCAGGAAAGTATAAATTCGCCAAAGTGAAACACGACAGGCCTTTTTTCAGGAATGGGTGTGTCGTTATACAATCACTTCTACCTACCTTATCACCCAAGTATCTCTGGAATATGATTTGGTTTGGGAGTTTGGCCCCCAATAACTATTTTATTTTTTCAAACTTGATTTGGTGCCAAACAAAATTCTTCAAAGGACATGGTCATCTGCGAAATAAATGCCTATTTTCAGGAGCTGAACAAATTATAGCATACAAGAAGTGACGGATTTATGGGCATTTTCATCACCGCACACAAGAATTTGAGTACTAAAGGATTAAGTAGAAATAGGTTGCTCACCATGTTATCAGGATTTGGCCCAAAGTAACTATTCTCGTACAAGACTTTGTGAAAAAGCTTGGTATATTCTCACAAAAATATTTCGGAATCGCTGAAATAAATTATCTGGATATTAGCCTAAGTCACCTTTATCTGGTTTCGATTTTCAGATCATCATCTATGAAAGAAATCCATAATTCGAGAACCTTCAAAAAAATTTCCATACAAATAATTGGGTATGACTGGATTATGCTCGAGTGATGGTTACCTTTTTAAAAGATTAAAAAAGCTAAAAAAAAATGTTCTAATGAAATATCATCTTTGAAAATAAGGCATACTTCAGGGGCCTTGGAGAATTTTACCACAAAGCAAATTCGGGAATCGCTGGATGAAGCGCCTTTTTCGAAGCTCGAAGAATTGGCTTGGTAGAAAAAATTGTCACCAAATGAAAAGTCATATTTGAAAGCAAGGTCTACATCGAGGACCTTGAGAAATTGTGCCATAAAATAAATTTGGGAATCGTTGGATGAAGAGCTATCTACCAAACAGATTGAAAAAGAGCCGATTGTCTTGTTTCAGGGGTGTAAATAGATATTGTATAAATCGTCATATCTGTAGCAACTGTCTATTTTGGAAGCTGGAAAAGATTTTGGGAACCACTGGATTACTACTACTTTTTGACTCCTAAGTGGAGCACCGGATATTGACACCATGTCATGGTGAGGGGTCTGGCGGTAGCTTAGCCATCGGTAGGGCCGCCTATGTCGGTAGGTCGAGGAAGAGTTTGAAACTTAGGGCAGTCCCCAACAAGCCCTGATGCCTTTTTGGTAGCCAAATTTTAATCAGGTAAACGTCTATTTCCCCCTATAAGGGACAGCTTTTAATTAAAAATCTGTGAGCCCATCACTCATAGATTTTTATAAAAGATTTCAGAATAACAATAATGGAAACATGTCTAACTCAACAGTTATTGGTCAATCCTGCTGGATTAAACGCTACGAATTGGTTAGACCAAAGTGCCGATTATCTTATTTTAAGGATGGAAAAATAATTTCTTAAGAAATCTGAGAAATCAAATTTCAATTTTAAGCACCAAACAAAACACACTCCGTACAGATTTGGGAAACGCTGATTATGGTTAGAAGCAAATTGTTCATTTTTTCACAGTGCCTCTCCAGATCGCTTTCTTTTCAGCCAGCTCTTGCATACTTATTAATTATACGTATATAAAATATTTATAAACATTATTTTTAACCAAACAATATGACAAAAAGCTAACTAATAAAATAAAAACTAGGCTAGATGATAAACAAAAAAATGAAACTGGCAAAAACTAACTTTGGAGGGTGCTTCTTCCGCTCCAGCTGTGAGATTAACCTGAAAATTATGTTTATTATTTGTTGCTTGGCGCGTTACTAGCACTTAATGAAAACATTAAAAATATATAATATATATATTTATTTAATTATTAACCACTTAAGGGGAGCAAGGGCTAAATGAATTTAAAATTAAAAATATCACTCATATGTTTTTCATATGTTTGTTTAGTTGGTAGGGAATTGACTGTGTCTGTGCGGCTACGGGGCGTATGTGTAACGACTTTATGTTAGATCTCTACTTTTCTTTCATATTTTGCTAAACAATCGACTTAATTTTAAATAAATAATAATATTTTTAATAAAAATACTTAAAAGTCTTTGACAGTTTTTGAGCGCATTCATTGCCCAAACATTGAAAATGTACTCAATGAGTTATAAATAAATGCAAAAGTTTTTTGGTTTGGTATTGGTATTGGTGTGTATCTATGTGTTCTATGTGTTTGTGTGTGTATTTAGAGGTGTAAATGAAGACAAACTGATGGTACTTTGGTAAGTTTGTGATATTACTCACTTTTCCATTTTCGTGTACTTTTGTATCGCGCACTGAATAAGTATCCGCCAATAGAGCCTGCAACGGTTTATGCACATTTTTTTGTTTTTAACATTTTAAGAATTTTCTAATTTAGTTTTTTTTAAATTTTTTATAATACTCATGAGGACAAAGTGTCCCTAAATAGTTGATAAAAGCTTTGGTATAGTTTCAATTACTTTTTCTTGCTGAGTAATATGCAAATACCATAAAGTTAAAAAAAAAAGAATAAATAAATACTAATTTTTTTTTTGCTAGAAATTATAATTTATGCTTGAAACAGGCAATTGTGTATGAAAAGTATATATATAGTATATAGAATTTACATATTTACTAGAATAGATTTGCTACAAAAATTAGTGACATTTGATGCGAAAACATAGAGATGTGAAAAAATGTGGTCTAAACGATGTATAAACGGGGTGGAATTTACAAATCCATATTTAAAAAAAAAAGACAAAAAAAATAGATAAAAATATATATGAGCGAGCTGTTGTTCTGGCTTTCCCCAAATTCACCTAATCACGGGTATTGAATCTTATCTATAATCCTTAAAAGGGTCTAAATAGTAAATAGAGGCCCAATAATTTTTATATAGTATTTTCTTGTTTATCTATGATATTTTTTTTAGTTTTCCTTAAAGAGCTAAGCTACTAAATATTTTTAAAGCAATTTAAGAGCTCTTTAAATAAAAATATTTCATTTTGATACTTTTTGGTATTATTTAGTAAATTTACTTATTGTAATAAAAATACTTTAAATAAAAATACATATATATTATTATTATTTACTTATTGTCGATCAACAGACAGATTGCAAAATCAAAAAAATATATATATTTTGGTTAATCAACACAGGGAACATTCTTAAAAAAAATTGCCAATTATTTGTATGATATTCATATATTTTTTAAGAATGTTCCCTAAATATGTTAATCACCATTTTTTTAACACCTATTTTTATAGGTTCTTTTTTGTTACAATGTTAAAAACAAATTTAACCTAAATATACAATACTTAAAAAAAAATGTATTTTGTTTAAAGATGTCAAAAAATATGAATTGAGCTTATAATTCGCAACAAGTTTAGACTGATATGCTATATAAATAGAATTATTTTTAACTTGATCAGCTTATCTTAGTTAATATATCCATATATATATAAATATTCTTTGGTTTTTTGGCAAAAGTCTTGGGGGTTTATTATTACTTTTTTTCTATTATTTAGTATATTTACTGATTGTTTAATAAATACAAATTGCATCTAAACTATGAAGAAACAAAAAATATTTTTATAATACTATATAGAAGGCATATTATTTATTTTAATGCTAAAAAAAAATTTTAATTTTGTAGCCAAACATAAAAGTAGTATTAGCCTTTCTCAAAAAAAATTAAACAAAATTTGACAATTCTAAATTTGTTTATAAAAAACGAAATGCTTAACGAAACAAAAATTTGTTTAGAAACCTTCAGTAGCTCAGTAAAATTTAATTAAAAATTTATAAACACTTTTAATTTGGCCAACCAATTTTTTTACCTTTGCAAGGAAGATACTTAAAAAAATTATTTTTAGTATGTAAAATAATATTAAGAAATTTATTTATAATTAAAAAAATGGTTAATAAATTCATTTTATAACACTCCAAAAATTTCTTGGCCTTGAAATCAATATTTTAATTTAATCAGCTAAAAAAGTTATATTTAAATAAATGAAGATTTCAACTTTTTTTCGTAAATAAAAATTTATTTATTTATATATATATTCAAATATATATTTTAAAATAATTTATCTAGCTTTCTGATATTATTGATGTTTAAATTTAATTTAAAATGTTAAATATTACGCTGCAAATTTTATAATCTTGAAACTGGTCTCAAAATTTATGTAAAATTTAAATTAAAAAACAAATTATATATTTTATATATTATTTTTTGGTAAATGTTATATTTTTTTTTAAATATGATTTAATATACTCAAAAATTGATGTCAACTATAATTGAGTAAGATGTGAAGAACATTTTCTACATACCCAATGTACTACCATCTCGCAATATTTTTTTTAATCTTTTATACTAGATTCGAAATTGAAAATAAGCTGGAACTGAGGTAGAGTCTTCTAACTGATAATTTAAGATTAAATTTAAACATCCTTTTTTAATAAAATACAATAGGTGGAATGGTGTTTCTGGTATTTTTAAAAATCAAGTTTTTTAAGTTTGTTCAGTTTCAAGATCTTTTAAGTTTTTTTTTAAAACGTATTAAAAATGGTTTACGTTAAATTTTTTTAAGTTTGGTTTAATTTAAGATCCTATTAGAAGTTCCTTTTTTTTAATGCAATAGGTTGAATGGTATTTCTGGTATTTTTTAAGATTCAGTTTTTTAAAATTGGTCAAGTGCAATTTTTTTAAAGACATTTGTTTTTAATAAAATACTTAGTTGGCTTTTTTAAGAGTAAGTTTTTAGGTTTGGTCACATTCACGAATTTTAACGTAATTGTTTTTTTATTAATATATACTTTATTTAATTTATATTATTAATAAATACTTTAGGTACAATATAAAATATTTTTAAAAATCTCGCTCGCGAAGCATTTTATGTTGAAATTTTAATGACGTCTAGAGAAACAAATTTTTGATCTCTTTTTAAATTAAAAAAATTATTTTAATAGGCAACAATATTTATACAATTAAGCGTTCTCGAAATATAGTACTCTGCCCGAAATTACAGGTATTATTTTAATTTTGATCAAATTCAAGATCTTTAAAGTTATATTTTTATAATTCAATTTAAAGAACATATATAATCAATGAAATAAAATATTTTAAATGATCAGTTGCTTAAAATGAAATTTATTATAAGATTTATATTTTCAATTTCAAAAAATTATTTTTAAATGCATCAATTTTTCTACAATTAAGCAATGGAATATTTATACTCTGGGAAAACATTTTTTATCTAAATAAGGAACGATCTTTAGGAAAAAACATTATCTGATTAAATAGAAAAAAATTAATATCACTGCCACTATTTGGGACAAGTAAAAAAATGATTCATTTGCCTTAAATGTTATTTTAAGATACTCATACTTTGGGGATGGAGCTCTTCTTCCAGAAGCATCTCTTAGTATCCAAGATATGTCTTTCAAAATAAATAGAGTTCGTGTTTCGGCAAAATTAGTTTTCAGAAACTTTGAGCTGAAGAATTTTTGAAGATTAAAAGTTTTTTTTTGTAGTCTTTAAATATAATAGTTTACATATTTCTGGCACATCCCTATTGTTAACTTGAACCTCAATTTTCACAGCGTTTATATTAATTATTATTTAAGATTTGAAATAGTAATTTGACTATTTTCTATATCTACAAATTTTAAAGCTTTTACTCAAATTATTTTATTATTTGGATATTTCTGGAACATCCCGATTTTTAACTTGAACCCTCAGAGCTTTTAAATAAAGTGTTTTTTAAAATCTAAAATTAGAATTTGATTATTTTGTATATCTGAAAATTTGAACGCTTTTCCTTTTTTCAAATTTTTCTTTGAAATTGAAAAAATAGTTTTTTAATTTTTTTATTCGTATGGATATTTCTGGATATACCCGATTAAATATTTGTACGCCAACCTTTAGAGCTTTAAAATAAAGTGTTTTTTTAGGATATGAAATTATAATTTAGAAAATCGTTAATAAGAATTGGAATACACCTGTGTAATTAGATTAGATAGAATATTTGCTATGTCTATATATATTAAAGCTTCCGCTCAAATTTTTGTGCGATACAAATTTTTTTTTTAATTTTTTTTATCGTTTGGATATTTTTAACTCTTTCCGATTTTTAACTTGAATGCCAACCTTCCGACATTTTAAATTAAGTGTTTTGCGATTTAAAATTTGGAAAATCGTTAAATTGTAAAGCTTTTGCTCAAATTTTCTTTAAGAAGCTTTAAAATTATCAATTCATTTTTATTTCTCAAAGATTTCGAGATAATAAATTCAAAACTAACATCTCTCAGCTTTAATGATTACTGTATTGAGCAGATAATTTTCAATCTACTAATTTTTTATATTTATAGCTTAGCATAATCTTTAATCTATTAACTTTTAATATTTATAGTTTATTAGCAACCCAAAGCTATAAAGTTCTGTCTTATATAGAACCAAGTTCTTATACAAAAGGGAATATAGTTTTATGATTTAAAACTAATCTCTCTTTTGTTAAAAAATTCCCTTTTAAAGTAGCTGCTTCAAATTGAAAACTGATTAAATTATATCAATGTCGATTAGCATATGTGGAAGGAAGCCCAATCAACTGTAAACTAATTATGCAAGCCTTTCGAGTACATAGTTCCAGTTATGCACAGTATATATATAAGTACATAGTAGAAGAATGTGGGAAATGTAACATAAGTGCACTTAAAACTTTATACGCATCAGTTAACTGAGGCTGCCCAAAGATAGTTTGTAAAACTTGATTTGATTTTCTGATTAAGATATTATATTGTACATATATACTATATACAATATATGTATATATGTATATGCAGCAATGTTTGTACAAGTGTGTGTGTGCGTAAGTAAGTGAATGAAATAATATTTGCACAAGTTGAGTGTAGCATAGCTCTATATATAGTATATAGTATAGCTAGTTACGTGATGTTGTACTATATATATAAGCCTGTTATGTACTAAAAGGTGCGCATGTGTGTGTTTATGTGCGAGCTATAAAAGTTACAACTTAATTGACTGTTAAATTAAGTTTGAGTTTTGGATTATGATACAACTAATAGCATTTTGCACTTATTTAATTTTAGCTATAATATAAAATTTACACACACACGCAGATATTGTGGACACTACTACAGGTACATTATTATATAAGCAGTGAGTGTGTAGATTAGGGTGGCCATATCACAGGATATTCAGAACTTACATTTGTTGAATGCGAGAGACTGTGATAGGACGGCGAGCTCTTTTCAATTTGTATTAATTTGCACTTTGTGGTGCAACCAAGTGAATTAAAAAAAATTAAACGAAAGTAAAAATGTAAAGAGAAAGCAAAAGAGAAGATGAGAGAATAGAGATGAAGAGATTAGGGCCAGTTAAAGCCAATGATTTAGAGCGAACAACTGTTACGCCTAATTACATACACACACAACCACACAAGTCTAACTTCAAAGTGCTGCCAAACTTCAACAATAGATGGCGGCAGCGCACACGTGACTGCCTACGTCACAAACACACACATTTTACTCCAACTAAAACTAAAAATACACACACACTAATCAATAAATAAAAAAAAAAACTAAATATACAACATGAAAGTATTTAATATACAAAATTTCTTGCTAAAAATAGTAAATAGAGTAATAGACAATTAAAGAGTATAGAGTAGTATTAGTAGTAAAGAGCATACAACAGTCGATAAAAACAGAGAGAGAGACAACTAACACTAGTCACAGACAGCAAGTATGTAGCATAGTGTAAAAAATTTTTATATATAAATTATAGACTATATAAAATAGACGTCTTTTACAGCAAGTTACAGTAAGTATGGAAAAATTTTGGTATTTTTTTTTGGTTTTTTTGTAGGCAACCTGTTGCTTGTATCTACCTTGTCGCGAGGGTTTGTGCTCGTGCCCATCCTATATCTCAAGGAAATGGATCTTTTGGCTTTTAAAAGCGCATTCTTAAACATTTGTTAGGAGCATGGCACGTGGTTGGTTGTTTATGTAACAGTTTAGAAATATTAGGTAGGTTAAAATCTTTGATTATCATGGTAAATATTATAGTTTACAACAAAAAAAGTAGTATATTAAAAGAGAAACTCAACCTTTAAGATTTGTAAAAGTTTTAAATTAATTTTAAGACACAATAAACACAAAATATTAATCAAAAGAAAATTATTTAAAAAAAATAATAGTTTCTTTTTAATAATTGCATACCTCTGCGTCGTGTTGCGAGCGATCTGAGTCATCGTTATCCAGATTTTGATTCTCCAAGTGCTCCTCTTCGGTTTGAGGCATCTGCTGTAGCTCTTCTTTGGATTTGAAATCAAGTTGTCTTATATACAAAGGCATTACTAAGCCCAAGATGACCTAAATAAAAAATAAAAAAGTTTTAAGATTAGAGTTTTGAGTAAGGTATGTATTGGAAAAAATATTAAATTGGCATTACAAATTGAATTATTTTTCAAGAATTTTATGTATTAATAAAATAGTATAAAAAACAATTAATAAAAAAGAGAAAAATATAAAAAAATATTAGAAATAAAAATGAAAACAGTTTTGGAAAAAATATTTGGTAAGTTTTGATATTGATAATGCATTGTTTTTTAGAACTTAATGTATTGCTATAAAAAATTAAATAAAAAATTGAAAAATATTTTTAAAATTGGAAAGTTTGGATATGGGTAATCGATTTTTTAAAACCTAATGTATAGCTATATCAAAAAATTTAAATTAAAAAATTGTTTAACATGATAACCATTCCTAAAGATAACCAAAAAATTTCTATTGTTATTATAACCTAGCTCCAAAAAAAACTAAAGAACCATTTTAACTGAGGTTTGTTTTAGTGACGATTCCTTATGCCTCCCCTAAAGGCATGCTACATTGTTTTGTTTCCTCATTTAGATATTTATAAATTTCCTCTTCTACAAATTTGTTTAAAAAATATACGAGGGGTATTTAAAAAGTAAGTTTCCCTGGTCTGGCGTTTCTCTTGTGCACCATCTAGCGGCCTCGCACTGAACACAACATCAGTGTTGAGTCTATCGATAAGAGCGGCACTGGTATTGGTTTTGTTGGTTGATTTTTTGGAACCTGGTACAACAATCAATGCGGATCGTTACTGCGAAGTTTTGAATAAGCTTAAAAAAGCCATCAGACGAAAACGTCCAGGAAAATTACCCAAAAAATCTTACTCTTTCATGATAATGCACGGCCTCATTCTGCTCAAAAAACGAGAACTTTATTGGAAAAATTCAAATGGGAAATTTTCGATCACCCATACTCTCCGGATCTCGCACCAAGTGGGCAGCATTTTGTTTCAAACGAAGAAGTCCAAACATCTGTCAAATCATGGCTCCAAAAACAGGACACGTCTTTTTTTAAAGAAGTTTTTTATAAACTCTATAACAGATACGAAAAATGTATTCAAGTCGAAGGTGACTATGAAGAAAAATAGTTTGTGAGTCAAATAATTAATAAATATTCATTTTGTAACCTAAAAATTGTTTTGTACTTCATTTTAAAATTAGGAAACTTCCTTTTTGAATGCCCCTCGTATATATTATATAAACATTTGAAACTTGAGATTATTAAAAATATAAATTATTTTTTAAAGATTTTTCTCGATATTGCATGGGACCAGGAGCATTTTCAAAATCGAAAGCAGAAATTAGAATATTTCTTTACTTTTTGATGATGTGTTGTTATAAAAAAACTAATCAAAAAAATGGAAAATTGATAAAAGACAAAACAAAAACTAAAATATAAAAATTATTAGAAAAAATATGAAAGCTTTGAAAAGATTAAAGATCTAAGAAAGGAAAAAATATATGGCAAGTTGGACAATATATTGCTATAAAAAAAATAATAATAAAATAAATGAAAAATATGAAAGCTATGTTTTGGCACAAATACATATTTGGTAAGTTTGGCGATAGATTTTTTTAGAACTTGATATATTGTTATATTGTACAAAAACAAAAGTATCAAAAAAAGGTGAAATAAAAAAAAAGGTAAAGCTGTTTCGGAAAAAATATTTGTTAAGTTTGGCTATGGATAATGCATTTTTGGTAATAAATAACAATAAAAAAGGGATAATGATTTAAAAAACAAAAGTATCAAAAAAGGAAAAAATAAAAAACGAGTTTAAGCAATTTTGGAAAATATATTTGGTAATTTTGGCTATGGATAATGTTTTTTTGTAATAAATAAAATAATAAAAAAAAGTAAAACTCATTTAAATATTTTTAATATAATAACGATTCCTCAAGGTAGCTAAAAAAAAATATAAAATAAAATAAAAAAATTATATTTTTTGCTGCAACTAATTATTTAATTTGGAAATTATAACACAAATCCACAAAAACAAAAAAAATTTTAGAAAAATTTAGACAGGTTTATTTTACTTTATTTTTAAGAGGCTCCTAAATGCTAAATGTTTTTTCCTCATTTTAGAAATTTATAAATTTTTCTTCTTTTGCAATGAATTCGTTTAAAAAATTTTCAAAATTTTCTTATTATTTAATTATAACGCAGCCCTAACAATAAATACAACTTAAGAGCAATTTCAACTGGGTTTGCTTTAGTGATTCTTGAGGCCTTGTTTCCTAAGGCCTTGTTTCCTAAGGTCGGAATTTTTAAATTTAAAAAAAAAATTATAGTATTTTTAAAAATTATTTTGCGTGAAAAAGATCTATTTCATTACAAC
Source organism: Chymomyza amoena (assembly GCA_037043745.1). Lineage (NCBI taxonomy): Eukaryota > Metazoa > Arthropoda > Insecta > Diptera > Drosophilidae > Chymomyza > Chymomyza amoena. The sequence goes on from JBAMAX010001806.1 coordinate 75,764, forward strand.
ATTAAAGAAATTTTTTATAGTTTTTTGAGGTTATATCGAAAAATTGATATGACAAAATTAAATTGATCTACTTTATAATGCAGCTGTGTAATTATTTCTTCAATTAAAAAAAATAAAACAAAATTAGAAAAATCTGGTAAAACCGTAATTCTATTTTTTAAGCTGCAGAAAGTCGTTTTCGGACATAAATTCAATGATCTCATTTGTTTAGGGATCGGGATCATATTCCATCTTCCATCCAAAATCTACAGCAGAAATCAGAAAAGTGATCAATTTTTTTTATTTTTCACCTTCTGACTGTTCTAAAACATGTAGCGATATTTATTTTGAGCAATATTTTAGGAAAGATGCTTATTTTAGGTTTCCTTAAATTCAATAGCCAGAATTTATTAGGATATATGTTCATACAGCTGCTTGAGGAAAACCGATAAGCTAAAGAAGATTTTTTTTAGATTTAAAAACAATTTTTTAAATTGTTTATATTTTTCGCTCATCCCGAATGTAGCCTCGAAACCCAATCTCTAAAGATTTTAAAATAGATCTTATTTTAGATTATTATCTATATCCAAACAATTTCACTGAATGTATTTTTTTATTTAGAAATTGATTGATTAATTTTTTATTTATGAAATTTGCCGAGGAAAACTTATAAGGTAATGAAACTTTTTGAAGGAGGCAATATAGTTATATTTAGTTAAAAATAGTATAAAATGAAACACTTGCTTTTTAAAGATAAAATTTTGAAAACCAAAAAATCAGAACGTTCTGCTTAAAGGATATGAATCTACAAATTTTCTGAAATAAAATCCATTTTCAAAAAAAAACTTCCTTCGAGCTCACCTTAAAATTTGTATTCTTGCGCGTACGCAAACCGCCCATCCAGAGATCAGCCAAGATGACCTGACTGCAAGGATGAGCCAGCAAGGCGCGATGATTAGCCGCCACGGCCAGAGAGAGGCAACTCTGATTGGACCAAGAATGCAATTCGCAGGTAAGTAAACGCTGTGCCTTCTCCGCATCCTGACGATAGCTAAAGTCAAGTAATTTATTGCCTGAAAAAAGGAACAGAGTGTGACCAGAGTACCATATAATTAAACCAAAATGCAACCAAGTTAATTAAGCTTAACAAAAAAAAAACTCAAACATGCTGCGTGTTTGTGTGTGTGTGTGTGTGTGTTCACTCAAAGCTGCCACACACACACTCACCCACACACACGTACCCACACACAACTTAATTAAATCAATTGCTTTGCGTGGCTGTAATTTATATTACACGCAGCACTTTAATCGCATTTGGCATGCAAAATAGTTCGTTGGTTGGGTCACTGCCATCCATGCCCATAACTTACCCTTGCTCTCAAATTCTTTGGCATAGGAGCGCAGCTCCTCATAAATTTCCGTATCCAAGTCATCCTCGGCAGCCTCATGGGCCATGGCCTTGTACAATTTACAAGCGACCAACGATTTGGCCAAAGCCTCCTCCCCATGTGTCCACATCAAGAGCGCCATTTGTTGGCGTTTCGTCAGCACTGCCCAAATCTGTACAAAAAGAGATACATAGGAGTACATAGGAGTACATATATGTATGTAGTTTAGTAAATAGTCGCTTTAAAGCGCAAACAAACATTTACCAAAAGCTCGTTGAATGGAAACTCAAAGAGCGCCATTTCCGATGTAAATGGCAACAGACCGGTAACTAAACTCAGGGAATTCGCACCCGCATAGCGTTGGTATTGATACGTCGAGGATTTGCGGCAAGCATTTGCATAGCTGTTCATAACCTTGGCGTAGATGGGACGAAACTTGCGACGCGTATAATACGATCTGCAAAGAGATGAAGATAGGGAAGAAGGAGTTTGAGAAATTGCCAGATTTTTTTTGCCACAGCATCTGTATCTAAACTGGGCCAAATAACAATAAACGAAATGAAAAGCATATAAAAAAGTGTATATATATAGAGTACCAAGGAAATATAAAAAAAAAAAGAATCCTAAAGGAATCCCTTGCAAAATTTACAAGTGCGGTCGCGGCGAGCAAACGACACGGGCGAGTAATCTTGAATATTTGCATTTGAGTAAATTTATTTAGACAGACACCCACGCAACACTCTCACAATGAAACACTCAAAAACATGCTCGCAAATACACTGACACAGCACACACACTCACACGCACACAGGACATTGACAGAAATATTCGTGAGCCTTTGCTTACGTGTGTGTGAGTGTGTTGGTGTATGACAAAGGGAGAGTGGTAATAATAGCGCAATATTTATTTCTCTTTTTCGGTTTTTTTATATCGTACTTTAAGCTTTTTTTAACTCATACTATACTCTTTAAAGGAGTGCATGGGTTAGGTGAGGAATCAGGATTGGGTCTTAGGGGATATCTCCATTTCAAAGTGTATTTATATCAGAGCTGCCCAAAACTGTCAGCCCATTTTTCTGTCAACCTGACAACCCCCCATGGGTCTGCCAGTGACATGAGCATTTGGACAGAAAGATGCACTGTGACCGAAGTATTAAAAGTTTATCAAAAATATGAAATTATTATTAAGTTAAATTATAAATGACACTTTTTTTATAAAAAGGGTTCAAAATAATTTTCTTTACAACTAGGATAATGAGAAATCAATCTGAAAAGTTAATTTTTGTTACATTACATTGTGGACACAGATTCTCAAAATTTTTTGGCCCACAATCTGTCAAATCCATAATAATTTTTTAGAGTAATGAAATTTTATACAAATGTTTGTACAAAATTTAACTATTTTTCTGGGAAGTTTGAGCCTCCTCAGATTTTTTTTAAGATATAGATAGTCCAGACCAAAATTTGAAAACATTATAAGATCTAAAAAATCAAAAAAAAAAAGTTTAACTTAATTAAAAAACGAAACTGTTAATCGGAATTGGGCCATATTTCATAGAAAGGTAGACATGAGCTCCGAATACATCGAAAAAATATGTAGTCTATGTCCAAAATATTGAATGCTCAAAATTTGGACTTTCTTCTGGCGCGCTTTTTGGCAAAATCTCGCTACGCGAGCCCATTGCGCATTATGTAGATTTTCTTTTAAAAAAACATCCTTATAAGTCATTAACAATAGGATTATTTTTGGTCATTAAGTAAAATATATTCACAAAAATTAAGCAATATAGAAGTTCAATAGTAAAAAAATGGAATCTTGGGTAAAGCCAGAATCTATGGGAAGAAATGAGAAAAGTATTTTTAATTAATAGCTTTAATACATTAACTGATAAGTATTACTTTGGTTTATGTCTAAAAAAAATTGTTACATCAAAACAGAGCTAAGCGATTCTTTAATGATTGTATTCCACTTTTGTAACGTAAAATTTATTTTTTGTAACGTCATGCCAAACAAAATTTTTTTTATAACTTTTGATAGGCAAAGCAGAATATATTTATCTAATAGTCGCTAATAATTGCTAAGTATGTCTATTTTAAAAAATCTAACTTTAAAATTTTTCAAATCTTGTACAAATGTAACGTCACGCCAGATATCTCTTTTTGTTTATGACTTTTTATCGTGAATGTTTAATATATTTCTATAATAATGCGCTTATAATAGCTACGTATGATTATTTTAAAAAATTGCATATTTTGTCGTACAATTATCTTTTTTTTTATGACTTTTTATCAGCAAAGCTGAATGAATTTATATAGTGAAACGCTTATAATTGCTACGCATGTTTATTTAAAAAAATAAAATTTATTTTTTGACTTTTTTTCGGCAGGACAAAATAAATTAAAATTGCTTCGCAAGTTTATTTTCAAAATATTTTATTTTGAGGTACAAATGTAACGTCACGCCAAACTTATATTTTCCATGATTTTTGATTGGCAAAGTGGATTTATAAAATATAACGAACGCTACATATAGCTACATATATTTCAAAAATATTTTATCTTATCGTACAAACGTAACGTCACGCCAAAATATTATAGAATAGATTATTCGTAACAAATTACTAAGCACATGTCAGAAAAATTTAGTAAAAACCTAGTTTTTAAAATGCTGATAGTCTTTAAAATATGTACCTCTTTTTACAACAGATTTTTTACGATTTTTATGGTATACATAAACACCATAAAAGACATATATCGTTCTTTTTAACTGGAAGTGCTACAAAAAGAAACTGAAGTTCAGGGCCATTCTCGAAAAATCTGACTTTCCCAAAATATTTAAACTATTTTTTTCAAATACTTCGCGATTATTTTAGAAATCACGTTCAGTTTTTGTGTCGCTAAAATTACAACTTTTTTTGAGTAAAATCCAATACAAGTATAACTACTATATAGTATTATTTAGACTTTTTACTTAAAAATTGCTAAAATATTCCTTTCGATTTTTATAAGCCACGACGCTACTTCGTTGCGAAAAAGTCGATTTGGAGTTTATCCGGAAGCTCAATTTTGGGGCGGATTCGGAAAGGTCGAAGTGAGCCAAATATTTATTTTAAAAATATTTTCTGTGCCAAAATTCCGAGAATTTACAAAAAAACGAAGCAAATTTCCATAAACATGTTCCAAGATTTGATGATTTGTTCGAAACGCTGAAGGCAGTGAAAAATTATAAATGGAACGAACTTTCAGACGATTTCCATCTTTTTGACTTTTTTTTCCACATTTATTCATTTTGTTTAGCAAAAATTAAAATGTTTGCGATTACATTTTAAGACAGTTTTTATTATATTTGACCACTTTCGAATTCACCCCAAAAACAATCAAAAATCCCGAATATGGAATTTTTTGCTCGGAGATCAATCTACCTGACAAAAAATCTTCGTATCGATCTGAATTTTTGATACAATTAAGTTTATTCAATGCCCTAAAACATAAATTTTAATTAAAAAAAAATATTTGTTGACACTCAAAAATATCAATAATTTTTTTTTTCCAATTCACCTATTTAAAAATGAAAACAAAAAAAATTATGTCTATCTTTCCATTCAAACCTCAAGTATTTATTTTTATCACTCGAAAAAATCTATTAAAAAATTTACGCCAGTTAAAAATTACAACAAATAAATCTATGTCTATCTCTCTGTTTGGACCTCTAGTTTCTCAGGCTCTACTTTTTCACTTGATATACATTTTTCATATTGATAGATAAAGGAACGACCTTTCAAAAATTTCTAAAAATGGAGCTAAAAAAGGCTCTTCCCAGTTCTACGTTAGTTCGTAAAGCTCTACTCAATTCCATGAGAACTATTCGTACCTAACTTTTTGTCAGTTCTCAAACTTAGAGAGCATTTTCTAGTCGCTCTGTCCACTGCCTCCGTTCCACTTGTTGTATGTTTTTCCAGTTTAATCCTTTACGCTATTTTGTTTTTTTTTTATTTATTTTTGTGGCTATTGGTCCCTACCGCAATTTTGAGGTCTTTATCCTTTTGTTTATTGGCCAGTTTGTTTGCAGCGTACGCAGCTTAAGTGATTTCCAGAGTACCAAAATTTCTAAGTAATTGCGTTTATTTTTCAATTGAAAATTCCTTTGCCAATTTTTTTCTAGTTCAAGATTTTATTTTTAGCAAAGAAAATTCGAAGACGACTGTCTACAGAATTTCAAATAGAAAGATTTAGAGAGTACCTGGGTGGTAAATAAAATTATTTACGAGCGTGTAATTAAACTGGGAACATAAAAATAAAAACAGAAGACGAAACTCGTTAAATTATTTATGACTAAATAAATAAAGAGACACGCACACACGCACACAGACACCAATACAATTGAGTAGGTTATTTTTACAAAATGGCGGCAGGCTGCAAATCAATTTCACTTTTATGACTGTTGAATCAAATATTTCGACGCTTTTATGTAATTACGCACAAATTGGAAACACTTTTGGGCCAAATTTAAAAGCCAAGCTACCCAGCCATGTCGTTGACAACAGTTAAATGTCTAGACAATGGAAGTTGGCTTCATTCTAGTGCCCAAAAGCAACAACAACAACTACAACAAGTTCTAGAACAAATGTAATGAAAACAACAAATATTATGTGTCACATGGCTATGGCAATGGCCTAAAGGTATAGAAAGAGAGCACCAACGTGGAACCAACGAACCGAAAAAGGGCCAAAAAAAAAGAAAGTTGACTCCTTCGGGTTCTCTAGCAAAGACATTTAGATGGCCATTTGTCAGATAAGTTTCGACTTTTGATTATGGCGCAAAAAGGATACAACGAAAAGAGTTCCTTAAATACGTCGCTACAGTGAAAGCTCATAAATTACAACGAGCCGAGGTGTTGAAAATGGTTGTAATTTCTGAGTGGATGTTTTGGGGTTTCGGAAATTTACAAAAGGCAAAGCAATTAAAGTTTTGGTGCTTAGAAAAAGTTTAAGTGGTTTAAGTGGGTCAATTGTTTACTTTGGGTCTTAAAGAGCACACTGGAAAAAAAATCGATGATGCGATTTTTGCCTTCTCTAATTTTAAAAGTAAAACCAAAAAATTATTTTTAAATAAGACCATCAAATCTTGAAGTGAGAAACAAAATTTCGAATGGTAAGATGGTACTTTGTAGCTAAAAATAAAACCGGTAAAAAATATAAAATCTTAAGATTCTAAAAACCAAAAAACTACTATTTTTACACAAATAAAAAAAAACGAATTACAAAAAAATAAAATAAAGAAAAATAAAATAAACTAAGATAAAATAAAGTAAAACAAAAAAAAATAAAATGTGAGCCATAAAAATTGTTAAAAATATAGAAATCTTAAAAAAAGTAAAATTCTAATAAAATAAAAATAATTTAAAAAGGACAAACATTTTTTAAAATAAAAAAAGATCCCTGAAAATTGCTAAAAATATAAAATCTAAGAAGAAAATTTAAGTTTTTAAAATAAAAAATAAAATGAGAGCCAAAAAAATTGAAAAATATAGAAACTTAAAAGGAAATGTAAGTTTTTAATAAAAAAAATTAAAAAAGAACAAATATTTTTAAATAAAATGGTATATTATAAGATCCATAAAAATTTTTAAAAATACGAAATCTTAAAAAAAAAGTAAGATTCTAATAAAAAAAAATTTAAAAAGCACAAATAATTTTAAAATAAAAAAAAAAATGCCTGCAATTGCTTAAAATAAAAAATCGAAGAAGAAAATGTAAGTTTTTGATAAAAGAACAAATTAAAAATGGCAAAATATTTTTAAAATAAAATCAAATAAAATAGATACATAAAAATTGTTAAAAATATAAAATCTAAAAAAAAAAGAATGTTAAAAACCAAAAATGTTTAAAATGAATTAAGATAAATAAATATAGTTAAAAATATAAAATTTAAAAAGAAAAATTTAAGTTTTTAAAATAAAAAAAATTAAAAAAGGACAACTATTTTAAAAATAAAATAATATCTATAAAATTAATTTAAAATATAAAATCTAAAAAAAGATATAAGTTTTTAATAAAAGAACAAAATAAAAAAAAGGGAAAATATTTTTAAAATTAAATCAAATAAAATAGATCCATAAAAATTGTTAAAAATATAAAATCTCAAAAAAGTAAACTTTTAATAAAAAATTAATGTAAAAAAACCAAAAAGTTTTAAATGAATTAAGATAAATAAAAATAGCTACAAATATAAAATTTAAAAAGAAAACTTTAAGTTTTTAAAATAAAAAAAATTAAAAAAGGACAAATATTTTAAAAATAAGATCAACTTTAAAGAAAAATAAAATCGTAAATATAAATTTTAAGCGTTATCAGCTTTTTATTTGTTTTTTAAAGGTTGGAATAAATTTCTTTAAGTTTTAGGGTCTAGTGGGGCAAATCCGACGGGTAATAATGGTCTGAAGGAATCGGTGGTTAATTTAAGAAAGAACAATTATTTTTTAAATAAAATAAGATCACTAAAATTCGTTTAAAATATAGAATCTTATATACATATTATTATATATATATATATACATACATTTTTAATATAAAAAAGACTTTAAAAAAGAACAAATATTACTAAAAGAAGACCAAATCTCAAAAAAAAAAAAAAAAAAAATATATATTCCATATCAATATTTAGCGTTTTTATTTCATTCTTTAAAAGCAAGAACAAAAATTCTTCACTTTTTAAGGTAAATTGGGGCAAATCCGACAGGTAATAGTGTTCAGAAGAAACTGGTAGTTCAAGAAAGGTGCGGCAAGTCGTTAGCTACAATTTGGTATATCAAGTAAACAGTTTACAGCTTAAACCTATTACTAGGTCAGATTTGACCCAAATATCTTTCATTAAAAGAAAAACAAAATTCCTAAGCAAAATTGGTAGCGCGATAAAACTTTAAAAAAGACCACATCCTTTCTAATGTATCTAAAAATTCTAAAATTTTTAATCAAGATTTTATCCCAAAGCAAAAGCTCTTAAGTTTTCTAAAAACTTGAAACAAACGAAAGTAAATTATAAATCTATCTATATACGAGTATAAAACAAAGTTGTGCTCTTAACGCCCTAAATAGCTCAAGAATTCTTAATTTATTGGACGTGTCTCCGAACCGTAGTGATAGACTAGCTAAACTTTCGAAAAGTAAGAAAAGTTAATTTTTTTCCCAGGAAAATGAATTTTCTCACATATTTGTAAAAATAGATTTATTGTTGATATCTCGAGATAGGATTGACAAAATCCCATTATTGAAAGCACGTCATTAATTTTCAATATTTGATGGGACTTTCCTTAAGCTCTAAAAGCATCCACACCATCTATTTTTTTTAAAGTAAAATTATTTTAATTTTTTTCATCTCATCGGAACTCAGGCCCGATTTCGAATAATATTTTATAATTCAGTTTAATAGTTTTTTACTATTTCTCCAAATTTTGATTATTATTCGAGCAGCCACAAATCAATTTGTTGCATATTTTTCAAAATTCCTTTTATTTTATTTTATTTTATTTTTTTTAATTCCTAGTCAAAAATTCCTGGACTAAAAAATTATAATATACTCCCACATAAAAAATTAGCTTAAAATATTGTCATATTTTTTCTAAGAATATTGGTTGACTTTATCAGGTGTTTTTTTTTTTAAATTTTCTTCTCACTTCCTTTTGTTCTTCTTTTCCAGCGTCTACTGTACTTCTCAATATACCCATAGCCCCGTCTAAGCCAAACAGTTTTCTTATGTTTACTCAGCCGGGTGACAAGCCGAAAGCAATCATCGAATCCAAATCGAAACATATTTGACACCCAAATAAAAAAAAGGCCAATCGATGTCCTGGCTTAAAGAAACACCAAATTAATTTATTTGAAAATTTAACCCTAGCATAAAGCTTTGATTTAATGTTCTTTTAATGCGCCTTTTGTCTGGACCTGGCATTGTATTATGCAGAGGTCTTTAGCCTTTAATTAAGTTGATTGATACTCTTACCAAAACTTTCTGTGCATTGCCTTTTGTGTAAATTGAATTAAATATGTGTGCAACGATTTGGTTAAATACCCCTCGGAACATATTAAAATTTCACTCTAAAATGCACAAAAAGACCTCAAAAGCCGCGTTAAATTTTTCGCCTCGTTGGCCAAAATATTAATGCAAGATAATTGCCATAAAGCTCTGTCTTTCGTTGAATTTTCCCAGGCACACACACACACATACAGCAACAAAGGGAAAATGCCCCGCACAGCAAATAGCTTATTAAATTTTCATAAACAAATTTTGCCAGCTTTTGCCAGCTCATAAAATGTAATCCAGCAACAAGTCAAAGGCCACGACTCCGAGACTATCAAAGCCAGGCAACCCCCATTTCATATGAAAAACTTTTGTCTTTATGGCCAGGTCAGAGTTGAATAACTAGCAAAGCAGTTAAAGGGGACCTAATCCGACAATAAGATACACTTTAATCCTTTAGTGTGGGGTGATTTAAATGGTAACCCCTGTTGTCCTTGGCGATTTCGAAGCTCTTTAATCTGACCAATTGAAAAGATAAGATCCATTTTCGCAAAGATATCCTTATTAGTAGTTTAAGAGACACTTCTTTGAGGATGTCTCAATAAAACTTTGCGAAAAATCTTTGATTTTAGTCTCGAAGAAGCCAAAAACAGCTCTTTATGGAGATTACAATGCACTTTTCGGTCGAAATGCCAAATATTGCGAGGAATCTCAAAAATCTTCTTGGAAGATGAAATCGCCTCAATAAAACATTTCGAAAAATCTCAAACAGATGAAAACTATTTTTGCAAAGATATCCTAGTTTTTAGTCTGGAAGAAACCAAAAACAGTTTATTATGGCGATTACAATGCACTTTTCTGTCGAAATGCTAAATATTGCGAGCAATCTCAAAAATCTTCTTGGAAGATGAAATCGTTTGTTAAGCTTTACGAAGTTTTCTTAGAGACATTTATTTATGGGTATATCAATGCCCTTTATTGTCTAAGCCCAAACGTTTCGAATAATCTCTAAACTCTTCTTGAAGATGAAACAATTTGTTTAGCTTCAAAAAGTTTTCTCAAAACTTTGAATGACTTTGATTTGAAAGAACAAGATTCGTTTCTTGACTGAACTTAAATGCGCTTGATTGTCTAAACGTAAAGATTCCCATAATTCTTCTAGGTTTTGGTCACGATTGGAAGATTAAATTGCTCATTAAGCTTTTGGGAGATTTCAATGCTTTCTAAAGACAGCACAAAAATTATTCTCTATTATGAAACCAATTGTAGAATGAAACAATATATTAACCCCGAATTCCTTTTCACTATAATTTCTAAGTCTGGCTTTTGGTAGAAGCCAGAACCATTTTAATGCGCATTTCTGTCTAAGGACATTCAATTCCTATTTGAAAAGCTTTGGCGAATAAATTAAGAAGGAATTCCTTTAACGAGTATCTCACGACTTCAACTCCGCTTCTTTCTGGTCAAATTTTGTTTCTCTAAAGATGGTTGCAAGATTTCATCTCAGCTACTTACTATCTGGTTAGATTTTGACTCCCCCTCAAAAACGTAGTATGCCAGGGCGAAATCTGGTTCAAATACAAAGCATCTAGATTCAACAATAAACCAAGGGGCACGGAAACTATAGAAATAAAATGTTATGCATTGGTATCGTGATTTTCGCATTTTCGCAATGCCCCAAATTTATCTCCGGCTGAAGGAGAGTTCTTCGCTAAGGACTAAAATTGTCAGTTACTAGGAGTTCCATGTAAAAATTCTTACTCTAAGAAATATCATCAAGAAAAAAAACTTAAGAAAATTATTATAATAAAATAAGACGAGAAGTAACAAGAATTCTGAAAACGAGTTTCTGGTAATGAGATGAGTAGTTTATGCCCCAAAGTTAGCTACAGGTGATCTAGAAATAATTTACTATACACAGGGCCACACAAAAAAAAACCGGGCCTGGGAGGAAATGTACCGACCCCTCTATTACACCTTTAGCTTGAATCACTTTATTACGACAGTAATTAGCCGGGCCCCTAAATACCACCGGTCCCGGTGAAATGCTGCATTTCCCCACATCCCACAGCTTGACGGGCCGGAATGCCAACCGATTTCTTTTCCTAAAGCAAAAAAATATTTTCATAATAAAAGAACTTAAGAAGTTAGAAGAAATCTTTTTATAACAAGTTTCTGCGTGGTGAGATGAGTAGCCATTTGCTACCAATAGCTCCAATTGTAAGTGAGTTCCAAATTTCTATCCCTACAAGAAAAGGTTAAAAAATTAACACATTGTATAGAGCAAACATGCTCATTGATAAAAGATGACCAGAAGTGACGAAGGTTCTTCCAGGATTGATTTTATAGCTGAAGAAATTAATTGAATGCCAAATTTGTTGACTCCAGGCCAGAGCGACATCATATCTTACCCCGTAGAAAGGAAAGATACCAAATTGAGCAATAAGCAGAGTTCCAAAAATTTGTTCCTCCTTCTGTTCCAAAGCTTCTATAGAAGTCATTTCATGCGGCAGAAAGCCTGTCAACGTGGTAACCTCAGAAAGCACGAGCGACCGCACATTATTTTATCCACATATTATATCATCTTTGACTGCGCCTTACAGAACTCTGCGGTGAGCTTTTTGCGGTCTACCAAAGCCAAACTCGCTTCCCACTTAAAGTGGGAACACTTGAAGTGTTCCCATATGTGGCGGTTACAAGAAGCTATATTTATATTAAAGAGTACTCTAAAGCAACCTTGGAATATTATATAGCTGGTTTGAAGATATAGTCGGTCATAGAGTAAGTAGGATATGAGTGGAAATATTATAATTTTATGCCAAGTAGTGTCAGAGTGGAGCTCATGTGTTGGGCTTCATATATGTTTTTTAGTAGGAAATTTAATTTTTAGTCAGGCATAGTGCGCGCAATAGATAATTTGTATGAAATAAAATCTAATTTTGAAATGTGAAAGTAAGCTAACTTTAAGACCAAATCGTGGCAGATACTGGGCAGTTCTTAGCTTGTCCTTGGCAGTGCTGGACCATGCCTTGGCTTTTATTATATAAGTCTGCTGACTATTACGTAAGTTGGGAATATTTTTGAGAAAATATAACCAAATTTATTTCAAGAATTAAAGGGCGGAAAGGTGTGAACCAAAGTAGAAAGAGTTTATACAAACAAATTGACAGAGAGATTATTAAATATGGCAAAGACGACGGACGGAGAAAAGAGGTGCAACGAGGCACTGCTGTTCCAATTACGATCTCTGTCGCAGCTGCGTGGATAAGGACGAGATAGAAGGAATACTGCAGCTGCTGCACGAGTGCACAACCTTTAGGAAGAGCACTCAATGGCTAGGAAAGCCCCGCTTTTGAGACCTGGGCTGTCAGGCCCATAGCGCACCGGGTTCTCTTTTTCGAATCCTCAAAGTGGTTCGGAATCTAAGGAGTTTAGGAGAGCTACTCAGCTCAGCTAACTTTCCCCCTCCCCATCAAGTTTTTCTTTATTCGCTCAAGCAATTTAGCCATCACAATGGATACGATTCGTGGGTGATATCGACTTCTATTAAGCAGCTTATTTAACCTTACCTAAACTATGATTAGGAAGCTTCAACTTTTTCCATAAAACTTTACAGACTTAGGTTAGAGCCTAGGTTGATTAGCCTACTCAATCTACAATAGCATCACCCAAGGGCCATGATATCCATTGTGTTGCCTAATTGTGTGAGGGAAGAAAGAAGTTCGAAAGTGGAAGGACAGGAGGAAGGAAGGCAGGAAGGAAGGGAAGAAGAAAGGGAGGAAGGAAGAGAGGAAGGGGGAAGGAAGTAAGGAAGGTAGGAAGGCAGGAAGGGAGGAAGGAAGGGAAGAAGGAAGGGAGGAAGGAAGGAAGGGAGGAAGGAAGGGAGGAAGGAAGGGAGGAAGGAAGGGAGGAAGGAAGGGATGAAGGAAGGGAGGAAGGAAGGGAGGAAGGAAGGGAGGAAGGAAGGAAGGGAAGTAGGAAGGAAATAAGGGAGGAAGGAAGGAAGGGAAGAAGGAAGGAAGGGAGGAAGGAAGGGAGGAAGGAAGGTTGGAAAGAAGGGAGGAAGGAAGGGAGGAAGAGAGGAAGGAAGGAAGGAAGGGAGGGAGGAAAGAAGGGAGGAATGAAAGGAAATCTTAACAGAGTTAAGTTAGGGTTAGGTTGATTAGGCTGCTCAATCCATAATTGACATCACCCAAGGACCATGAGATCCATTGTGTTGCCTAATTGTGTAAGGGAAGAAAGAAGAAGGACTGGAGGAAGGAAGGGAGGAAGGTAGAGAGGAAGGAAAGGGAGGAATGAAAGGAGAAAGGGGTAGAGGGTTACCTCGAGGGCTGTTGGGTATTTCTAGTCACCTAAGTCCATTTTCTAGCAGAACCATTTTGAGGATTCGACAAAAGTGGCTATCTACGCTATGAAGGACAAATTCGCCGAACTGGCCAGCTCTTCTAAAAATGGCCTATCCAGCAGCTGGGTTCGTCTTTTAAGAAGCGCCAGGCAATCGTCTAGCAGATGTTGGATACTTTCTGTCTTCATCTCATCTTTGCAGCTGCCGCAGAAGTCGTGATGGGGGACGCATATCCTGTCAGCCATGAGGCCCCTGTTGCAGTGTCTCAACAGCCTTAATTTAATTCCTCAATTCTTTAGAATTTTGGTAAAATACATCTTGAAAGTATTTAAAGGTTTAAAATTTGTTGAAAACCCTCTCCGCAAAGTCTACTTATGCGTGTTACAAAAGCTTCCCACCCGTTCGCAGTACTTCCTTTAAACACTTTAGCAACGCTGCCTTAGAAACTCAATTTGTGTAATTAAAATTTTCTGCCCGTGACTTTAGAATACTCACATACTTAAGAGCTGGCCATTTCCCACCAGTTAGTACTTTATATATACACTCTATTATATGCTTTTTTAATTGCCTCCTGCATAAATATTTGCCGACTCCCGAGCAGAGTAAGTACCACCCACATTTAACTGCTCATTCAAACCACTTACCTGTAGGCACCACCCATTAGTTTATTGATTACCAGACCAATGTCGTGAAGTGTATAGATGTATCCTTTGGGTATATGCGGGCGCACATCTCGGAGTATGTAGCTGTAATTGAAAATGCAAAAAAAAAAAAGTTATGCGCTGGCAAAGTGAAGGACAATTGTGTCCTCTGTCTGTGTGTGTGTTTGCCCAGTGTTCGCCCACATTTACATAAGCAAACAATTTTTGGGGTATAATGGACACACAGCAGATAAGTGAAAACCTGTCCCAAGAGCCATCAGGACAAACTTACCCCAATGTATTCGCTGGACCGTGCTTTGTATTGTAGAGCTCCTCTAGGCGCGGTATTGTTAAAAATTTCTTCATTGAAACGCCATTTTCCAAAAGTAATTTGACAAAATCGATTCTATCATGTTCGAGCGCCTGCATCATGGCCTCATCCAAAGCGCCTAAAGCCATGCACCAAATTACAATATAAAATGAGTATCCGAAAAAAAATAAAAAGCGGGCAAATATTAAAAATTATGTGGGAAGGACGTAGCGAAGTATGAACTTACCATTTGGCCATTCCTGTCCGTAGACGAATATCTCGCTGCGTGCTATGTCCACGCGATTCCAAGTCAAGGCCAGACTGAGCTGCTCCGGCGGACTAAGATGTTGTGACTTAAACAATGCTGTTAAAATGGTCTGATCCAGCTCCTGAGCCTCACCCTCCGGCTTCTCTTGTATGCGAAAGACCGTAATCTGCAAGTACAAAGTAGGAATGTTGCCCAAAAATCAATAACACAAGACATTAGGCACATCCTTAAAGCATGGCGGCAACAGGCAGCTTTTGGTATTTATTTGTAGAGATGTCTCCCAACTCCCACAACCGCCATTCAAAAACCAATTAAAATCTTAATAACAAGTACGCTGACAAGATGCCGAGATTTCAAATTCATTGCACGTTCTATAATATCCCAGCTAGTCTAATTATTTTTGAACTCGCTCCCGGTTGCCACCAAAAGACGTCCAGTCTATTAATTAAAAATTTCGAGATACAAAAGTTGTGCCAAAGTTCTCTGCACGTCTCGGGAATTTGCATAATTGTTGCCCGCTCAAAAGGACAATTTTTTGTTATGCACTTTTAATAGCTTTAGCTTTAAAAACAACTTGTTTGATTTATGAAGCTAAATGACACTTCAGCGCATCCTTTAGCAAGGATTCAACTTTCTAACAAAGATTAAGCTGCTTGAGCGCTTTTTGGCTAGTCATTAGTTGTCTCACTTACCAAGTTCTTGTTTCTGGTGCACTGCAGCAGCTCTTGATAGAGTTTCTCCGCCTGATCCAGACCCACCTCAAAGGTTTTTTGAATGGTGCTTATTAGATAGTCACGCATGGACTCCAGCACGGGTTGTTCTTCGCCATCGGAGGCATATCTGCAAGGGAACAAAGAGCAGACACGAAAAGCGTTAAGTGATATAAAAACCTCACTTCAAACTGTCTAATTGGTTGAAAGCACGTCAGCATAAAAAAAAATTAAGCCTTACTAAAGGTTCAGTGGCCAAAACTTTCCTTCAAGTTTTGCGCCACAGACAAGTAAAATATTTTATAAAAAGTTAACACAAAAAAAAAAGGTATACCACGGCGTATGCGTAATTATGCATGTTCGTGTGCGCAGTTTCTATACCCATCAGTCAAGGACTTAAAAGGGCATATTAATTTCCTTCAGCTGTATGCTGCAAAGATAACGAACAAAGGACGACATGAGATGCCAAAAACTTTTAACAAGGTAGACATACAAATTTTGTTTACAGACTCTTCGGTTGACCTTGACTACCTTAAGATGAAGGCTCGATATTCAGTTTAAATTTAAAGAGTTTAAATTGAAGGTGGGTACTTAAGGGTTTTTCAATAAGAGCGCTACAAAAGTTTTTTGAAATAAAACGGAAACGATTTTTTGATATCAATGAAATTCTTCTTCTTTATTCCTGTGAAAGTACATTCGATGCCTATATGTATGGAACACGATTTCTTTTGCATGGCCACCAAGAAACATTCGCAGAAGTCCAGAAGCTGGGCCCAATTTTCCACGATTTTCAAGCATAAATCGGCCGATACTGCTGCAACTTCACGTTCGAGGCGACCAATTGACTGGGCCATTTCGTGGGACACGTGACACGTTCACCAAACTTGGTTTTCAATAAAAGTGATTGTGGCATTCGCGTGTGGCATATTGTCCAAGTCCATATCATCCAATTCGGGCATAAAATATTAGGTTATCATTGAGCGGTAGCGATTCCCATTCACAGTAATGTGCCGGGTCTCGATCACCACGGAAGAAGTACGGCCCAATGACG
The DNA here is from genome assembly GCA_037043745.1 of Chymomyza amoena. Taxonomy (NCBI): domain Eukaryota; kingdom Metazoa; phylum Arthropoda; class Insecta; order Diptera; family Drosophilidae; genus Chymomyza; species Chymomyza amoena. The sequence continues at coordinate 92,471 of JBAMAX010001806.1, forward strand.
CCGCCGGCCCATAAACCGCACCAAACCGTAATTTTTTCGGGATGGTGACTCATGGAATACGTGTGGATTGCTGCCTGACCAACAAAGTAAATTTTGCTTATTGACGAAGTCATTCAGCCAGAAATGAGCCTCATCGCTAAGATGATTTTTCGATGAAAATCCGGATCATTTTCAAGTTGTTCCTCAGCCCAATTCACGAACATACAACGCTTCTGTTGGTCAAGCGGCTTCAGTTCTTGCGTCAATTTGATCTTGTAAGGATGTAGGCCAAGATCTTTGCCCAACGCTTGAGAGCGACGTGTGAGAGACTGATTTGGGTCTTCCTCAATTGATGCGCTAGCTGCAGCAATATTCTCGACACCACGGGCACTTTTTTATCTCACTGGCAATTTTTCCACTAGACGCTCAATTGTTGATCTGGAGGACAATTATGACGACCATAAATTGGACATAGCGCTCTTAAAGTTAAGGCCACTGACTCCGAATTTCGGTAGTAAATTTTAATAATTTCGACTCGTTGTTGGATCGTATATCTTTCCATGATGACGGATGATGGCAAACCTTACTGAAGAGAAATGTCAAGAGAGTTGACGTGGTTATGAGAGATGTATACAGGTCTAGGCGTGGGATTGGGAAGACGACATTTGTCTCATCTCTCATAAACTAAGCGATATCCAAGCCAAAGTGAATGATCTCGAGATCCTGGCTAGCAAAGTTGGACTCTCGATAAACGCATCCAAGAGCAAAGCGATGCGCCTCAACCACGCCAGCCAAGGTAGCATAACCATCTGAGGGAACACTATCGACTTTGTCGATAGTTTCTCATACCTTGGCACCACAATTTCCACCAGTGGTGGGGTGGATGAGGATATAGAGAATCGTCTCAGCAAAGCGCGATCAGAGTTTGGACGCTTATTCCGCATATGGAGAAACCAGCAAATAGGCAGAAGACCAAAGCTGTGGATCTTCAATGCAAGCGTCAAGTCCATCTTGATGCCTAAGGATTATATGCGGGATATTCTGGCCCAACAGAATATCAAACGCGCAACTATGGCACAACACTAGTGAAGTTCCTATCTGTAACCGGATTAGAATACGCAAATGGCGTTGGATTGTCCATGCACTGAGAGAGGACCGAAGCAGCATCGTCAGGATGGCCTTACAATGGAACCCCCAAGGAACAGACGAGTGGGAAGGCCAAAAACCTGCGTCAGACAAGACCTCAACTGAATTGACCCAACGCACTATCAGCTGGGACACAGCAATGCAAACTGCTCAAAACAGAGTCCGGTGGAAGGTTCTTTTTGAAGCCCTAAGCTCCCTGGAGAAGTAATAAATAGAGAAAAAAAAACTATCTTTCCATGATGACGGATGATGGCAAACCTTACTAAAGAGAAATGTCAAGAGAGCGGGAAAAAATATGGCGTCGTTTGCTGTCCCTATACTTTTGTAGAGTCCCTATTGAAAAACACGATATAAGATATTCTAATAATTTGCTTTAAAACAGTTAGTTTTATGGAACCCAACTACCTTACTGCTAACTTCTTCTAGACTGTTTGCACAGAAATTCGCACTTCCCTCTTTAAAGGTTCTTTGGGAATATTGGAGAAAAGTCCAGTCTAGAGTATCCCACAGTCGCCCATTACCTCGATTAGCGTGTGTTCCATAGTCGTTTAGACCCAACACTACGTATGTTTGTCTGTTGGTTTGTTTGTGTGGGTTTGTTTGGGTCTATGTTTAGGTAAATTTAAATATTTTGCTTAATGTCCTGTACTTAATGAGGTCGCTGCATGACAGACCAAAAACAGTTGCTTGCTCTTTGTCTGACAAGGGCAATTTGTTGTTTTTAGCGGCTGTACGAACCAGTAGAGGAGAAGGAGCAGAGGAGGACGACTATCATCAAACACAACGAGTATAACAACAAAAACAATAAGAACAAGAACTACAATTACCCGGGAGCAGATTCAGCCGCAGCAGCAGCAGCGTCGGCACTAATAACAATATCAACGAGCGGCAAAAGCGCCGCAAATTAAATAAGAACGAAAGGAAAGAGGCTCAGGAAATGGCAATGTATGTGTGAGAGAGTGTGTCTGTGAGAGAATGAAAATGAGCCTGGCAACGCGTCTTTAATTAAATTTACACAAACTGCGGTTTAACATTAATTAAGTTGATATATTACTGACTTTTTCATTTTTTTTTTATCTTTCGAGGGATTGAGGCATCATATCGGCATGTATTTAAGTAAACTGAGTTAACTTAACCCCAAGGCAGCCAAGAGGAATTCGGGGAACTAGACTAAACGATTATGGGATCAAAAACACGTGGAAGCAGTATCCAGTGTTGGACGGAAAACTGTATTGCAAGGCATCCTGTGGGGGAGCGATGTTCAACAAGTTAAGGCAGAGTCTTCGACTGCTATCGAAGTGTCATTGGCATGAAAGTACGAGCACTAAGCGAAGCTTTCTCAAAAATTGATAGCGAGTGGAAAAAAATGGGCTTAGTGGTAAACATCGAACAAGATGAGATACCTTCTGTCTACACGTAAGGAGATGCGACTACTTTGAAGTTATGAAGATTGTGTACTTGGAAGCTACCATCAATGATACAAAAATGAAGCCAGCTAGAAGATACGTCGTCGGATGACTCTTGCAAAACGGTATTGCATTGAGCTCACATATGAGTTCACGAGAGCTGAATCCCTCTTTAGACACCCTTTGCAGATCCATTATGATGGTCGTAATTATTTATGGACAATTGTTAATACCCGACAAGGCGCTTTTGAGAAAAAATTCTCCGACGTATGTATCTTTAAACCGATTATTGCTTTGCTTTGGACTCAGAGAGGAGTTGATGAGAAGAGATCCCTCTCTCGACACGTTTTAAAGATCCATTATGATACTCGTACTTCTTTATGGCGCTGACACATGGCCATTGTCAATAAGGGGCTTTCGAAAGGAAAGTCCATCGACACATGCTTTGGAAAGATTAACGCTTTCCATCGGCCTCGGAGATAAGCTTAAGAGAAGAGACCTCTCTTGACACCCTCTACAGATCATACTACTACTACACTATCATACTCGTGCTTTTTTATGGATATTGTAAATATCCCGATAAGGAGCTTTCGAGAGAAAAATTCTTCGACGTATTTTTGGACCGATTTGCTTTGCTTTGGACTCAGAGAGGAGGTCATTACTAAAGACCTCTTTCGACACGCTTTAAAAATCCATTATGACACTCGTTCTTCTCTTTGGCGCTGACACATGGCCATATGCCGAATATACGAGCTTTTGAAGGGAAAATTCGACACATCTTTGGAAAGATTAATGCATTTGCATTGGCCTCGGATAGAAGTTTAAGACAAGAGCCCTCTGTCGACACCCTCTACAGATCCACTATCATACTCGTGTTTTCTCATGGCACTGCCTCATCGACACTGTCAATACCCGACAATGGGAATTCCGACAGTAAAATTCTTCGACGTCATCTTTGGAATGTATTAATGCTTTGCATATGGCTCAGAGAGAAATTTACCACTAGAGACTTCTCTCGACTCGCTTTACAGGTCCAATATCATAGTCGTATTTCTTTAGAGGAAAATTTAACGATGCATCTTTAGATCGATTCATGATTTACATTGGGCTCGTAGAGAAGTTTAAAGCTAGAGTCCTCTCTCGGCACCCTTTACAGATCCGATTAGAAGCATTCGGAAGGCAAATTCCCCGATGCATCTTTGATACGATTAATGCTATCCTAAGAGCTGAGTGGGGAGTTTAAGACATGAACTTTCTCTCGATCCCTTTTACGGGTCCATTATCATAACCGTGGTGACGCTTGGGTTTTATTAACATCCGATTAAAGCACCTTAATGATAATAATTGTAGGGAGGAAAACTGCACTTCGACCCTTAGGATCTATTTCGCTTTCTACTAGCTCTCTAGAGCTCCTTAGCCAGTCCAACTATGGAGATAAATTTATTTATCTGGGATGGGTCTAGTCCAGATATATCGCGCATCGATATTCTGTAATCGCTGAGAATGGCTCTCTCCTCCTGGCGAGAGCGTCACACTCTATTCTTGCCCTTGATCCTATTCCGACCATAGGAGCCAAGGAGCTGCTTGTAATGTAGTAAACCAGTTGTAAGAAGCCACTTTCGAGGGAGAAGTTCCTCGATCCGTATTTGGACCGATTAATTTGGATGGTGATTTTCAAATTTGAATGGGCCACAAGCTCATGAGCAATACGGAGACACTGACTTAGTTAAGCATATACAATGATAATGTTTGTGATGGCTTAGCCAGATTGTCTTGATAAACGAAAAGGCTCCAGTTAAAAAGGTATTAGAGAAAATGAATGAAAGAATGTCGACCACCCACCTCTGCGATAGGAAGAGCAAGAAATGGAGAATCTTCTGTAGCGCTACAGGTACAACATAATAAGCGCTGGAGATGGTAATTCTTAGCAAACTAGACCAATAATCGGTTGTAATAGCCAAATAGATAGATGTGACCTCCTTGGCAAGGTTCGATTGGTCTTTCTGTTTGCTTTTGTATACCACATAACAATTCCTAATGCTGTTTGGTACCCCGTCCATCGGTACTGCCATTAACCCTTGAGTGCATGGTCTTAAACTCATTGACTGTAGTTGTTAAATCGTCATCAACAGATGTTAAAAAACGCCAAGTACGACCTGCTAATTCCCAGTAAAAAGTTAAGCTGCTAGCTTAAGCTTATCTACAAAGCACAGCAGATCCCTTGCGCCGCAGTGCAGCTTCCTACGATTAATCTACATATTATTAGAGTATAGCATTAAGAGCAATGACTATCAACTTTTCGACTTCCAAGAACGCTTCTCGCTGTGCACAACCCTATAATACTATCAACTTCATTATTATTAAATGCAGAATGCGCTTCCAAGGATTATAAGTGTTTAAACGCCATGCACCAAGTGTCTCTAATTTGTAAGACGACGCGTAGTAGTAACTTACTTGTGAACAAAAGCCAACAAATCGGCAGCACGCCCAGAACCATCACAGACCACGACGGGAACTGGCGGTGAATCCGTCACGTACTCGAGCACCGCACGTATCGTATTCGTACCGCCCTCAATAACCAGGCAAACAACGGGTGTGCTGGAATGTGTGACTGTCGGAGGGGAAGAGAAGAGCAGAGCAGAAGAAATAAAATTATTATAGTGTAAATATTATACATAAAATTAGCAGGGAAAAACTTTAAAGCTAGAGCTTAAAGTAAAGCCAAACTCGGTCATGCTGTCAAGTTGCATGCAACAAGTGGCACGTTGCGGGAAGCACTCACAATGAGCAGTAAGAGCAATAAGAGAGCGCGCCACTTCATATCTAAAGGGCTTGCAGCAAATCAAAGTCATCATAATCATAATAATAATGTCATTGAAAGAACTTTAGATTCAAGTCCAGTCAAGCTGATATTATAATCAGCATGTAGCACCCAGCACGCTGAATCCACAAGGAGCAAGGTGAAGCCTGCATCCTTATGTATGCAGCTGGTGGTATGCATTGAGATGCTTTGCTTTGCATGGAAAACGCATTTTCATGCCACAAACAGTTGCAAAGAGCAGCTTGTCCAAAACAAGTGCATAAGCCATGGAACACAATTGTCTGCAGGCAGTTTTGTATATTATGTACACTCCGCGCCACTTGAATAGCGCACTTAGATTTTATCGTCAAAAATGTAGAAAAAATAAAAAGAAATGACATTAAAAATTATAGTTTTCCCTAGTTCTTAGCTCTTCTGTCTTATGTTATGTGAATAAATTTTTAGCAACGCAAAAAGATCATAATTAAATCTTAACGATAATTTTTTAAATAGATTTTTATTTCTATTTTACTCAAATATAAAAATTACGCATAAACGAAAATATATTGTAGTTTAAGTTTAAAAAAAAATGGTACAAAATCAGGAAAATACCAAGCTTTAAAATCGCTAAAAAAAATCAATTTTCTTTACTTCTGAATATATAATATATATAATATATAATGAATATAGTAGGTTTAATTTTTTATTAATTTTTTTTTAGCCACATTCTGAAATAAAAAATTTAGCAATCAAAAATATAATGAAATAAATTAAAAAAATAAAATAAAGGTAGAAAAATAAAGAAAAATTTAAAAAAATAAAATAAAGGTAAAAAATAAAATAAAGGTAAAAAATAAAATAAAGGTAAAAAATAAAATAAAGATAACAAATAGAATAAGGTTTAAAAATAAAATAAAGGTAAAAAAATAAAAAAAGTTAAAAAATAAAATAAAGGTAAAAAATAAAATAAAGGTAATAAATAAAATAAAGGTAAAAATAAAATAAAGGTAAACAAAAATAAAATAATGATAAACAAAATAAAATAATGATAAACAAAAAAAATAAAGATAAAAAATATAATAAGGCTAAAAAAATAAAGTAAAGGTAAAAAAATAAAATATAACTTAAAAAATTAAATTAAATGAAGTAAAGAAATAAAATAAAGTAAAAATACTCAATATATTAGTCCTTTTCCTTTAGCCTGAAGCCACGGATTAGACAGAAAAACTCTACTTAAGTTGTTAAGAGCCATGGCCAGGTGCGGATTTAGGATATGGTCTTGGAGGAGGTTCCTCACTTCGTAGAATATGTATATTTCACCTCGCAAAAGATTTTCAACGCATTTCATGGCATTTGTCAAAAAAATATATTAAAAATATTTTCGTATTTAAAAAAATTTAAGGAAATTAAATTTTAAAAAATATATTAAAATAAAGTTAAAATTAAAGGAATATTTGGAACAAAAAAAAATAAAAATATTTCTTCACATTTTAATGTAATTTCCTCTTTCTAATTCCTTCAATAAGCTAAAGAAATTTATTTATTTTTATTTTTTTTTATTCCTAGTATTCCTTTAATTTTAACTTTATTTTAAGATATTTTTTTTAAATTATTTCCCTTAAATTTTTATACCCTGTACCGTATGGTACCAAGGGTATATTAAGTTTGTACAAGCCGAAAATGTATGTCACATATAGAAGGAGACGTCGGAGACATCCCAAAGTTACCTAAAATATGATCAGGGTGAATAGAGAAGTCGATATACCCATGTCCGTCTGTCCGCCTGTCCGCCTGCCCGTCCGTCCGTGTGAACGCCTAGATCCCAGAGATGGTAAGAGCTAGAGTTACCAAACTTTCACATTAGATCCCATATTAATCCATAGGAGACAAGTTTATTTTATTTTTTTGATATCGGGGATAAATTATATAGCTCCCATGGGGGTGTTTGAGACGACCTCGACAAAAAAAAAGCGTTTTAGATGAATAATTCGTTTGTTTATGAAGATATCGTAACCAAATTTGGTATTCGAAAGTTTTTATAGTTCCCAATCACTGTACCAAATATGATCGAAATCGGTTGACTATATCATATAGCTCCCATAGGATATAACTTTTTTAAAGAAAAATTCGCTATATTTCGTTTTTTAATAAAGATATCCTAACCAGATTAGGCGTTTGGAAATTTTTTAGACCACTTAAGCAATGTGCCAAATTTGAACAAAATCGGTTGACTATATCATATAGCTCCCATAGGTCCGATCTTCCCAAAAAATCGATTTTTTAACAAAATTTGTTGTGTTTCGTTTGTTTGTTAAGATATTGGGACCAAATTTGACATTCGTGAGTATTTTATAGTTCCTAAGCACTGTACTTAATTTAATCGAAATCGTTTGACTAGATCATATAGCTCCCATAGGACCAATCGGTCCAAAAACACGTTTTTTATACAAAATTCGATGTGTTTTGTTTGTTTGTAAAGATCTTTGAATTTAATTTGGCATTCAGATCTTTTTTAAGGTATTTAAGCATTGTGTCAAATTTTATTGAAATCGGTTGACTATATCATATAGCTCCCATAGGAATGATCGGTCAAAAAAAGAATTTTAGCTTAAAAATTCTTCTGTTTTTGGTTTTTTGTGAAGAAATCGGACTTTATTACAAGCTAGTGGTACAGGATATCCTAAAGTCGTCCGCGCCCGACTTTACATCCGCCATTTTTTTAAATACGAAAATGTTTTGAATATATTTTTTTGACAATTAAAAGCCTCTTAAATTAGATTTGCCCAAAAATGTGTATCTAAATATAAAATTTCCAAAAAAATGTCTTAAAAGCTAAATTGAAAACTAGACAAATATGGGAATTAAATGAATTAATGGAACTCGAGAAAAATAGTAAATAAAATACAAAAAATTATAGAACAAAGTTTCAACTAGAAGAATAAAAAATATATATCCAAAAAAATAATAAAAAAATCAACCTATATTTTAGCCTTTTCCCATTAGCCTATTGAACCGAAAAAAAGAAGAAATCCTATTACAATTTTTAAGAATCATGGCACGTTTCAAAATTATATCGTACAAAAATATACATGTTTAAAAAAATGGTTAAATAATATGTAAGCGTATTTTATTATTATTAGAATTAAAATAGTGGAAAAGGCTTTTAAGACTGCATTAAAATAAGATTTGCTCAAAATCTTTAGTTAAATATAAGAATTTATATATTTTAAATATATCTAAAGAGCAATCTTTATAGCTCGACTAATAAACAGATTGGAATTAATAGAACTAGTAAAACCCGAGTTATAATATATTAATATTTATTAACCACATGGCCCATTATTATTTAGAACATTTTGAAAGAAAGATTTGAAAAATTTGTTCATTATAAATCCTACAACTAAAAAAAAAATTGAGAAACTAAATTCTGAAGACATTATAGATGTTTTTAAAAAATATTGTGCAAAAACTAACTTACCTCCTGCGTTTGGAACTCTCAATTTCTTGCCTATAATGAAGTACAAAAAAAATGTTTTTTTTTCAGTTTACGGACTAAATTGTTTCAAAAAAATTCTTTCTCAGTGCCGTCTTTATCGGAATTGGATGAAGAAAGTCTCGAAGTAATTCCTAGAATTGAGATCCGAAAATATGTAATTTTATTCCGAAAGACATCACTTCAAATACTTGCCACACCCCATTATTTTTGCCTAAACGCATGCTCGCTCTATTTGATTCCATCGAGCTTCTTAATCAATTTTTATTTTGTCTAACTCCCAGACTATTCCAAATATTGGTTTACAATTCCTACGAAGGTTCTCTGGCTGTTTTTTTTTTTTTAGTCTTAACTTTGACACGACATACAAGTCTCTTTTGTCTCCCAGACTAGCATGGAAATTTTGTCTCTTTGTTGTAAAATTTTTTTGATTTACTTTTGGTTCATAATTTGTATCTATTACAATTGTAAAAATCTACTTTTTTTTCGTATTTTAGCAGTCTCTGGCCACGGTCATTTAAAAAATTAACTCATTAAAAATCAGCTTAAAAATGTAAAAAAATATATTAAAAATGTACCATTAATACGATTTATACGTGCTCTAAATTATGGGAGGTTATAATGCATTTTGTGATGAAAAATATTTTTGATTAAAATCAAAATTATTATACGTAAAAAATGTTCCAAAAAAATATAATCAAACCAAACCTCCTTTTTAAAAAGGAATTATCATCACTTAAATCATAAATAAAATCTCAGTGTTCTATTCAAACGACGCGGAGTGTATGCCAGCTGCTTTTGCATGTGTTCGTTTGCGTGCATGTGTGAGCATGTCTACACATGTGTTGTATGATGAAAAGATATTGTAAAGTTGGTTGGTTGCAAGCAGAGACCAAAGCAGAGCAGAGGCAGAGCAGGTGAAGCCAACTTTTAGGGGCAAGGATATTACGTTAGTAGTCAGGTGCAGAGCGCATCAATCTTTGCCAATCTGCAGCTACAAATGAAAATCCATTTGAATGATTTGCTTTCAGCGTGCCTTGGGTGCTCCGCTCTCTCTCCGTTCCCCACACTCTCTCCCTCTGTCTCTCCACCACTCTCTTTTTAAGCCAAGCAGCTATTGTTTGTTTAACTTTTGCTCTTTCTCGTTGTCCTTAACTTTGTTTTCTCACTCTCTTTACTTGTTCTTCTTTTTATACAACAATCTGTTCTTGTACAGCTGTTATTGTTGCAAGACATTGTAAGAAGGCCAAGAACGGTTTATTTGCTCATTTTTATGCCTTTATTGCAGGCACACAGATACTCACACACACACGCACATTAAAGTGATATATATTATGTACTTTGCGTTGACTTACATGGATGTAATTTCAAGTTTGAAATGAATTTCTCCAGTTTGCGTCGCAATATTAATTCGGCGCCATATTTGGCCTGGGTGCCATTGTCAACAAGCAAGAAATACGCATGGCGATTGTTCAACACTGCCAATTTTGATCTGTAAGATAAAAAGATACAAATTTTGCAATAAATTATTTAAAGGCATTACATTAGCAAAGAATTTTTTTTTAAGAGATCGAGGAATATTTTATAATTCACTGAGAGTTCAAAGCGTGTTTTGGTAGCGCTTAATTAGTTTTGATTTTTTTAAAGTCGATTTTTTTGAGGAGCAAGCAAAGAAGTTAACCAAAATTGTAAACTTTTCTTGTTTAATCTTACCTTGAGATTAAACTAGTTTACAAATTTGAGGGCCATCGAGTGAACCCTCGTAAAAAAAATGATTTTTAGGGTAGGTTGGGGTTCTTTTTTTCTTCATCTTTCTCAAACCAAAATTACTCTATAAAACACTTTTTTAATAAGGTTCCTTTTTCGTGTAAACTAGTGTTACTAAAGGCAAAAAAGGATTCCCAACGCAAGACCAAAATATGAGCTTGTACGGCTCATGCTGAAAACCATAACACGTGGTTACCAATCCCATAGTGTGGTTCAGGATCGATTAGCGGTGTTTCTGCATTTATCCTGTCCTGGAACCCATCTAATCGTGAGGTTATTCATGGATCTTAAATTATTTAGCGACGTTCTCAATTCTTTGACTGATTAGCATTATTTGGTCCTGGGTACTACTAACCCCAGGCCATTCCCTTGATCAGTCTGTGTACCACTTAATTGTATAAGGTTTCATAGGGTGAACTTCCGCAAGAGAGTGCCAAGCTTCTTTTACACTGAGTTTGGTATCAAAGCTTTGATTGAACCTGTACTCAGCTAGCATTTCATCTCTTGGCTGCAGAAGCATAGACATGTCCTTTGCTAGATCAACAGCATCTTTCTTGTTGAGGCCTAAATCATCCCATACCCTCCCAATTCCTATTAATGTTGCTTTCTGCGGCATATCGACAACGATATGTAGCGATGTGATCTCCATTAATATGTCTAAGGTAGCAGTAGGACAGGTTCTTCTAAGGGGTTACACCCATATGTAATGTTTTCTCAAAATTCAAATATCCAGGTCTGAGCATTTGTGCCTAATTTATAGCTAATTATTAATAATTCGAACCTCCATTTTCCTTTTTTTAAGCTACCATTAGGTTGAATAATATTTCTCAAGATCCATTACATTTTCTCTCAAAGTCTTATTCCTGAGCGAAGGAAATTTCAAAACTATTTCCTGGCGCGTCAAAACTAAATTCCAAATTCTCTAAAAATCGATTATTTCTAATAAATCATCGCAGCCCTGTGAGGAGAAAGGTGAGAAATATTTTGGTTTAATGATTTCCGATGAAGTTTTCTCAACAAATCAGGCTCCCCGCCAGGGACGTCTGTCTTTTTTATATACTTTAACTTTAACTTTAATCAGCTTCTCAAAAATTGGAAAAAAATGTTGGAGAGTGATCACAAATTAAGCTCCTTTTTGCTCTAGGACGCTTAGTTTACGAGTTATAGCCATTTAAAGTTTAGGAAAAAAAATTTGGCGAGTGATCACAAATTAAACTCCTTTTCGTTCTAGGACGCTTAGTTTTCGAGTTATAGACATTTCAAATTAGAAAAAAAAAATTGGTGAGTGATTTACGATTCAACAACTAAACCTTCAATAAACCCACCAGTTATCACAATAACTACAATACAATACTGAACACTCCAGCTACAGGGCTAGAAGAATTAAGAATGTATCCTTATCTTTGCAGTAGAGCATTCCCAACAATATTGAAACTCCCTTACCTAATAAATTTGTCTGTCTTATAAAAACACAGGTCTACAAATACCGGGGTCATGTCAGTTGTTGGAAAGCTAGGATAATTTTCGAAATTATTTGCTGCGTAGAGCCCAAATACGTGTCGCATAACTTTGTAAAAAGAAAATCGTACTTGATCGCTTGAACTCTTAAATTAAAGGTTAAGAGTGCAACTGGATATTCAAACGACCAAAAATTTCGCATCATGTACATTACCCCTAAAATAGGAAAAACTACGTTTTTCAGGTACATAACCTCAAATATCTCACAGTTCTGAGGTGATCGGCCAATTCTGACCCTGCATTTGGATTCGACACAGCAAATTACTTCGGAAATGACGCTCGTTTCCGCGCGAACCGAGTTTCAAGGCGCGCGCTCACCTATCCGGACTGAATAATAATAATAAAAATTATAAAAGATGGATTTCTCTGGACAGATTTCTCTAATTTATTCGTAAAAAGAAAAAAAATTTTTTTCTTCTTCAGTTTTAAATTATAAAATTAAGTCGAACCATATAAGCCGATTCTTAAACACGCTCTTTGCTGTCTTAGACTCTCTGCCACCTTTTAATCCAAATGTTTTCTAGTCCCAACTTATAGGGATCATAAGCCATACCATCACTTCGACTCTATCTTTTAAGTCGATATATCGGTATATAGATGACAAAAATCGATTAAAGAGTTAACCTCCAACATACTTTAGAATTTATTGAATCTTTGCGATTATGCAGAGCCCGAACAGAACCAAAATTGTCTATTGTCAGATTTAACCTCTAAATTACACCAGTTTTTGCTATAATGCCAAAACCCGCAAGCGCTGCGGAATAACAGAGAAATTCTGCTTAGAAGACTTTAAAGTCGAAATATCGATAGCACAAAATTCATCGCGATTTATTAAGTTATTTGCGAATATGCAGAGCCTGAACACAAGAAAAATCTATTGACAGGGCTAACCTCCAAAATAAACCAGGTCTTATTGGATATTTGCGATAATGTCGGATCCCTAAAGTTCTGCTCTGGCTTCCGAATATAAAAATCGATTTATTCTTGTCTTTACATTTAGTTCTCAAATTCAGTCCAATATTTCTTAGTATAAATCCTTTAAGCCCGAGCTTTAAGTTAAACCATTTTGACCAAAAAATTTATATTTAATATTGACTTATTATTAATTTCCATTTTAAAAAAATTATTAAAGAGGCGATATTTCGCATTAACCCCTTTAACAGATATTAAAGATCTTAATTTCACCATTTTGGTCACAAAATACATTTTAATATTGACATACTTTTTAAGACCTTTTCTAAAAAATGTACTCAAAAATCGATTTACGACCCTACTTCTAGATTTCCACGTCATCTGAGAACTCTTCGACAACAGAACACGTTTTGTTGCAAACTTCGTTAAAGCATTTTACATTCCCATCACGGTAAAGATATAAATAACGCAACGCTTTAAATATTAATATCCCCGCATTACATTACAAATCCTTTATTGCAAAACAAATCACTTAATATTTAATACCATTACGGCTTGTGGTGGAATTATTAAGCGTGCTTCGATGGGGGGAAGCTTCATTAGTTTGAAGCGGCGAAAAAATATGGTTTACTTCCCAGCAGCTGACTTCACTCCATCCAAATGAATCCAACTTGTCTTTAAAGTAAACGCAATTTGATAGTCAACTCACCTTGGGGAACTAATACTGTGGCAGGGCACTTCGCGATTGTGACCCAGTAGCTCATGATTGCGCTCGACAATGCCCCAGGGGGCAATGCCAATGCTGACGACACGTCCAGTACGTTGTTGGCCCTCCAGTAGCAGAGCATCGCCCACTTGTCTGGTAACGCCTGAAAATATACAACACAATGGCCAAGTAAATAAAAGTTTTGTACGCTTTGGTCAACTACCTTGGCTGGAAAATCTTTCTATATGTATGAAGTTGGAGTTTCTTTTTTTTGGCTAAAATTTAATAAGAACAGAGGCACAATTGAGCCGTTAAATGAAAACAAGTGGAAAGTGGCTGCCACAAATAAAAATAAAGAGAGAAAAAAGAAAAACCCGGGAACACACAATATGTTGACAAAGAGACACGAGAGGCTTCCACAATCATCATCATCACAGGCTGCGTGATTTCCGCTGGCTTTGCTTTATTAATTTAATTTCAGCACGAGCCTGCGCTAGAATTTCTCTATCTGGGGCAACTTTGTTTGTTGTGGTTTAAATATGCGAGGGTAGGTTGAAAAGATAGTGGCAATAACAATTGTAATAGCAAATTTTGGCAGGTCGCCAAGTGGACGTGACTGTATGATTATTTAGGGGACCTCCGGAGTTGGGCAAAGTGTGGTGTAAGGTCCAGCCAACGGTGTCACAACGGGGCATCTGCTTGGCACCAAGACCCAACTACTGCACTATCCTAATCTCATCTACAAATTATGTCAGGTCGTATGAGGGGACACCGGCTCCTTCTCAATTCTGTTCGAAAGAAGCTGCCTTTTAATGTTTTTAATATCCTCCGGTTTGTTCGTGAGCAGTTGTCTTTCTCCCATCGGACGCGTCTCCAGGTGGCGGGTAGGGAAATGCTCGGCACTTATGCAGAGTTAGTGGGAATTAAAAAACCACTCGCGGAACAAAACAGGCAAATCATCTGCTTGGAGGTACAGATTGGGAACCTATCACCAAGCTAGGGTAGGAGAGCTAGCAATCTACCCAACCCTTTGTTTGTTCGTGGGGAGTTGTCTTTCTCCCATCGGACGCGTCTCCAGGTGGGAGATAGGGAATTGCTCGGCCTTCTGCAGAGTCAGTGGGATTTAAAATACCACTCGCGGAACAAAACAGACAAATCATCTGCTTGGAGGTTCAGATTGGGATTCCATCAACAAGCTAGGGTAGGAGAGCTGGCTACCTACCCAACCCTATGATCCAAACAGGAGTTAAAGGAACATATAAGATGTATATACTATACATCGCCCGTGTCATGACTTTCTTACTCTGATCCCTTGCATAAAGCTAACATCCGCTGTTGTTGCTTCTTGTTTTCGTTTTCATATAAGACTCTGGATTTTGTTTTTCCCTGCCACCCGCTCGATGGCAACTACTGCCTTGTAATGTTTTGATTTTTTTTTCCCAGCTTATGAATTTGTTCCAAAGTTGATTTTTCTCTTCTTTTTTTCCTTTTCATGTTGATTTTTTTTTAATTTCTCACTTATCTCTTTGAACTTTCAATCTCTATTCTTTGCAATGCTTTTTTGCTTTCTCGGATGCAACAACCTTCAAGGGTGAAACTACCCTAAGCATGAAAATTTGTCACAAGACGGAACAGAAAAAACTAATAACTTTACCGAAGCCATTTAAATCTTCGCCATCTTCATGGGTAAGACCACAGGGCGTATGAATATTATTCATGATAGGGAGGGATTAAGAAAATTAAGCCGTCATGTCGAATTCTAAAACTGTCAGCAAGAAAGAGAATGACACAAATATAGGAATCAAAATGACGAAATTTTGCGGAGGGAGGTCGAAAAAAAAAATTATTATGGTCTGGCCAAAATTTTGGATTATACGATAGACAAATATCTTAGATTCCATTTCCCCTAGTGGGGTATAAGCATTTCCGCATTTATATTTTAAACAATTTCCATGTTCCGATACATTATTTTTTCTTTACTCTGACTCTTTCTGTTTAGTCAATTTTATAGATTGGAAAAAAGATTGGTCAAATCTGGAAAGGTTGGTTGGGCATTTCCGATTCATTGCCTTCATGAAAATAAAAGTTTATTTTCCATAAATGTTATTGTTTTGTAAAGCAGCATAAAATGAATTCAGGAGATTAGTTAAACATTTCCTGTTTACATCCTATCGCCTGGTTCGAACTAATAGGTAATGAGTAAGACCCAGGGCACAAATGCTTCTTCTTCTGTGATCCTCGACTCCCAGTGACCCATCCTCTTGTAGCAAACTCTATTACGGAATTCACAGCAAATATCATTCCATGGGTAACTGGCAGCTTATAATTTATGATCGATAGATCTTCTCCATGTATTTGAGGGCTCCAGTGAAGTGCCTGTCGAGCAATGCTCTCGTTAGATCTTCAAAGAGTATGCTCAGCCCAAGGCCACTTAAGCTCGGCGCAGGCTTTCGATTTGTTGCGTTCCAAAGTGAACTACATTCTCGGAATCAACGATACTCTGAAGAGAACAGCCATTTACTCAGCAGTGCCCGAGAATCCTTCAACGATGATGAACTAAGTAGCAGGTCATCGACATCGAAAACCGACGAAAACATCAACTTAATCAAAGAATGGATGACCGTAAACCGCAAATTGAGCATTAGAGAGTTAGCAGAGGAGTTGGGCATGGGCATTTGAATCCATTCAAGACATTTTGGTTAAATATTTGGGCCTCAGACGAGTCACTGCAAAGCTGATGCCGAAAGACCTGAATTTCATGAAAAGAAGGGACCGCGCAAATATATGATTTTCAAGACCATTTTTGTATAATCGGAATAAATACATTCCAAAAACTACAGAATTCAACTGATTCTGCTCCCTGCAAGTTACTTCTATTCGCCCGACTCAAAAAAACTCGACTCCGTGGAGGAACGCGTTACAGCACCCCAGATGAGCTCATGGAAAACTTGAAGATGGCTCTAATGGTCCTATGCAAACCTATTATACAAAATATTTCGGGGATTGGATCCAGCGCTGGCATAAGTGCATTGGAGTCGATGGGGACTAACTACTTTAAAGGGGACATATTGATTTTGGTGAATTATCTTGTATTTGGGATTTTCCGAGTAAATTCCGGCAACTTTTTGATCAAGGCTAATACAGTTGGGCATGTTATGGGCTAACAGAATCCTATTGAGCTGCTGCCAAGTCGATTTTTTAGAAAACTCAAGACAGTTCCTAGGTCTTCCGTATGTTGTGATGAATCAGTATTTAATAGAGTGTTCCGAATCGCGACACAAGGTTCTCCAAAAGCTTCTTTGCATTGACAATCGGTGTACCTCTCCGATAGTTCCTCATCTCTTTATATTTGCAAACATATTTTTAACTATTTAGAGGGGATGCTTAAAGCCTCAGTAATCTCGAGCAGTCAATCTTTGAGCATTTCTTACCATCATCAGCATCAATTCCTTTATCTCCGGTTGGAGCATAGGGCCTCAATAAAGCGCTTCCACCTGGTTCGATTTTTAGCTAGCAATTTAAACTCGTTCCATGATTTTCCGCATTCATCGACCTCTTTTTGTAGCGACCTCCTCCACGTTGTCTTAGGGCGGCCCCTTTTGCGGGTTCCTTGGGGAGTCCAATCAAGAGCTTGACGGCAAACTTCCTTCGCATCCTACCGCAGTGTGTGGCCTATCCATCTCCATTTCCTTAGCTTGATAGTGTTGGCCATGGGTTCCAGGTTGCACTTTTTATACAGGTCGGCATTGCTGATGACGTTTGGCCACCACCTTAAGAATACGCCGGAGACATCTATTCACAAAACTTGAATTTTTCCTGTTAGAGGGTCGGTTATAAGCCAGCCAGGTCTCGCATCCATAAAGCAGCACTGAGATGACGTTTGATTTACCATGCCATGAGTTTTTTTTTTTTACTATTTATAGCTCGCAGACTTCTCTTCAGAGAACTAAAGGATTCTCTATGATAAAGTGCAGTGCTGGGCAGTCATTCAATTTACATAGCACCCAAAGGAAGGGAAGGGATTCTGCCGCAGCGCAGTTGCCACTCGCACAATTATAAGTATGAGGGAAGGAGGGTGAAGGGAAGGGAAGGAAAGGAAAGAGAATGTGATGTGTGGCTGGTCACATGAGAAAACTAATTGACAAGATAGGCTATCCCATTTCTTATAGTCTACACGATAGAGGACCGACCATAACGATGATGACTTTGATGGGTTTCCGATGTCTCCTTCTTAATATATCCTTTACCTCCAAGGTACATAATAATAAAATACTCAACCACACAATGTAATACAAGTGTCTAAGTAATGTTAAACTGCTGACAACGACTCCAATTACGCCTCAGCCCACCCTCGTAGACCTCATTTATAAATCGCTTTAAATGTACATATGTATTTCTACCCTGCGTATTGCTAAGCAGAATTTACGTGCAACAAAAGTCAATTAATTGAGTTTTACCTGTATTTGTGCCGCCCGTGAATATCCAAGCTCCGGTAGTTTTAGCCGCCTTCAATAGACCTTTGCGTATCTCCTGCAAGTGTTGGCAATTATTAAGTTTTTGGCCTAGAACTCAATTATGTATAAACTACGTGTGTTATACAACACTTGAAAAACACTTGACACTTGACGGTGGTGTCTGGAAGTGTTTGGGAGCTCGAAACGAAAACTTTTCTGGCACTTACCTTTTTCAGTTTGGCCTGCAAATCAAAGTTGGCTTTGCCACCCTGCACGGTTATCAAAAGTTTTGGCAATTCCAGATTCCATTCCTTTGTAAACAGCTGCACCAACAATTCCGGTCTGGTATCAAATGACAGACGCACATACTACAAGATAGACAGATATATATATTTATATATTATAAATATAGATATATAGAGCTAAGCATAAGTTCAAGATAGACTGACAGATAGACATTAAAGAGATGTGGGCTGCTGTTCGCCGCATCAAACTTTGCTGCCACATGGACAGCACACGTGCAAAGCGAACCAAGTTATCGATTGTCCCACAATGCGTATGTCGGCCTTTATACCATATGTAGGTTACCACCATTTATTGCCATTGTTTGTGCGTCCATTAGCAAAAATTGACTTTGACGTCATACAATTAGGTTTTACCTGAGCCTTTGTTGGATGTGCGCCGCCTTGAAATTCAATCGTGCCATAAGCATCTGTGGGCTGTGGTCGCGTGTGCTTCGTTGGCAACCAGAGGTCTCCCGGGGAACCACTCTCTATGCCCGGTATGGTCTGATGCGTAACCTGCGCCTGACCACAACAGCATCTGTAATAATAAACGAAAATCAAATTGTTTGTAAATAAATTATTTTTAAATGCAATCAGAAATGCAGTTAGTTTCGGTCAAAGGAATTTGATTAGCCCCATAAAAAAGTGTTTTAAAAAATGGCGTTGGCTTGCCTGCAATAATTTTGGAGTATCTTTTTGCAAAAAAGCAGTCCAATTATGGATGATTGTACGCACTTCTTGAGTACACTTAGTAAATCCTTCAAAATTTTTTTTGTATTCCTAATTTAGTAGGTAGATTAGGAACTTTTTGTCAACTTGGGTTACACTTATTTGTTTGTTTTGAGCCAGATATACGAGGGTGGATTGATAAGTTTCCGGCCTGACCATGAGATGGCGCCACTAGGCCTACCTTGAGGTGGCGTTCTATAGTACCATCCTTAGATAGCTTGTAGCTATAGTTTCAGCCCGATCGCCAGTTAGTTTAGATTTGAGAGCACACTGAACAAGACGCCTCTGTGTTTTTCTTGAAAATTCGAAATTCGAAAAAACATTTCTACCACCAATTTGACGTTGTATAAGCGTAATCCAAGCAAATTTTTGCGTCGATTCATAACCGTTGACGAAACTTGGGTCCACCACTACACTCCTGAAACCAAAGAACAGTCTAAACAGTGGATTGGACCAGGGGAACCAACTCCAAAGAAGGCAAAAACAATTTTTCCAGCGAACAAGGTTGTGGCTACTATTTTTTGGGATGCAAGAGGTATTACATACATTGATTACCTTGAAAAGGGTAAAACTATCACTGGTCAATACTACGCAGACTTATTGCACGTTTGAGCCACGAGGTGAAAATTAAACGACCTCATCTGGCGAAGAAAAGAATCTTGTTTCATCACGATAACGCACCAGCGCACAAGTCAATCGTTGCGATGGCTAAAATCAACGATCTGAAGTTTAAATTGATGCCGCACCCTCCCTACTCTCCAGACCTAGCCCCGAGTGACTATTATCTGTTTCCTAACCTCAAAAAATGGCTTGGCGGTAAGAGATTTGCTTACAATGAAGAAATGGGTATTTTGAGGAGCTTGACGAATCAGTCTATAGAGATGGCATTACTAGACTAATGTCTAGACTAACTAGATTCGAGAAGTGTAGTATATATTATTAAATTCTTTATATAAGAATTATATGTATATTATTTGAAATTTCGATTTTTTTGATACAAAGGGTCAAGAAGGATAAGGAACTGGCAAAATTGCAGTTCTTAAACTAAATGCGTTGCAGCTTAGTTTAAAAAATAAATGTTTTTCGTTTTTATTTAGTTGTGACTAAACTACTATATATTTTTGAGCCAATTATTTTTTAATTTAATTTTGCAACAGTTCTATTTAAAAAAAAAATATTTCAATTTTTTAACTAACATATTTTCTTTAAAAAAATAAGAAAAATCTAATTTTTTTAAGTAGCTTCCTTCAATCAAATTTTTTTAATTACCTGTTTTTATCCGCTCTTCATTTGGTGTGAATATGAATCAAATTAATTTTGGTAGAACAATGTTAAAAAAAAATAAAAAATAAAAAAATTGTGTTAATTAAAAAATTAAAAAAATAAAATATTTTTTAGTCACAAGATGATAAAAATTAAAATTATTTTGGTATTATGATATATTATTATGAAAAAAACGGAGTTATTTTGTAGGTAAATTTAAAAAAATTAATTTTGCTTAACAAACATATTTTAATTACTTACATTAGATGATACAATTTCAATAAAAATAACCCAATACATTTAATAAAAAACATGGCGTACGGAAAGTCGGGCGCGGACGACTTTTGGATACCCTGTACCACTAGCTTGCAATAAAATCCGGTTCCTTCACAAAAAACCAAAAGCAGAAGAATTTTTAGCAAAAAATTTTTTTTGACCAATCGTTCCTATGGGAGCTATATGATATAGTCAAGCGATTTCAATAAAATTTGACACAGTGCTTAAATACCTTAAAAAAGATCTAAATGCCGAATTTAGTTCAAATATCTTTACAAACAATCCAAACACATCGAATTTTTTAAATAAAATTTTTTTTTGGACCGATTGGACCTATGGAAGCTATATGATATAGTCAACCGATTTTGTTCAAATTTGGCACATTGCTTAAGTGGTCTAAAAAATTTCCAAACGCCAAATCTGGTTACGATATCTTTATTAAAAAACGAAATATAGCGAATTTTTCTTTAAAAAAGTTATTTTGGCCGATCGGTCCTATGGGAGCTATATGATATAGTCAACCGATTTGGTTGAAATTTGGTACAGTGCTTGAAAACCTTAAAATTTCGAATACCAAATTTGGTTACGATATCTTCATAAACAAACGAATTATTCATCTAAAACTTTTTTTATTGTCGAGGTCGTCTCAAACACCCCTATGGGAGCTATATAACTTATCCCCGATATCAAAAAAATAAAATAAACTTGTCTCCTATGGAATAATTTGGGATCTAATGTGAAAGTTTGGTTACTCTAGCTCTTACCATCTCTGAGATCTAGGCGTTCAAACGGACGGACGGACAGAGGGACATGGGTATATCGACTTCTCTATTCACCCTGATCATATTCTAGGTATCTTTGGGGTGTCTCCGACGTCTCCTTCTATATGTTGCATACATTTTCGGCTTGCACAAACTTAATATACCCTTTGTACCATACGATACAGGGTATAAAAAACTCTTTTTTACGAAGTCTAATTTTCCATGTAAACTAGTGTAGCTTATAGTTAACCATATTCCAGAGCTGATATCTGTCTACATATTTTAAAAAATAAGTACAAACGCAAAAACACCCCAAAAAATAAGCTTCATATATTTTTTTTATTTTTTATTATAAAATTATTTACAGTCTAATAAGGCTAATAAAAACTTTGTTTTTCTGCAGCGACACATTGCCCCAAAGCTGTCACTCCAAATATATGACAACTTAGAGATGATGTCAATTACATTTAAGTTTAAAAAATATTAACAAATTCTATCATCTTTAAGCTCAATGCCAAAAATTCATCTTACATGCTATCATCTTTAATGTCAACCAACTATCTAAGCTCTTCATCTCTTCAAAAATACAAATAAATTCTTTTTACATGCTATCATCTTTAATCTACACGGTCTAAACTCTTCATCTCTTCAAAAATACAAATAAATTCTTGTTGCATTCTATCATCTTTAAACTCAACTCCCTAATCTCATTTGCATCTGCACATATTTATAGTCAAATGCAACAATATGTGGCAAATTGCAACAAATTTTTATGATTTTCAACCGAAAAAGCAACAAATTGTTTGTTTGTTTGTTGGAGAGTTCAAGGTAATAATAATAGTCAGCTGTGGGTGAATGTTGATTTATTGTCAATATATGCAGAGTGTAAATGATACTTTTGAAGCGAAAAGTTGTGCATTGTCATGCCGCAGCATAGTAAACATAAATACACAGCTACAAACACACACAGATGCTCACATAGATACACACACAGATACACACACATGGTTACAAAACCAACATTTGTTGTTGTTAAGCCCAAGTGTAATATAAACCATTATTTATGCATGCACGCATTTCAGTTCTGTCCGGAAGATGTCCGTCGTGTGTTTGGGCTAACCGTGTTTTCATGTTTGGGATTGCCCTCATTTTATTTTTATTTGTTATACAACATGCTGCTACTTGAGTTTAACACACACCCACACATCCTGGTCCCTGGTTCCCGGGTGTCCTAACCCGGGTCTGGGTCCGGGTGTCTGTGCGTCTAACCCGGGTTCAACTCTCATTGTTTACATTTGCCTGTCATTTTGCAGAGAAAACTTTTCTTCTGCTTCTGCTAAATAATAAATTTTCAATTACAGCAAATTCTTGTCAGCCTTATGTCACAATTCCCTAATAAATAAATCAGTTGACTTGGCTATATACTATATATATATATAAATATAATACATAATACTGTACTTATATTTTCTTTGTATGTATATAAATTTATTTCAATTATAATTGAATTAATTTTGAAAATTTTTTTGTAGCACGCAACACGTGTCTCAAGCAGCAAATGCCGCGCGTATTTCCTGCCTGCACCCACCAACACCCCCCTGGCTAAGCCATGAATAATGCCACAGATACACCCACAACGACACACACACACACACAGACTCAAATAAATTATGTATATATGTGTATATAAATGTATTAATCAAGCAATTCATGTTGTCAACAAAGCAAGCCAGAATGACTGAGACTGCTTGAATCTACTGCTTGGTCTGTTGTTCGTCTGTACGCCGTGGCGTATACGCAATGGTGGCCTGGCTCGAGCAGACTTCAGCGTGTTAATGCACAGAGAGAAAAAGTCGTAGCAAAGCAGTTAATGAAAGCACTACTAGAACAATTTAATTAAATATATTAATTGCAAATTAACGATTGTTTGTTTATAAATTTAAACAAAAATTGTTATATGATTTTTCCAAAGTTTTTAATGAATTAATAATTTTTATGTTTATGCCAGCAATCTAGGCTGAACTGGATATTAAAAAAAAAATTATTTTAATAAACCTACCAATTTTACAAATAAGCTAAACTTGAGTATTTTAAATTCACAATAATCAATTATATGATTCATAGATCATTATCAGACGATTATAGTTGTTTCATAACATCTCCGGTTCTTATCCAATTCTAAAGATTTAGACTCGAAATGTTCCTAAAAGAATTATTTTAGCTTAAAGCTTAACATAAATTTTATTTTCAGAAAATACAAAGCCAACCAATAATTTGTAATTTTGAAAAATGTTGGAAAAGTAAATTTTTTTTTCAAATTTGTTTGCTTGTCAACTTCATTAATTTTTACTTAAGCTGTTCATATCACTGTACAATGGGCCGGCGTAGCCAGATTTAAGCCAAAAGTCCCCCAGAACCAAGTCAAAATTTGAACAAAATGATAATAAAATATGATTTAAAATATATTAAGGTATTCTGTGCAAACAAAATTCGTTATTTTATAATTAGTGGTTTTGAAGTTATTTGCTATCCACAGTTGGCATTTTGTATTTTATGAGCTTTTCACGATAATTTATAGAACAAAAAAAAACCTGCATTTAGTTCCAAAATCTTCATTCACTTTATTATTTATAAATATTTCTTCAAGAAAAAAATTAAATTGAGCGTAAAAACTTTTTGATTTCAAATCTATTCGAGCAGTTACAAAGATTTTGTTGACCTTTTTTTATCATATGACTACTTTGCTTCAAGGATACCTCCATCTACCACTCGATATTTGATCGAAAAAGTGTTATATAAATTCTTTTTACAAGAAAATGTAATTCTTCACGATCTTTAAGAAATTGAATTTGATAGTCTCAAAGTTGAATTTTAAAAAATGAACCCAAGAAAAATTCAAAAATTTATAGCTTTTAAAAACCAGATTGGTATGTGGTGTCGTCTTTCTGTAACTGGCCTGGAAAGCTGAACTATTTGGGGCTTTAACTCCAAAACCATTCAATATTTTGGGTTTAGCCTAATTTCAATGTATGTGTGGAGCTCATATGTACATCTGTGTCGAATATGGTCCAATTACACTTAACAGTTTTTTTTTTAAATTAAGCAACCAATTTTTTAAAATTTTTTTCAATTTCAACTTCTGTATGGAGGCCATATAAAATAGTGGGCCAATTTTGATGAAACTTCACACAAATGTATAGCCTATAACAAAACACAACTGAGATGAATTTGACAAACTGATAATTTTTTATAATTCGATATTTTTATATCAATATGTTTTTATATCAATTTTTGTGAGTTTTGATCATCAATCGTTGCACTATTTTATATAGCTATTAGTGATTGAAAAACATCGACGTTAGCCAACAACGATATTTCGACATATCAAATTATATTTTGTGGCCAGTTTTTGAAAGTTTCGATTGTATATTTTGAAGTTAATTACATTTCGCTTTTTAAATTATTGATTGAAAATTGACCAAACGCTTCTAAATCTAAAATTATAATATTTACAAAATCAAAGGATAATATAACAAATTAGTGGTATAAACTTATCGTATGGCAGTTGCTAAGCATTTTGGGCAAAGGAGATAAGTCACCAAAAATCCCATAAAACGAGGTATATTGGAGATGTATCTAAGAACCCTTAAATCAGGTTTTTGAACTTCAGATTCAGTCTCAAAATTTTAGCAGTACTCTATCAAAGGTGAAGCGGTTTATTTTAAGTAAAAATACTTCTGCCGCAAATTACTAACTTAACGATAATCGAAATATCAGTGATTGAAACAATATCGATGAGCGGAAAACAATTAAGAAACTTCGACTCATCGATATGAAACCGATTTTGCTTCCATACCATACAAAAGCTGAGCCAGCGCTCTCTTTTTCAGAGAAACACAAATAACGAGGCAGCGTATTACGTTACCTTCTAATCCTGAGATCATGCGGTCATGTCGCCATTGTAAAACTTGAGCAATGTAGGACTGTCAACTCGTGAATCAAGCAACAATTTTTTACTAAGAGTATTAGGTATACGATCATACCGCTGCAGAAGAATTATTTTTCATACAGTTTTTGAGCACTAAAAATATCGCAATATTGGTAAATTTTCAATACAGTCCTCATTTAGAAACACTCGATGTTTTCTAAATACATCGACAAAAATTGGAGAAGCGGGCCACTTTTCCCTCGATCTTCCAATTTTCATAATTTTTAGCCAAATTAGTCAAATTTTAATGCAAAATTCCGGTTATTTATCGAGTTATCGATAACTGAAAAAATTTGAATTTTGTAGCTCCTAGAATTGTAGAAGTTTGGAATTGAATGATAAAACGTTCAAACTTGGCAAGATGAATTGTCTTGACATTTTAAGACATAATCTAAAAATAATTTAATCTCCAGATATTTAAGGTCACAAAAATCGTTTTATGCAAATAAAATTAAAAATAAAAATATTTAACTTTATAAGTGATATAGTATGAAATAAGGCGAGCGTACCGATGCAGAATAATTCTTTCATAGGAGATATGGCTTCTCTAGCAATGAAAAATATCGAAATATGTGTCCGTTAGCTCTTGCAGTATTGATTATAAGCGATTCCAATAAATACTAATTGCTTTCCGCACATCAATTATAAACTATCGTAGTCACCGTTTTTCTACTCCCAAAGTAATGACTCGATGTCACTCGATTTATTGTCAGCATGTTTTGATGGTCACTCAATCAGCTTAAAAAAAGCATTTCGAAAATTGTTTCAAGCGCATGTATAGTACTTCGATATTCATGAAAAATATTTTTAAAGAATCACATAAAGTCGTTTCTCGACTTAAATTATTTTCACTCCTAGGCGCGAAGTACATTAATAGTAACCCTCGCACAAATTTCATTCTTCTAAGATATTTCGCGTCATAATGAGCACCAAAAAAAACTTTCCTTCATTCTTTCCTCTAATTCGCATACCAATTTCCCTGTACACCATTTTTCTCTCAGTGCCTGCTTGTGCGTCCTTGTGCGCTAATTGGTTTTGGCAGACATTTTGCCTTCTGTCGTTTACATAGGCCCATAAATTAAATTCACTGTAATGTCAGGTTAATTATTGTCAATAAAGCACAACTTTGTCCGGGAATGTGAAGAAGCAGTTTTGCCCAACACAACATAACATAAATATAGAAATAAATTGACTTGTTACAGGTGTTTTGTGTAGAGCTCTTATAGCGAAGTATTTAAAGGCCAAAGCCGTGTCAGAATACTGGCCAAATTTAATGCTAACTGGCTTAAACGAGAGATGCACAAACTGCAACAACAAGTTCTCGGGCATTAGGGCAAATGTGCACATAAATATTTGACTTAGCCAAACACGCCGATAAACTATGTAAATTCTAGATCGTAAAACCGTCATAAAGTGTACACATCGTGTACTCTATACGTAACTAAAACTAAAAACTTTCACCCAAATAAACTGGAAAAGAGCAGCAGCCATGAGGGCGGTCTCTACGCGGCGGGGTCCAAGATATTTTATAACGCATTTATCTCTATAAAGCAGCCAAAAACAACAACAACTAATACTACGTCTTGTCTGCTTGTAAGACAGACCCGGACCCAGACCCAGACCCGGAGTTGGCTTCCGTACGTCCTGCCGTCCGTACGCCTGTCATAATAATAAACAATAAAATGCCAACGCCAAAAATGAAACTAAATACAGAGCTAAGCGAACTGGGGCATAACCAAGCAAGCTAAACACATAGACTATCAAATATAGTATATTATATACTATATACCAAGTCGTATATAGTGCGAGTATTTTTTGATAAGTTAAATTGGGTCAAATTTGCTTGGCTTGCAGTTGAGAACTTGACTTATCTGGGTATAGTTTAAAATTTTTGCCACATGCCACATCAAATGCAGCCTCCTCCTAACTTTGTAGGTTATGTAAAATTTATATTGGGTTATAAACTAGGAACGCAATTCGAATGGACAGCCGACAGGCGATGCTAATCTCACCCACATCACAGACATTTACGACCCAGCCTGTTAAACAAATCTATCTACATCAACTAAAAATACCTGGAAAGAAATAATTTCACTTCGACATGAATGTCAGGCGGGCAATGAATTTCTGAAAGGTCTTTATTACCTGACACCTGAAGCCAGCAAAGGACGTTTGAGCTGCTTGGGGGAGCAGGTTTCTATGCAATTATTGTTTTAAAGGAATGCAGTTGCAAAGGAGAAATACTTTTACCTTTACCATTTACTGCCTTTTTTTAGTCCATAATCTGGTTTTTATATTGAAATTCAAAGCCTTTGCGAAGTTAAACTCGACACCTTGGAGCAAAATAAAAAATGGACTCTACTGAATATGTCTAATCTAATATACATCTTGTCTTCAATGAAAATGTCACAAGTGACCTAATAAAATGTTCAAAACAGTATATCAAATTTTCCGTGGGTTGGTTTTGTTGCATTAAATGTCACTAGCAGGAATCCTTTATTCTTTTTAATATGCTTATCCCTTCTTATTTCTTCTTTGTATCATTTTAACTCATCCTTTACCATCTTATCTCATGTTATCTTATCTTATCTATCTTATCTCATCTTTTCTCAACTTATCTCATTTTGTCTCATCTCATCTTATCTCATCTTATGTAAATCTTATATAATCTTATCTCATCTTATCAAATCTTATCTTATCCTGTATCATCTTAAATCATCTTATCTCTTTGATTTTATCTTATTTCATCATCATAGATAATCTTATTAAACTAGATCAATTAAATAAGATCACATAAAATTAGCTGACGTCATCGGCAATTTTTAATTAACCCATCTCATCTGACATATTCCAATCTAATTTGTTTCATAATTTTTTTTTATGTCTCAATTTATTCCATCCGATCTTATTTGAATTTATCTGATTTGATCTCTTCTCATCTGATTATATATATATTATCAATTATTCATATTTTATCTCATATTATCACATCTTATCTCTTTTATTTTATATTATCTCATCATCATAGCTCATCTTATTAAACTACATCAATAGAATAAGATCATATAAAATCTGCTGAAGTCATCGCCATCTTTTAATTAACACATCTAATCAATTGAATAAGATCACATAAAAACTGATTTTATCCTGTCTTATCTGATCATTTTTTACGTAATCTGATTATATCTGCTTAAATCTGACTTTATATGTTTTTGTCTTTATCTTATCTGATCTTATTTGACCTTAACTGATTTTATTTTATCTTAATTGATCATATCTGCTTGAAACTGATTTTATATATTTTTTTTCATGATCTTATCATATTTTATAGAAATTTATTTTATCTTATCTGCTTCTTATCTAAAAGCAGAGATTTTTAAAATAGAAACATTGATTATTTCCAATATTAGACTGATCCTATCATCATTTTAGTTTGTCCGATTTTATTTTGTCTTGTTTTATCTCATCTGATTTCATCTGCTGCTTATTATCTTTATCTGTTATCAGTTATATTATATGATCAATTATAATCTGCTTTTATCTGATCTCATCTGATCATATCTGCTTGAATCTGATTTTGTATGATATTTTTCTTGATCTTATCATATGATATTAGAAACTTAGTGTTATCTCATTTGCTTCTTATCTTAGTAAAGCTAAGTTTATTAAACTAGAAACATTGATTCTTTCCGAAGTATAAACTGATCTTATCATCATGCTTATCCTGATTTTATTTTGCCTTATTTTATCTTACCTAATTTTATTTCTCTGTTATATCCTTTATCATTTTCTGATTTTACCTTATTGCTTGAAACTGATTTTACTCATCGATTTTAATACTTTATAGATCTATATCGAGTTTAGATTATAGAAATTTAATAAATTTTATTAATAGTTGAGCTTATTAAACAAGAAACTAGTGAGTCTTTCCAATGTCTAGACATTAGCTGATTTTACATCATCTTAGCTTTCCCACATTTGATGATGCCTTATTTTATCTCGTATTTATTTTATCTGCCTGTTTATCGATTCATCTTATTAGTTAATATATCTGCTTTTATCTGATCATATCTTATCTTATTCTGATCTCATATTAACCTTATCTGATCTGTTCAATACTGATTTAATCTATAAGAGCTTAATATGATCAAATTATTAAACGATTGATAATATTAAATCTAAACAAAATCAGATAAGATCATACAAGATTTGAAGAGATAAGATAAAAACTGAATGATACGATTAAATATCTAACTAATTTTATTTTTAACTTATCTGTTATTAATCTGGTTTAATCTGACCATATCTTATCTTTTCTCATTTCATCTAACTTCACCTAACTTTAAAAATATCTTCATAGATGATAAAATCGATTTTTTAACATTAAACCAAATCAGACCAGACCATACAAGAACTGACGAAATAAAGTATAAACCATTAAGATTATGTTTTATCTAGCCTTAATTGGTTTATTCCTTTCTTTTCTCATCTTAGGTAAATTTATCAAATGTTATCTGTTCGGAATTGATTTAATCTTCTTGATCTTCAATTGATATTCAATTCTTCGAGGATTATTTCACTTAAAATTTGAACTGTTCTTTTATTTTCTAATTTGGTGTTATTTGATTGAAACGTGAATCTTATTTAGATTGATCTCATCTTATCTGAGTTTTGAAAATGATATCTGATTTTATTTATCCTTATCGGGTGCTAAACGCTTATGCAGTTGACCTTAATTGACCTCATTTGAAGTAATCTGCTCACGTCTGCTTTCATCTGATCTGACCTTTAAAATATTTACACTATTTTCCGGACTTAAAGCTGTTCCACTTTTCAGATTGTCTTCAAGGCACGTCTTCTGTTGGCCCTGTCCAGTAGCCGACAGTCTTTTTTTTTTGATTACACTACACATCTGCACTTATCTAGTTCGAGCCAAACATTTCGAAAGACTTTTACACTATCTTGTTTACCAATATGCGGTAACAATTTTAGAGTGATATCTACTTTTTTATTATCAGAGATGATACATTTTTTATAAATCCCACGCGCTTTAAGTCAAGTTTGACAAGTAGATAAAGATAATTCTAATCTGGGCAAATAAGTGTGATGTAAACACTGCTTGAGTGTTTCGGAGCCCAAAGTTCAGCATAAAACTTAATTGCTATATGTAACGATAAATCTTTATCCACCAAAGAAGCGCTCCCTAATTAACTGCTTCTTAAAGTGTTATATACTTAAAGTAAACTTGTCCTGCAATTACTCACTTTGTATCGTCCTTTGGGCATGGTATAAACTTGATGCACTCTCGTTTCTGAAAATTTGTCTCAATCCAACTGCGCGGCTGATGCTAAAATTAGCCAGAACACGAATAAAAAATAAAAGAATAAAAAATGAATTAGAAAAAAGAGAGATAAAGTTTTTCTTGTTAATAAAATTAGCAGCGTTACAATTAACTTTTGCTCAAGTTCATTATCTGTACAATTATTTTGTACAAGTTTTCTTTTTACATAAAGAATACGGCTAGTAAAAAATTTGAATAAAAACTAAAAATAAAATAAATATATTGGATTTATGGTGAGGAAACATAGATAAGTAAAGTACATGAGTGACCACAGTATATAGAATAGTTAAAAGTTTACATAGATTGAGAAATATATACAATATAAAACGTTAGGAAGACTCTACTTTAGTGCTGAAGTTGCAAAAAGGCCAATCTACATAAAAGCTGCACATTAAAGACTACCAAAATGGAATATATTATGTAAAATATACTAATAAATTAAAAAGTTTTTAATGCAAAATAAAAACAAAAATTTATTCAAAGTTTACAGTAGCTTAAATGAGTATTAAATTAAGCGTGAAAATATATTTTACGCTAATTAATTAGTAATGCAAGAGATATTCCGTTTATTTAATTACTAGCCAAACAAAAATTTAATGCCAGAATTTTAAATAAACAATATTTAAAAAGTTTTCTCTGGAACAGCAAATATGAATAAATACAATGTGTTTGGAAAAGATTTAAATATTTTATTGAAAAATTTTTAAAATTAAAGTTTATACTATCTAACAATATTCCCAGAAAGCGATTCATATAAAAAGCTCCATAAACCTTATGGGTAATTTTTTTTCAGGATTTCGATTTTAATTCTAATAACTTTTTCCAGCCTATTTTGCGAAAAATCGGAATAGGCACTCCAGAAAAAATTTCGAATTTAATCGAAATAAAACATTTTAGTAAATGCATACAGCTTCTTAGCATAACTATTTAAAATCACTTTTCTAGAAATTTTGGCTTAAAAAAGTTTTGAAAAATATCTGCTTCTATTTTTAAATCGAAATCTGAAAAATACGAATCAAACAAAATCTGATTTTTTAAATTAGGTTTGGATTTCTGTTTTGAATCGATGAAAATAATATAAACGGCTTCTCGGCTAAGTTAAGTACACTTTTAAAGAAATTTAGGCTCAATAAATGTTTGAAAAAAAAAATTTTGATATTGTATATCAAACCTAAATCTGAAATCTTAAAAAAATGCGGAAATCAAACCTTTAAGCATATGTGTGTGCCTTTTAAAATCAACTTTGACAAAAAATCTTCGATAAAAGTTTTTTTTATTAAGGTCTGCTCCAATTCAGAAAAATTGTTAACTGAAATCCAAAAAGAGAAAACTAAAATCATAGAAAATAAAAAATTCGAGTTTTTTTTTTAAAAAGGTCCGGATTTCTGTTTCGATTCGAATAACTTTTTTACGCCTACTATTGCCATTTTGCATTAAATCGGAATCGCAAATCCAGAAAACAAGACATAACTCAAACTAAACAAAAATATCGAAAATATTGGGCTTCTGGACATAACCAGTTATGTATAATTTTCTACAAATCGAGATTTAAAAATTTTTGGAGCAAAGTTACGATTTTAATTATATAGTATACTTTGATATATCAAATCGAAATCCAAAAGAATGCAGACATAAAATCTTTTAATAAATGTCTGTAGGTACCTTAAGGTTCGCTTAAGGTTTTTTAAAATAAGTCTGTCCTAATTCAGAAAAATCGAAAATTAAAATCCGAAAATAAAAATAAAACTTGCCAAT
Organism: Chymomyza amoena; assembly: GCA_037043745.1. Lineage (NCBI taxonomy): Eukaryota > Metazoa > Arthropoda > Insecta > Diptera > Drosophilidae > Chymomyza > Chymomyza amoena. The sequence goes on from JBAMAX010001806.1 coordinate 125,049, forward strand.
ATTTAGAAAAGGTAAATACGATAAAAATATTGAAAAAAATATCGTAATTTGCAGGTTTTTTGAAGTAGTAGATTTCTGTTTCGAATCGAATCAATTTTCCACGAGATTTTACGTCAAATCGGAATCGGAAATCAGGAAAAGAAGACCGAATCGAAAATATCTGAAAATAAATAGTTTCTCGGGATAACCAATTAGGTACAACTTTCTATAAATCAAGACTTAAACATTTTTGGAATAAGATGTGCCGGTTTGGAAAACATATTTCAAATTAAAATCGGATATCTAATAATATGCGGTATAAACAAATAATTACACTTTGTGAGATATTGTCGCTTACAAGTTTTTTGAAATAGTATGTCTGCTCCGATTAAGAAAATTCCTAAAAATAGAATAAAAATAAACTTTGCCTACTGTTTATAATCACAAAATATAAATTTAAAAATGTTTAAAATCGTGGATAGAAAGTTTTTTAAAATAGTACTGGTTCTACATAAATCTGAAATACAAAAAAACAATTTTAAAACTTTTTAATAAATATCTGTTTGCTGGTATAACCAGTTAAGTTAAATTTTCGTAAAAACAAGTTTCAAAAAATTGTTTTATAGAATTTTTGAGGTTGTGCCCGGGGCTTTGAGCTTTCAAACTCGATTCTAAGATGACCTAAAATAAAAAATTACTTCGCTTTGTGGAATCTCTTGAGCTTAGTATAAAACTAAGAATCCGCTGGGACAATTCTGAGAGCGATTTAAAAATCAGCTTTTTGTAAACATTTTATTAAGAATATTCCTGCATTTAGTAATTATATCTGTTAAGAGACTTAAGAGTTATGTACATAAAAATTCTAATTTACAGTAGCTTCAGTACATTTTTTTTTTAAACAAAGTAGTTAAGTTTAATTTTAAGCATATGTATACTTATATATACAAATACACACAGACTTTATTTACAAAAAAATAAATATATCAGATTATTCAAACAAATATTACACTACCGATAACAAAAAATTCAATACATAGCAAAAAATTGGCTTATTTTTGAGCAAACAATAAACATCTTCGAACTAGATTTCTAATAAAAACTACAAGTTGTTATCTTAACTAAGCCGATTATCGACTCATATTTACATAAAGTATTAACTTGCATAAAGTCTCTCCGATACTTAAAACAATTTCCATGCTATCGATATATGTAAATACAGCTACAATCTGTGAAATCAAATCAATTCTAACCGCAAATAAAAGCAACTATTAATGTCGACAAAAGAGCTTCAAAAGTTTAACCAAAGTGAAAAGTTTTCAACAATCATGACAAAAAAGAAATACTTGGGAAACTGCAAACTCAGCAAAATGAAAAAATAAAACTAATCTGGCCATAATGAAAAAAGACAAGTCAAGTGACATGCAACAGTTTGCTAAACAATACGATAAAAATAAAAGGGCAAGTACCATACACTGAGAAAAACAATGGAGAATTTTGTGCAGAAAATAAAAGAAAATCGATGTCAAATTGGCGAAGTTCACGAATTCGACAATGAAGATTTTTGAAGAACGTTTTGACGTTTGGTGTTTGTTAAAATTTTATCAATTTTATATATGGAACCAACTATGGTTACTGGTTCCTTCGTACTCCTAACAAGTTCCGACTTAGTCGAAATGAAAACTTGAATTTTTATAAAAAATTAGTTTTGAAATTTAATAAATTATATACATATATGGAACTAACTATGCCCTTACTGGTTCGTTCATACTAGTTCACAAGTTCCGATTTAAATGAAGTAAAAACTTGAATATTTATTAAAAATTTGTTTTGGAATTTAACAAATTTCAAATATACAATTTGTGTCACAACTATCTAAGACCTTACTGGTTCGTTCATCCTAGCTCACAAGTTCCGAATTAGTTGAAATGACGGCTTGAATTTTTATAGAGTGAGTTTTGAAATTTTATAAAACAAATGCACATGTGGAACTAACTACGCCCTTACTGGCTAGTTCATACTAGTTCACAAGTTCCGATTTAAATGAAGTAAAAACTGGAATATTTACAAAAAATTTGTTTTGGAATTTAACAAATTATATGTATATATGAAACTAGCAAACCCCTTACTGGTTGGTTCATACTAGTTGACAAGTTCCGTATTAGTTGAAATGAAAACTTGAATTTTTATAAAAAATGAGTTTTGAAATTTAATAAATTATATACATATATGGAACTAACAATGCCCTTACTGGTTCGGTCATACTAGTTCACAAGTTCCGAATTAGTTGAAATAATAACTGGAATTGTTATAAAAAATTTATTTTGGAATTTGATAAATAATATATATTTAATTAAATATGCCCTACCGGTTCGTTTACACTAGTTCATAAGTTCCGACTTAGTTGAAATAAAAACTTGAATATTTTAAAAATAAATAATTTCTAAAACGAGTTTGTTTGGATTCCAGGCTGCATTTTCAAGATCATTTTGATGAGGTTTGGAGTGCTGCGATACTTTTAAACTATTACAGATACCGTTCTTGAATTATAGATCCCAACATATATGATCGAAGAGTGCCCAACTGGATGCAGACATAAGGGGGCTATGCTTTTGTCTACAAAGTAACCACAAAATAGGTTTTAGAAATTTTTTATTTTTATATTTAAAATCGCGACCCTATTAATGCCAGTTGTTTTTTATCTGAGACAAAACATTTGTGAGAAGTTTGGTCAAAATTGGTTCATAAATTCATATAGCTGCCATACAAAATTGAACCACTTTGTTGTGCAGCCAAAGTCATGAGTTTCTTTGCGAATTCTTTTTAAAAGAAGTGCATTATGAACTTTAAGTTCGTGATTTCTGATTAATCAAAAAGTGTAGTGACTATAGATTTTTGAAAATGGAACAAGAAATTGGTTCATTTAGAAAAATTTTAGCTCTGTGTTTACTTTTCGAAGGCATTTCAAGTAACTTTTGTAAGGTTGAAACGGTTGTCAATGGGATTTACCATGGATCTATGTGGAAAAAAAAGGTCAGTTGCTAATAGCAGACAAATGTAGAGGGCAGTCTAAAAATTAACCCACATTCGTATTTTAGCCTGATAGGCTGCACAGAAAAAGTTCACCAACGGTTCTACCAACTTCAATAAATTCATTAATAAATGTTGATCTAGAAACCAGGCAATGTATGAACGAATTTTTTTATAACAAAACACAATGTTTCATGTCTTGGGAACATTCCAATTACGTTTTTTTTTAAGTTTTCGTAACAAACTTTAAGAATATTAGGTTCAGTATTTGGTCTTAAGGTGGGTTCTTTACTAAGAAGTGTATATATATATGAGATCTATCAACCCATTTTTCCAACTATACGGATTTTTTTTATAATAGAGCACGATTCCCATTCCTTTTATTTAAGGATTTCTTTCAAACATGTAGAAACATTCTGTTCAGGATTTGGTCCTAGGGGGTTCTTCACTTGGAAGTGTATATATATCAGATTTAGCAAAGGACTGTTAAACTATTTTTTTAGCTTTTGGGAGACGTGCGCACCTGGAAAGCCCCCTTTGGATACGCCACTGATTAGAACGCTACCATGTCAAAGTCATATGCAGGGATTAAACTGCAATGCCTTGAATAACTAATAATAATAGGAAAAGGTCTATCCTACGATCTATACTTCGAATAGGAGCAATACGTTGCCTCCAATGTATCAAGAAATAAATAAAAAAAAGGATGGAGGTGCCCAAAAAATTTCATGCCAAGATATTTTTGACTTATTCTGCAAAGAACTAGTCATTTGATTCGAGTAAGCTTTTCAAAAAGATTTAGTAAGGAATCCAAGAAATACAGGATGCGCCATTTGAATGTGGTCGATGGAAATATTGAAGCAGACACCGGCCCAAACAGTCACTTTCTGATCATGCAGTGGAGTTTGATGGATAGTATGAGGATTTTCTTTCCACCAAATGCGACAGTTTTGTTTATTTACAGTGCCAGATAGCGTGAAATGGGCCTCATCAGTCATTAAAATTCGCTCCCAAAAATCGGGCAATTACATTTAATGAACATCTACTTCTGATTTTGGTTTTTTGTGAAGGAACCGGATTTTATTGCAAGATAATGGTACAGGGTATCCAAAAGTCGTCCGCGCCTGACTTTACGAACTCCATTTTTTTTTGTACAGTCATGACTAGATATAGCGAACTAATTATTGCAAGGCCTGTTCAAAGTATCAAGGTTTTTCACTATATCAAGGTTGACATTTTTTTGTTTGAAACTCATTTTATTTGTTCTAAATGGACATTTGTGCAAGATCTCATTAGAATATATTTGTAGAAAATGAAAAGGTAAACAAGAACAAGCTGATGACGTCGAGCAATTAGCTGCAAAAGTACAATTAAGGGGAATACCCGCTTTCGTTTCTGATTCCTTTTTATATGATTTTCGTTCGTTTCTGCTTGAAAATGCTTCCAAAATTTGTTTCACTATTTAGAGGTTTTCGATTGTTCACCAAATAGAGTACTTACTCTAATGGGTGATTCAATAAAACCTTTTTTTTAATAGGGATTTTCGTGTGGATCACGAGTGATCCATGACAGCTGTCAAAGGCAAAGTTGTTCAGTATTTATTGGAAAACCATCATGGAAAGACATACACATTCCTGCACGTCCCCGTTTTAGTGAATGGGCTCTTGGTAAGTCGATGAAGATCCGTTGTTTTCGACCAAAATTTTGTTCAATGATAAGGCCCACTTTTGACTCCACGGATTCGTTAATAAGCAAAATTGCCGTATTTGGGGAAGATCAATCCAAAGAGGTTCACCAGCTGCCATTACATCCAAGAAAAGAAGGTTTGGTACGGTCTGTGGGCTGGTGGAATCATTGGTCCGTATTTTCTTAAAAATTAGCACGGTGCTTTCGTTACCATCAATGGCGCACGCTATTGGACAATGTTAACGGACTTTTTGCTGCCTGAAATTGTTGCCCGTGATCTCGACGATATTTGGTTCCAACAGAATGGCGCTCCGGTCCACATTGTCAATGAAACAATGGTTCTATTGCGAGGTCAATTTGGTGAGCGATTAATTTCACGTACGGGACCCTTACCTTGGCCGCCAAGATCGTGCGAAATCACACCGCTCGACTTTTTTCTTTGGGGTTATGTAAAGTCAAAAGCTTACGTGGACAAACCAGCAACGATTGAGGCCTTGGAAGCCAACATTACTCGTGTTATTGGCCAAATACCAGTGGAAATGCTTGAACGAGTCATGGAAAATTGGACCTTCAGGATGGACCATTTAAAACGCAGTTGCGGCCAAGATTCGAACAAGATTATAAAAAAAAAAAATTACATAAAATATCCTTTCGACATCATAAATAAAGATCATCATCATATCTTTGAAATTTGCATTTGCCAAATCATTGAAAAAAAAGGTCTTAATTAATCACCCTTTATGTATGTATAAATTTGTGTGTTCACTATAACCAGCTACAACTATATATTTAAGAAAAAAATATATTTTCGGGTTTTTTTCCCAGGGTATTGATTGCCAGGCAGCCAAAAAATCGATCATTAGCAATAGACATTTTTTCACCATGTCATACAGATTCAAATAAGATTAAAAGAAAGATTTAGCAAGGAGTCCAACGACTTTTTTTCAAGTATTTTTTCGGAAAGATCAACTCTGAGCAACAAAAAGCTTTTAAAGCATTTTAGCTTAGTTAATACTTAGTTGTTTAGTATATTTAACATAAATTAATAAAGTCATTGTTGGATCTTTACCTCATTCATATCAGTTTGCTGTCATATAAAATAAATAAATAAAAAACAAACAAAGTATATTTAAGAAACTTATTTTTCTCAGTGTTTTGATGCCAGGCAGCCAAAGAATCGGTTGTTAGCTCTAAGCATTTTTTAACTTGTCTTTAAGTTTTTAAAAAGATTTAGCAAGAAATCCAAGAAACGAATTTTTCAAATAAAAACGAAAATTTGTAACGAACTTCAAATACTTTTTAGGCAAGATCAAGAAAAATCAAGATCTAATGAACGATAAGATTTTTCGAATTCAAAGCAAGAAAATTTCTGTATTAAAGCGTTTAATATAGTTAGTACTTAGTTTTTTAGTATATGGTATTTTTTTTTGTCCCGGTATCGACATCCAGGAAACCAAAAAAAAAGTTACCAAATAAAATAGTCCCTGGTATTTTCTCAGTGTATCGATTGTCATTCTGCCAAAACCAATTACAATATAAGGTGTAGATACTTTGGTATTCTAAAGATACATATGTGAGCGTGGCTATGGTAATTCGTGTTTGTTTTTGTTTGTACTATATGGTATGCGGGTGTGTGTGTGAGAGTGTGTGTGTCTGTATCTGTGTGTACCTCATCATTTTGTACGTTTGCGGAGTGCACCTTCAACAAATCACGCACATTAAGTATCAAAACTTTTGTCAAAGTGGATGATACGGAAGAGCGCTTTCTGGGTCTTTGACGTTTGCGTATCCCACGCGGTGAACTCGCACCCGCGCCCGGTAAATGTGCAGCGGATTCGGCATCCAGAAATGCTTCACTTGTTGTGGCTATGGTAGACAAGGCGGGAGTATTGCTATAACGACGCACCGTGGAGAAATCTTTTGATATACGTCGCAGATATTTTTGCGCTGGCAGCGGTGAGTCCGTGACAACCATTTTCACAAAATTCACAAATTATTTGTTAATTTGTGCTAATTAATTGAGTTGGTGGCGTTTATTGCACTTCACAACACACTAGACTGCACTTAGGGTTGAGTTAAACCCAACTATTCCGACATCTCCGCGCTCCCTTAAGTACCACAATGGTAACTACGAAAATTTGAAAATTTGCTACGCAAATTACTTGACTTGGTTTCGTTGCTTACGACGCGACAACAAAATCTCAACTGACGACGCACCTGATGCTGACAAGATGACGCTTGACGCTGACGGCGACGGCAACGTCGACTGAGGCAGCGACAGCGCAGCAGCTGACTGCGATTTGTTATTGCTTTGATAAAAACAAAGTTATTTACAATTTGCAGCTACTGGAGAGAGAGCAAGAGCAAGCGTGAGAGTGCAAGCGTTATGTGAGCGTCTGTCTAACTTTTATCTGGTCACACTGTGCACACAATTATTTGCCTTAAATGGCAGCAGCTGCCGTTTACTGCCACACTGTCACACTGTTATGCGGCGCATTGAGCTGCAACGAATCAATTTGGTTTGCTTGTCAGCAGCAGCTGGAGCAGGAGTTGGAGCCACCGGAAATTTGCCAGTTTCTGTGCATCCTACAGTGGCTCTTCTGCCAAAGTTCATTAGATGCCACTCAGTGACGTTGTGAGGTTGCAAGCTCTAGGCTATTTGAATCGTTTCAGAACGCACTTAATTTGAATTAGAGACAGTCGAGTCGAGTTGAGTCGACAAGTGCAAATTTAACGCTTTGAAGCACTCGCTTAAGTGTACACAAAGTTGCCCCAGAAGTATGCTACACAAAAGCACTCCGAAGAGGTGCTACAATCTACAATCTACTACATACTTGTTTCTGATTCGAACAGATTCCTTACGCTTGTTGGGCACTTAGTGGAGCCACAGCTTGTGGCAGGCTTTTAAGCCAAAACAAAAGTTGAAATGAGAAGCTTTAAACTGGTCTTTAGTCAGACGACGCAAAGCTGAATAATGGTGACGGTGCGTTTTTACGGAGTTTTTATAAGTCTCCCAACGCTTAACTCCACTAATCCAAAGTGGCTTCAAAATTTTTGTAGCGGAAAGATGGAGCAGAACTCCGAAAA
>JBAMAX010001809.1:0-23215 GCA_037043745.1 Chymomyza amoena
GGTATATGAAGAAAGTTCTAATTGATTTTGTGATTTTTTATATTCATTTTATAATATTTGTTTCGAACTTTAGATATGTTATCTGCCATGATATCTTAGGTTGAATATAGTAAAGCTTATACATATATGGGGAATAATCTGTCAACCAAGCCACCCCCTTCCTCAAACTTCAATTTAAGATAAATCAACATTTTTGGGTTTAAATTTTGTTCTCTCGTCTAATTGTGATATTTCAGAATGGCGGATATTTACAATGGCCGCCAAAACAAAGTAACTTCACAATTTAATCACTATTTTTAATCTAATTCTCAGAAAAACATTATTGCAATCCGTTTTTTATATATTCTGACACTTTTGTAGTAACCGATTATTATAATTAATTTGACATTTAAGAATTAAGGATTAAAATTAAAAAGACACTGTAAATGTTCTTTGGTTGCTTAAGGAAGTCAGCTTTATAAGGTGATTAGGTTCCCAATTTAAGCTACGATGTGTAAAAAGGAGGAATTATTTTTGCCGATTCAATCTTGTCGTGAAGAAGAAGGTACTGAGAACTCAAAACTCAGGAGGAGAGAAATATAGAGAAATTTTTTAAGTTTAAAGATCGTTGTTACCCTAAGTTCAAACAAAATACTAGAATATATGAAGGCCATTTTACTTTTGGGATTACTCTGAGCCATGATAGGGTACAATAGATACACTTGTGTCGCAGTATGCATCTTTAGAGATGTTAAATTTATGCATTTGAAGTGTAATTACAGGGTATTCCACTGTCGGACAGCGTGTTTACCTTAAGCTTTTTAAAGAAGAATTTACACTTTTATTATGTTTTTCGAATTAATCAAAAACTTTTCTTTTCTTTGCAGGTAAATAAACTTTTAACAAAATACTTAGAATAAAAAGATTTAGTGGTAAGTTTTATAAAACGGGAAGATAATTATTAATAATTTCCAATTAGCGGACCTAAGTTGTGGTTTTTATTGCATGCCAATATGGGCTTTCGGGGTCGCTAATCTCGAAACTGGGCTTAAAATTTCAAAATTATTAAATGGCTTATCTAAGATGATTGACGATAACTTTCGAAATCATTCTTAAAAAATGAAATGCTGTTTTCCTATGATTTAAGATGAGGCGTCAAATGTCGCCATCAAAAATAAACTAGATGGCGCCAGCAGCTACACTGACTGAAAAAACTTATCTGCAAGTATAATTTGCTGCAAAAAAAAAAATTAAAGCGTGTTTACTTATTATTTTTAATTTGTAAGCTGTTTAAGAAGCAATTGACTCTCTAACAATATTAAATTAATTAATATTTGCCGTTCTATGTAAATTTTCAAATTTTAAAAATAAATAAATAAATTAATAAACGGAAATTATATACACACTAGCTAATTACACTGTACAACAGTGATTTAGAACTTTTGAAGTGACCTAGTGTACTGCTTGACGAGTAGATCACGATAGTGTGTTTCAAAATTAATCTAACACCCCTAAAATCGCTACGAAATCCATTCTGGGTACTGCAACACTCCCACAATCACAACGTCGAAATTTTCAAACGATTTTCGATTTTTACGGTTTTGGAAAGAAGAAGATTCAAGTTTTAAGATATACACTTGTTTTCATAAAAAAAAAAAAAAAAAAAAAAAAAAAAAAATTTATCTAAGATTTACAATTTTTTTTTTTTTTCGTTTTTCACACTTTGAAGTCATTTTTATATAACATTTTGTTAAAACACCTTTACTTTTTTACATTTGATCTTGAGGAAATATCAATGCCGAGTAAGAAAAGTTATAGCTTATCAAAATCGGTCGATAAATTTTTAAGTTACGACGCTTATTGTAAACAAGAAAATTTAACTTTCATCGAGAAAAAAAAAAGTTTTAGATGGATAATTCGTTTGTTCATGAAGATATTGTATTGTAAAAATTGTAAATCTTAGATAAATTTTAAAATCTCGTAGTTGCTTTGTATGAAGTAAAACAAATGTATATCATCTTAAAGCTTGAATCTTCTTCTTTCCAAAACCGTAAAGGAATCGAAAAATCGTTGAAAAATGGCGACGTTGTGATTGTGGGAGTGATTGCAGTACCCGAAAAACGGTTTTCAAGCAATAACTTGCGATTTTGGGGGTGTTAGACAGTTTTGAAACACACTATCGTGATCTACTCGTCAAGACCTACAACGTACACTAGGTCACTTGAAAAGTTCTTTGATTTTTTTTGATTTTGTAGTACCGTGTTATTTGCCGTTCTGGTACGATGGTAAAATTTGAAACTGCATACAGGCATCTTGAATTTTCGGCAATTTCAGTGAAAATTAATTCATAACTTAATTTTTTTCGCTTATTAAAATCAAAAATAAATACCGCTTTAATACTAAAATAAACACTACTATATACATTTTTGCTTGGTTTATCAATGTTTTGATTAATATTAATATTGCTGTTTTACAAACTAATAGGCAAGTTTTTATTTAATTTTTAAGGATAAGGGTATCTATTTAACTGTATAAAAAGAAAGAACAAGTTAAGGATAAAAAAATGTGGTTACCTTTTAACAAGAAGTTTTTATTTTTCAATTAACTGCTTTACAACAGGAACTACCTATATCGATTTGTTACAACAATATTAATATTGTAAATAATTTTTAATGACTTTGTTTCAATTAGATTGATTTCAACAATATAATACATTTATTATTTATAATTATGACACAATAAAAAAGTGTTATTCAATTTTGTTGCTCAATTAATTACACTGTCCTACAGAATTGAAAAAATCAAAGAACTTTTCAGACCTTATAAAGGTAGGTCTTGACGGTAGTGTTTTTCAAAATTGTCTAATTTTCAAAATCGGAAGTTATCAAATTTTAAAAACCGTTTTCAATGTCGCCACGCTAACCGATTTTCAGCTTTACGGTTTGAAAGAAGAAGATTCAAGCCACTTCATACTCATATTGCACTACGAGATTTTTTGTTATCTAAGATTTACACTCTTTTCGATTTTCACACTTTTCTTATATAACATTTTGTTTAAACACCTTACTTTTTACATTTAATTTTGAAGAAATATTAAAACCGGTCAAAAATGCTTAAAGTTACGACGCTTAAAACAAGAAAATTCCAAAAAATATCGACAAAAAGGTTTTAGATGGATAATCAGTTTATGCATCGTACCAAATTTGGTATAATGCTTAAGAACTATAAAACTTACAAGTGCCAAATTTTGGTCGCAATATTTTAATACAAAGCAAATTTTGTTAAAACATTTAAGAGTCGGAGCTATGTGGGATATAGTTGACCGATTTTGTTGAAATTTGGCACATTGCTTAAGTGCTCTAAAAAAATTTCAAAACGCTAAATTTGAACAAAATCGGTTGACTATATCACATAGCTCCATAGTAATTGTCTTCCAAAAAATCGATTTTTTTAACAAAATTTGTTTTTACTTCGTTTGTTTTTTAAAATATTGCGACCAAATTTGGCACTTGTAAGGTTTTTATTGTTCTTAAGCATTATACCAAATTTGGTTACGATATCTTCATGAACAAACGAATTATCCATCTAAAACATTTTTTTTGTCGATGAAAATTGAATTTTCTTGTTTACAATAAGCGTCGTAACTTAAGCATTTTTTGACTGAAAAAAAAAAAAACTTACATTTTTTACTTGGACTTAATATTTCTTTAAAATTAAATGTTAAAAAGTAAAGGTGTTTAAACAAAATGTTATATAAAAATGACTTCAAAGTGTGAAAATCGAAAAAAAAAGAGTGTAAATCTTAGATAACTTTTAAAAATCTCGTAGTTGCTTTGTATGAAGTATAAACAAGTGTATATCATCTTAAAGCTTGAATCTTCTTCTTTCCAAAGCCGTAAAGCAATCGAAAATCGGTTGAAAAATGGCGACGTTGTGATAGTGGGAGTGATCGCAGTACCCGAAAAACGGTTTTTAAGCGATAACTTCCGATTTTGGGGGTGTTAGACAATTTTGAAAAACGCTATCGTGATCTACTCGTCAAGACCTACAACGTACACTAGGTCACTTGAAAAGTTCTTTTTCACTGTTGGACAGTGTTATTAATAAATCATTTTTTTTTTTGCAACAATACGTTCACACCACAAAAAACTTTACACTATGCGCAAAAAAAGTGTAAACCTGCTATATCGTGCTTTTGACATAAAAAGTCCGAGCTGTATTCAAGAAAACACGTTTACCGTGCACCACTATTAAGTGTGTTCTGGTATGGAGTGTGGGAGGTGTGGGGGCTGCGAGGTTGGGTGCCAAAATGGCAAACGCTGTCGCCTGTCAGCTGTCGCAGACTTTGACGGGGAGCAGGATGGGGGCCACGATGAAGGTCATACCAACATTGCCGCCAGCCCATACGCGCAATCACTATCTGGCGGCTATACCGGATCGCTGATGGCCTGCTGGCACGAAACACCATGCAGGTATTACCGCGCTGGCGGCGTTACGGTATGGCAAAGAGTGGCTTTATCTGGTCATCATGCGCTGGCGACCACAGCCACGCCAGCGATTGCCAGCCACACATAAACGCGTACTGTACCACTAAACTGCCTTACGGCGGTTGCCACGACCATGCTCTTCATTTCAAACTCACCGCGAAATCACAGCCTGGAATACAGAACAGCATTGCCAGTGCCGAGGATTAACTCCTGACAATACATATACCATCACACACACACTCTCGCTCTCTTTTGGCCATTGCATGCTCGGAGTTGGGAGCAGCTAAAACGTTTCAACATTTCATTTGACCTTGTTCCCCGACTGAGACACCACGATTTGTGCCCCGGTTTGTGCCACCTTGTTTTATGTGTGTGTGTCCGGCCGTCCGTCCATTGTGTGACTGACAAGTTGGCTATAGGATTTTTTTTGTTTTTTTTGCCCTTTGTCAAATCAGTGTGACATAGATGGAACTGGCATAGATCATTTCTATAGAAAAGTTTGACTAAGTGGTAACAATCATGGACAAATGGAGCACGATTCTTAAAGAACTTGTAAGGAAGTTATGAGCCAAAAAAATTTGAGGATTATGTTAAAGGGAAAAAGGGCTAGTATTTGAAGAGTTCTTGCAGGACAATAAGTGCATATTCCAAGCAAGGAGTTTTCTGTATTGGCTTTTAGGCTTTTTCTAATACCAGGAGAGGTTTTGGGAGACATAATAGCTCAAGTCCGAAACTAGAGCACCTGTGGTTGAAACCCACTTTGGCATGTCCAGAATTTTAAAACTCATTATTCCGAGCTCAAGCCTAAACGTTAAGTAAGGTGCCACTTTTTCGAGCATAATAATAATTTCTCAGACTAACTATTTTTATCAGTCGTCCCAGGGCGGACCATTGTGGTTCTCGATTAATAGGGACCTACTGTTTATTGCCGAATCCAAACAGCGGTGTCTTGTGTTAATAGGGATTTTCTCGAGCATAAATAATGGCTATTATTCTCTAAACGTTTCACGAATTATTCTCTGTGAACTCTCTAATCTGTGAACGCTCTGCACGTCTACGTGACAGCCAGCTGTGGATCCAGGATTTAGGAGGGTTCTTTACTTCGTAATGCATATAACAGAGCTCGCAACAGACTGCCAATCCATTTGATTCGAAAATCCCCTCCGTAGCTCCGCCACTGGTCACAACTATAGCTCTTTTTTGTGCAGTGTACTGCAAAATAATTGCTGACGAATTTGAAATCAGATTCTGCTCATAACACAGGTCAACATAGCTTAGTTGTTGAAGCTTAGGGTTATTTCTGAAATATTTGGCTGCTTAGATTCTGAATCCGGGGTCAGAATTGGCGTAACTTCGAAAAACCTTGCGAAAAAAATGGTTAATTAATTAAACTCTTAAATTAAAGGCCAAGAGTGGTACTAAACGATGAATTTGGAGAGATTGACCATAAAAAATGTTTGCTATCCAGACGCGATAGGCCGATCTGATCTCGGATTCAGATACTACGCAGCAAATTGCTTTGGAAATGACCCATATCTTTCCAACAACTGACATTACTCCTGTATTTGCAATCCTATGTAATCTGTTTGTTCCCGAAATCATCTGCCACCAAAATCTTTAAAAGGAAAAAAATCGGATTGCTTCAGAGGTCCTGGCTTCTCCAGCTCTATTGAGTCTCAAATCGAAGCTTACCAAAGTACTTAAACCAAAACGTGAGCTACGTGCCGCCACGTGAGTCTCTTATTACTCACGAGCTCTCTAACTATCAACCTATAACTTAATGTTGTTCACTGATCAATATAACTAAAATAGTTTTGGAGTCGTATTTTTCTGAAAACTTTATTTTGAGATCATCATCATTATTGCCTTTATCTCCTACGGGAGCACAAGGCTTCTTAAGATGCCCTTTCCTAAATTAAGTAAACACAGTTTTTCAATTTATAGATAACTCACGTTATGCTAAACATGACACCCATCCTTTCTCAGCGACACTGAGTACTCCCAGGACTCGCCCAGCGTACATTAAATGCTAACCTGTCATTTGAACATTTCTATTGTTGTACAATATTGAAAGACATATTTTATTTAAGTACATGTTTATAGATATATATAATGGCAGTGCTCACATGTATTGTACCTTATGTATTATTAACTAATTAAATTATGGTTTATATAAGTAACATACAATAGAAGGGCCACCCATGAAGCGCATTAAGCATTTATAAGTAATGCTAAAAATGGGTCAATGCAGCGACAAGCTCGGACTTGCCGCCCGTTTAAAAATTATACATATATTGAAATAATTACAACAACTAGAACAATGACAGTGGTGTAGAGAGTAATTTTTTCTTAAAGGGTTGAAAATTGTATAAGGTGCAAGGACTATTTTATGAAAAATATGACATTTTTTGAGGAGGGCTTCATTGTAGTTGCAGCTGGCGCCATCTAGCGTAAATCGATAAAAAATGGGCAGCACTGCGTACCAGAGAAACAAATGCTGGGCGTTATGAAAGTTTAGTTTTCTCTCGCTGCTTTTTTCGCTGCTGCGTACTTACCTTTAAGAATAAAAATCAAGAATGCGAAAAATATAATTTTTTTTTAATTTTAAAGAAAAAGTTAAAGAGTCGGGTATTATTTCGTAGCTTTGTTTATGCTTTCTTCATTTTTAAAAAAAATTAAATTTCCTATAAATTTGAATTTGCCACCCATTTAAAAATTATATACTGAAATAGACTAGAACAGGGACAGTGGTGTGAATGACAATTTTTTTTAAAGTATTGAAGATTGGTTTAGCTGCAAAGTGTATTCAATATATCGATGAACTCTTACTTATGGTGACAGCTGGCGCCATCTAGCGTAAATTGAAAAAAATGCAGCACTTTTTTTTTGAAAGGCATAGAAAAAATTGTGTGCGCTTTAAATTTTGAAGTTTAGTTTTGTTTCGGAGCTTTTTCCCTTGCTGCATACTGAGCTTTGAATAAAAAAAAAGCAAGAAATCCAAAAATTGTAATTTTTTTATATTTTACGAGAAAGTTAAATACATTTTGGAAAATTACCTTTACTCAATTCAAGGTACAAAATGTGTAAAAATAATACGAAATTTATAAACAATTTACTTTCGCTCAATATGGCCACCTTTTGCCTTCACTATGGCCTTGAGACGGTCCAAAAATGAATCGCAAGCTGCCCGAATTTGACTTGCAGGTATTTTGGCCCACTCGGGGACAATGGCTTTTTTCAGCGCCTCGAGACTGTTGTATCTTTTAGTTCGGACCTTGCTCTCCAAAATGGCCCAAAGAGAATAATCCATCGGATTCGCGTCTGGTGAATTCGAGAGCCATTGTGTGGACGTTATGAAGTTCGGAACGTTGTTTTTCAGCCATTCTTGGTTCACTCGAGCTTTGTGAGACGGTGCCGAGTCCTGTTGAAACGTCCATGGTCTGCCACCGAAATGTTTGTCTGCCCACGGCTTCAAAGCAACCTCCAAAATACTTTCCCGATAATATTGCGCATTAACCTTGACGCCAGGCTCGATGAAAACGATTGGAGAGCGCCCATCTGCGGTTACAGCGGCCCAAACCATTATCTGTGGCGGGTGCTGCCTCCTGGTGGCCAATCGATGACTCAAATTCTCGTATGAACGGTCCCTCAAGTAAACCCTATCGTTTTGAGAGTTTACGAATTGCTCAATTGTAAAAATTTTCTCGTCAGAAAACACAATGTTCGGCAATTGACCGCTTTCGGCCAAGCGAAGCAACTCCTTCGCTCTCTCAAGGGTGACTTGTTGCTGCTTCGGTGTGAGATCATGTGCCTTTTGGATCTTGTAAGGCTTGACCTTGAGATCATTTTTCAGTATGCGACGGATGCTACGGTCAGATATTTTCAGTTCTTTCGCCATTTGATTGGCACTTCGTCGGGGATTTCGCTCAAGTCGCTTCTTCACTTTTTAATCCATCTCACGTGACGTTGCAGTCTTTTGATGACCACCTCCATGACGTTTTGCGATGCTACCAGTATCATTGTAACGAGTTATGGTGCAATAAACGAAAACTTTATTTACTTTAAGGTGTTCGAGCTCACGAACAATCGCTGGTTGTGATTTTCCAGCTAAATATAATGCAACTACACTATTAAGTTTGAATTCCATTACTGATTTTTTTTTCGCGTTTACTCACGGCAAAATGCTTTCGTGCGCTTGTAAACAATACTCTAAACTGTCATTAAGCTAACTTACAGACAGCTGATGCCCGTGCGTTGGACCCTGTACAGCCCTACAAAAAAAAAATAATTCTGTACACATCTCATTAGATGGATTTTGATGCGCTGAATTCGAATCTGAAATAAAAACAGCACTTTTCTCGACTGGTTTTCGACATAATCTCAAAAAATCGTATTTTTCACAAATGTCAAAGGGGTCAACCTTCCATTTCAAAACACCCGGTCCGTGCAGGTCATGATTTTAGATTTCAATGAAACTGAAATATGTTGTTCCTTGCTCTATTTCATTACATACCTGTTTTTGTTTTTAGCCGAAAAAAATTTTTTTCTTGGACTTTTCGCCATTTTCGTTTTAGAGGTAAATATCGATTTTTAACCTCACTTTTTTTTAAATGTGCATAACTTTGTCAAAAGTTGATGGATTTTGACGGTCAAACATTTGAAATGACCGGAATGAGTGACGCTTTGCAACTGTAGCGTTATTTGGCAGCTATATTTTTAGCATTTATTGCAAAAATACAGTTTTTCCATTAGCTAGCTAACTTGGTGGGTTTTTTTGCTATCTTGTTATCGTGAATGAATAATTTTGCAATGTGCATAAAGGAACTCCATTTATGGCTCATATGTCTCATGTACTCTTCTGTCGCAATTGTAAATTCTATGTCATTGTGATACCAATTTTTATCTCCGTTTTTCCGATTAAAAATATTTAGTACTTACTCAACACTAAAAGTTACAAAATCTGTCATTAACAAACGTTTTCAGTTCACTTATTCGAATATCTAAGCACCAGTTATTTTAAAATTCCTCAAAAATTCTTCTAAGCCCATTGTATTTGGGGCTTGTATCACCCAAAAGTCCCCTATTATTATTTAAGCCACTGCAATTTGGTCAGTTTCGGTTTTTGTTATATGAATTATGCACAGCGTGAAAAACAGAACATGAATTAAAATTCTATTAAATGCTTGTGTGAGTTTAATTGACATGTGTGTGGCACCATGGGTGTATATACATATATATATGTGCGTGTGTATGTGTGTGTGTGTTTGTTTTCAGACAGACCAGACAATGGGCGGTTTGACACGCCCTTAAAACCAAGTCAATCAGTTAAATATTTAACTTGTTGTTGTTGCTGTTGACAGACAACGATGACGTAGCAAAGCAGCGTTGAAGGTAACGTCAATTACTTTTGAACTTTTTTGCCTAATTTAACTTGTACGTGTGAGTCTGTGTCTGTGTCTCTGTGTGTGTGTGTGTTTGGGTGTGTTTATGCGGCAAAGGTATAAATGCCAAGCTAACGCCTTCGAAGCTGCCAAGAAACCTGTGTAACCTGGGTCACCTGGCACCTCTGACGTAGACGTCACTCATTCAACAAGCAAATCACTCAAAAGGGATCAACAAATTTACGCTTTGATTTTCAACCGACAAATTATTGAGCATTTGTAGACAGTGAGAAGGGCACACAGCGGCAGGATGAATGAACTGCCGGGTTAGGGCTGCGCTGGTGGGGCAAGGGGTTTTTTAATAGCAGCTCCTGTGCGGGTCTTGGCCAAAGTTTGCCGAGGCTTTTGGCGTGTTGGCTTAAGTTTGCTTAAAAAAGGCTTAATATAAATGTTGCCTGCTTGTGTATGGATATGTCTGTGTGAGTGTGTGTTGGTAGGCGTATTTTATTAACTAATTTTCATCAAAAATTGTTGAGTTTTTTTAGCCTTTAAGGGTTTTAAGAATATTTACTTAGCGTTTAAGTCTGATGCTGAGCTAGTCTTGGAGGTTACGGAAGATGTTGTCCTGTGCAAGCGTTGGTTTGAGTGGGTCTAGCAAAAAGTATTACCATATAGAGATATTGGATATACTAAAAACTAAACTTTGTCATTTAAAGATGCTGCTTTAATGTATAAAATAAAATAATTTACGTAATGACCTATCCCATAAGCAAAACTCCTTCAAAGATAAAGATAATAACAATTATGTTTGAGATTAAAGATTAGGATGTCTCTTAATTCTGCAAATTTTTTTAAGCAATCCTCTCAGTCATTTTGACACCAAATGTTGCACTTAATTTCCGTTTGATCCTAAAAGCCAGTACGCAGTATGGCAATCGGTTAGACCGGCTGTACGGATCCAAGGCACATTGTAATTCTTGTCGATAGTCAGACTGCAATTAAAGCTCTGTCATCGCATACCATAAAGAGTGAACTGATCCGTAACACGACGCTAGTGCTTAATAGTAGCCAACCCCACTCAATAACCCTCTGCTGAGTTCCAAATCATTCAGGTGTCCCTGGTAACGAGGCGGCGGACGAGTGCGCCAGGAATAGCTCAGCGCTGGCAGCTAACCTTTCGGTTGCGGACACAAAAAGACCATTACAGGACGTCGTATTGCAAATCAGGGAGACGGCTAGAGCTCTGGCGAAAAGAGAATATGACATGGTGTCCAGTTGTCTCATCTCCCAAGCACTCTGGCCGAGGTATGACCCAAAGAGAACATCTGAACTGCCGCAGCTGCAGAGATAAGGAAGAGACAGATTTTTTTTTTTCCATTTAGTACTCCTCCAGGGAGCTTTGGGCTTCAACAAGAACTTTCCACCGGACTCTGTTTGGCACAGTTGGCTTTGCTGTGTCTCAGCTGATATTGTGTTGGGACAATTCGTTGAGTGTTGTACGACGCCAGGTTTCCTTTGGCCTTCCCACTCGTCTGCTTCGTTGGGGATTCCATTCCAAGGTCATACTGACGATGCTGCTTCGGTTTTTTCTCAAAGCATGGCCAATCCAACGCCACTTGCGTGCTCTTATCTGGTTACAGATAGGAACTTCACTAGTGTAGTGCCATAGTTCCGCGTTTGATATCCTGTTGGGCCAGAATATCCCGCATATAATTCTAAGGCACTTGCTAACGAATGATTGTGCTTTCGATATCATTCTCTGCGGGGCCATCCACGTTTCGCTGCCGTACAACAAAATGGATTTGACGCTCGCATTGAAGATCCTCAGCTTTGATCTTCTGCTTATTTGCTGGTTTCTCCATATGCGGGATAAGCGTTCAAACGCTGATCGCGCTCAATTTCTGGGTAAGCCATTCTTTGAGGATCTGGGTAGTCTAGTCTATTTGCCCATAGCGGATCTGGCTGCTTTTGTTGAATCCTCAAAATGGTTCTGCAACATGAGGCACTTAGGCGATTAGGGATGTACAGTTTTGCATCATCCTCCACAATCGCGCCCTTTCTTCAATTCCTTTCCTCCCATTCTTTTAATTAGGCAACACAATGGATCTCATGACCTCTGGGTGATCTCAGTCACTATCTTAGCTGCCTATACAACCTACCTACCAGTACGCAGTAATGCAAAAAGCTCCAAAAGAAATAAAATTACCTTAAAATAAAAAAACGCTATCAAAAATATCAAGGAAAAGAATTCTTCCCTCATTCGACACATAGATGGCGCCAGCTACTCTTTACGTGTCTGCGTACTGTGCCTCAGGCTTAATGTTTGAGTTATTTCGTTACCTTAAATGCACTTTTCCATGATTAGCCTCTACTTACGTGCTCTAAGCTCAATTTTTTGATTCCGAAAATTTACAAAATCAAATGAAAAACCGCAAAATTACTTTGGCCTTACCAAAGCGTGTCTGTTAATAGTTGGCTTTAAGCAACAGTCAAAAACTTACAAACAAGTCCAATACGAAGAATTTCCATTTTATTGCCTTTTGCACGTGCTGCAGTTTTTTTTTTTTTTTTGTGAAATACCTTACTTTACCTGTGCCCCTGCCTTGGATTTAACCCCTAGTTTGTGCCACACTACTCGACAGCAGTTGTTGGCATGTCACAGGGTAAAACATGTTTTCTTTTAGGCCAAAGTTTGTGGGCTTTTCAACGCCTTTTGCTGTTGATTTGCTTTGGGATTCCTTTTTGTCTTTGATGCAGTTTTGAGCTAAATTAAAATTACAACTTTTGACTTGAGTTTAGTTGTCGGGCTTTGGTTTAGACTTACTTGGTCTTGCTTGTAAATTGTATAGGGTGTTTTTTTTTAAAGTGTTGGCAAGCTAAATTATTTGTATGATTTGGTTAGTCGACTGAGCTAAGTGCGACAGTCCATCCGTCTAAGTCCATAAACTTCTAAGTTTCGGAGTGCCTTTGAGAGCCGTTCTTGGTGGAATATTTTCTTTTTAATTTTTTTTTTTTGCAATTAATTGTGCGTTAATATTTTACAAGTTTACTGTGTAGAATAAGAAGAAATGTAAATAAAATACTTATATTAAATTGTTCGCATTTGTATTTTCCAAATCAGAATGATCTGTTATATGAGTTTTTTTCTAAATTATTTTGTAATTGTTTTGCGAAAAATATTTTTAACATGGAATTCTTGGACAATTTTTTTATGCTATTATTGAAAATCCAAAAAAAAGTCTAAAAAAACGAACAAAATAAGTTTTGGACAATCTAATTAACTCAGTCAGGGAATTACATTAATTAACTAAATTCACGCTACTTAACTAATAAATCCAGAGTTTTTGGCCATAGTTATTTACATCTTGCTTTAAAAACATAATAAAATCGCTTTAAATTTAATAATTATATAAAGTTAGGAACCTTTAAATTGGCTTAAGTATTTAAGCATACATAAAAACTTTATCTGGTATCAAAAACAAACAAAAGCTTACATGCCGACATTTAGTAGCTTATCCAATTAAAATTTCGGACAAGCGAAAAAACAAATACCTTTTATTCATTTCTTAAAAGGTAACAGCCAAAGTAGACAAACTTTTATTGAACTTTCAGGCTAATCTAGTTTAGTAACTCTTTGATTTTCGAAAGGGTTAAAAAATTGATTTTATAGCATCGTTGATTTAGTTACCCTATCTTAAAATGAAATATTTACCATAAGTCCATCCATATACTGAAAGATATTGCAACATTTTTTCCTAATTCCTTTAAATTAAAAGCCAGTACGCAGTATGCCA
Organism: Chymomyza amoena; assembly: GCA_037043745.1. Taxonomy (NCBI): domain Eukaryota; kingdom Metazoa; phylum Arthropoda; class Insecta; order Diptera; family Drosophilidae; genus Chymomyza; species Chymomyza amoena. The sequence goes on from JBAMAX010001809.1 coordinate 13,642, forward strand.
GTACGTTTGTGACCAAACAGTGCTGCCCATTGCCATGTAATTGACCGTAGATGGCGCTAGCAGTAACAAGATATGTTTGCTCGAATAATCGTAGGACTTTGTTTTTCTTTAGTGAATTTCGTAATAAATAAAGGCTAGTACATATATTTAAAATAAATATGACTGAAATTATGACTTAAGGCGGTCTTTCTATGTAATACCTAATTTTCGAGCGCTATATTCAAAAATTGATTACTAGAAAACTACAAATGATTTCGGAAAGCAGTTTTTATACCCTGTACCGAATGGTACCAAGGGTATATTAAGTTTGTGCAAGCCGAAAATGTATGTAACATAAAGAAGGAGATGTCGTAGACACCCCAAAGTTACCTAAAATATGATCAGGGTGAATAGAGAAGTCGATATACCCATGTCCGTCTGTCCACCCGTCCGTCTGTCCGTCCGTCCGTCCGTGTGAACGCCTAGATCTCAGAGATGGTAAGAGCTAGAGTTACCAAACTGTCACATTAGATCCCATATTATTCCATAGGAGGCAAGTTTATTTTATTTTTTTGATATCGGGGTTAAATTATATAGCTCCCATGGGGGTGTTTGAGACGACCTCGACAAAAAAAAAGCGTTTTAGATGAATAATTCGTTTGTTTATGAAGATATCGTAACCAAATTTGGTATTCGAAAGTTTTTTATAGTTCCCAATCACTGTACCAAATTTGATCAAAATCGGTTGACTATATCATATAGCTCCCATAGGACCGATCGGCCAAAATAACTTTTTTAAAGAAAAATTCGCTATATTTCGTTTTTTAATAAAGAAGATATCGTAACCAGATTTGGCGTTTGGAAATTTTTTAGACCACTTAAGCAATGTGCCAAATTTGAACAAAATCGGTTGACTATATCATATAGCTCCCATAGGTCAGATCTTCCAAAAAATCGATTTTTTAACAAAATTTGTTGTGTTTCGTTTGTTTGTTAAGATATTGGGACCAAATTTGACATTCGTGAGTATTTTATAGTTCCTAAGCACTGTACCAAATTTAATCCAAATCGTTTGACTAGATCATATAGCTCCCAATCGGTCAAAAACACGTTTTTTATTACAAATTCGATGTGTTTTGTTTGTTTGTAAAGATATTTGAAATAAATTTGGCATTCAGATCTTTTTTAAGGTATTTAAACACTGCGTCAAATGTTATTGAAATCGGTTGACTATATCATATAGCTCCCATAGGAACGATCGGTCAAAAAAAAATTTTTGCTTAAAAATTATTCAGTTTTTGGTTTTTTGTGAAGAAATCGGACTTTATTACAAGCTAGTGGTACAGGGTATCCTAATGTCATCCGCGCCCGACTTTACGTCCGCCATTTTTTGTATTGTTATCATTCATTATTGAACTTTACATTGGTTTTTTGGTTTTACATAAAAATGACATATGTTATGTGACCGCTACACGTCCTTCACTGCGTCCTCGTCAAAAGTGTCCAGGGCGCACAGGGTGAACGATTTTGACCGATCAGATGATACGAAAACAAAAAACCTTTTAAAATAATTTTTCTCATCGCCATAGCTATGGATAGGCACGAGCTTTTTCAAAAATTCAAAAAATTCTCATAGTAGTAGAATTTTGAAAAAAAAAAAATTTTGCACTTTTTTTCTGCTATTCAAGGCTGTTAAAAATTTCAGAAAAAGGTCGTGTCTATCTGTTGCGACATGTTTTCTGCTATTCAAGGCTGTTTAACATTTAACATTTCAACATTTAACATTTAAAAAAGGAATATTAAAATTGACCTAATTTCCTATATTAATCAATAATGTAAGATATTCAAAAAATAATGAATGTACATCATTATTTAAATATTGTGGGTAAAATAAAAAATATATATTAATACTATTAGGGAAGCAAAACGAGTGGACTGTGTCTAATTATTTATTAAGCCACCAGAATGGCGTGTTCACTATTTTTTTTGACTCTATTATGGTTATCTGTATTAAATCCAGGAACCGAATCAATCTTTGAATTAAAGTAAGTTTTTTGTCAGTAGCCCGCCTATTTAGGTCATCAAAAATTGTTATCATATATGGACCTTTCTTATCCAAGTAGCTCAATGCTTTTGCAGCATTATTTTTAGTATTTTTTATTTGTTAGGGATGTTGGAATCCTGGCTGACATCAAATTTCCTTCAGATGTCATCCCGAATAAAGCCAAATTGGGAATTATTTTGGAGTAACATTTTAAATTATATTGCTTGTGCATCTAAAAAATAATTTACAGCACAAAGTAGTTGTTGTTACTACTGGCGCCATCTAGACGTCAACTGCTCAAATAAATAGGCAGCTGTTGTTCAAGAAGGCTTAGTTTATTGCGCTTTTGTAAAGCTTGGGCATCTACTAATTGTTGCTATCAAAATAACTAGCAGCGAATACCAATTTTGTTGAAGCGCTAAAAAATTGTAGCTGCTGCTACTGCTGGCGCCATCTAGCTATCAACTGCTAAAGCAAATGGGCAGCCCTTCTAACCAACAAGGCTTCTCGTTTTAAAAACGTTTTTTCGTTGCGTACGTTTTCTTAAGCAAAAAAAAGCACCCTATACAAACATTGTTGCACACAACAACATACATGTCAACGGCTACACACACTGCAGTCAATTTGCGTGCGCCCCAAAAACAAAACACAAAAACAAAAAAAAGGAAAAACTCGGGCACAGTTTTCTTTTGCATTTCACTTGCAGGACTAATAAAATTGGCAAGTATTACGTTTTGTAAAAATGCCAAAATTTGCTTGAGAAAATTTTCAACTTCCGGCGCACGAACGAGCTCTGGCTCAGCTGTTTCTCGTTGTTGTTGCTGTTGTTGTTGTTGGATGTTTGTTTCCTGAAAAACGGTAACTAGCCGAAACTTGAGTTTTACATGCAAAACATGTGTGCGTGTGTGTGTGTGTGTGTAGGGGGCATGTCTTCTGTGGGTGTAGTCTCTCTCAAAAAAAAAGGATACTATGTACAGCTGTGCCCTGCATACAATACGTGCCCTGTCTTTAGTTTTCAGCTGACTGCTGCGACTTGGCCTTTGATTTGGCCAAGTTAGTAGTAAACTAGCAAAAGACCAAAGTGCCTGCTAGTCTGTTATGCATCGTTGCTCAAATTTAATAGCAATGCGATTTGATTTCAAATGTGTTTGTGTAGAAAACCAAATATTGTAAGTAAATTTGTGCTTTGCTTTTTTTCTAACTTGTTTTTTTGTTTTCGTTATTTGGAGCTGGGGCAGGGCTAACATGGAAAATGCATTTGCAGGGACACACACAAGCACACACACTCGCACACAAGTCGTAGGGATCTGGAAACCTTGAATTGTCTGCCAAAGGCGAAAAATACGCTAAGAAAATGCGCCCAAATGCTTTCAAAATGCGTCCAAAATGCTTGCAATTTATTTGAAATCATCATTAGGCCTGAGCACACTGGAAAAAGGAGGCAATAATAGGGGGTGTGGATGTGTGTGTGTGTGTCAGTGTGTGTGTGTCTGCCACACATTGTGGCATAGTCACTAGTGCGGCGCTCAACACACATTCTTCATTAGCTTTTATTTTATTTGAGCATATATCTTGTGTTCATTTTGGGTTTTGCTTTTGTGGTTCTTGGATAGAGCTCGCGCGCCCTCAAAAGTATGCTACAACTTTTAAGTTTTCTAGACCCTTTTTTGTATATGGGCAAGTGCGAGTGTGTGCTGTATCTGTGTGATAAATGAGGCATTGGCGTTTTTTTTTCTTATTTTCGTTTCATTTCGTGCCTTGGAATAAATCGATGTTTGCTTATATTTCAAACGCATTGCCAAGCTACTGAAAATTACATTAGAGTAAACCTCGCAGCGCTTCCTCACACACACACGCTGGGGCAGTAGTTCATCTAGGCGCACACAGGTGGCGCTAATGTGGCGCGTCGTTTTGCCACTGCCACTGTCTGTATATTTGTATGTGTTGCACCTTGAATGTTGATTTGTTGTTGAGGCACGGAAATTATGCCAATTTTTTGCCATTTCGTTAAAGTCGTATAAATTTTTTGTTTTTTTATTTGTAGCCTATATTTTTGTTTATATAAACTCGACCTTGTGGCTTATTTATGGCTGACATATGTGAGTGTGCTATATGTGGCTAAGACTTTAAGTAGAGCAAGTTTGCTTTTTCACTTTTATTGAGAATTTTTATAGACTTAAAGTTGCTATTAACTTCGCTCAAGAGGCAGAGAGATAGGAAACATCTACTTTTACTCAGTGGCCCCGCTTTTTTAAAGTCATTGCAAAAAGCTTCCAGTGCTGCCCATTTTTGGTGCATTTGATAGCTAGATGGCGCCAGCAGTAACAGCAGCTAATTTGTTCTATTATAATTGTTGCAGTTCTTAAACGCTGCTTAAAGCGACATGATGGAGTCTGCAATTAATTTTTTAGCTTTATGCCATAGTTAGACATTGCCTGCATCACTTCCTTCAATTTTTTGTCTCAAAAACAAAATCAATTTCTTTAAGTTTGCGCTTAAAAGTGTCCAAAAGTCAAAAGTATGAAACTTTGAAAGCAGCAATGATTGCTGCAAAAATCATCCAAGTCAAATCTCGGCTTCAAAAAATGCTTTAACGCTTCAACGCCAAAAGAGCAAAAAGGACTAAAGCAGTGTGGAGCTAGATTGAGTAAAAGTAGCAACAGCAACAACAACAACAACAACAACAACAACAGGTGCAACAACAAGGATGAGCAGCGCACTTAAAGTTTGTGCACCATTTCCACTTAGACTAATTAACTGCGCCGTCACTTGATGTTGTGTCCTTTTGGGTTCCTATGGTGTCCTTCATGTTTTCGACGCTGAACGGAACGTAACTCCACTTGGATTTGCCCATGGGGCAATTTCTGCCGCAACCCTTCCCCACTTCAACTCCGTCGCACTTTCCGTCTCTTTCACTAGCGTTGCACTTCCTGCTCTTGTTGTTGTGGTCATACGGTCATCCGGTCAGCAAGCTAGACGACAGTGCAGCCAACATCATTAAAGTTCTGGGAAAATGGGCAGCAGTTGGTTTTTGGGTTTGGGCTTCGGGTTCCGGGTAGTAGTCGTAGTCCGTACACTATAAACCTCAGCAGGAGCGCCAAATGGGCGCGCTTAACTTTTCAGTGCTTGGACTTTTGGTCAAGGCAACATCAACAACAACAACTGCAACTACAATAGTAATGTGCAGAGTGGCAACTCTGGCAAACAACATCTAGAAGTACAAGTTTGACCGGACATTTGAGAGTGATAGGAAATGGCTGGCTGGCATGTGGCTAAAGTCATGAGATTGCTCCGCATGGACAGCTTAAGGTGCATTACAACTTGGAACACCTTCAACATGCCGCCACATGCTCATCGTTACGCACTAACAAAGGGACACGTATAGCAGTGTCTAAAGTTTTTCAAGGTTTTAAATAGGCTTTTCACGCTACCAACCAATCCTAGCAGATTTTCACCAAATTTGGAAGTAACAATTTTTAAACATAGCTAATAAAGATTTTTGTAGAGGCCCTTTGCTCCAACTAGGAACCTGATTCTCTGTTCCCTGAGTTTATGCATAGATTTATAAGCCCTGAATTGATTGGATTTGAAATACAAATATTTGTAGAGCTGATTTTTTTTTAACTAAATCTGTTCTTAAAGTTAACTTGAAGGGTAAAGAATTTAGATATATCACAGATTAAAGTTTGAATATGGTTTTTGTTAATTATTTTAAAAATTATTTTAGTTTTCAATTGTTAGTATACAAAGAATATCGTTGGAAATGATGACGTCTGTTTTTAAATCTATTTTAAAAATATTTCAAGCATAAATATTGTTGCAAATATAATTTTTTTACTCCTTAAAAAAAACTTAAAATTATTTTAATTTATGTATAATTTTTAGCGTCCAAATGTCGATGTTTTTTTAAATCTATTTAAAATATATTTCAACCATAAATTTTTTAGATTAATTTAGAAATAAATAGATTGTTAAACCTTTATATTTATTACTTTCGAAAAAATATAAAATTTTTACAACCATCCTTCGTTTGACAACATACTCTTTATTTTGAGAGAGTTTTTGATCAACACTTTAATCCTAACCAGTATCTTGCTAACTTAGATCGCTTCTAAAGTTAAGGTAACTTAAGCAATATTGCTGCGTTCTAAAGCACTAAAATATTTTATAAAAATCCACTACATTTAAAAAAACTCCACCTGAATAAAAAATTACATTAAATATAATGATCGTCATTTGGACTACGCCCTCGGTAACACAGGTCTACAAATGCTGGGGTCATTTCAGCTCTTGAAAAGTTGTGGCTTATCTCCGAAGTAATTTGCTACTTAGAATCCGGAACCGGGGTCAGAATTAGCCCATCACTTCTGAAATTTTGGATATTTGAGCTTATGTACCAGAGAACAGATTGTTTTCTCATTTTTAAGGTTATGTACAGAGTGAAAAAGGTTTGTGGTCTGTCTCTCCAGTTACATCATAGAACCACTCTTACCCTTTAATTTAAGATTTTAAGAGATCAATTTTGATCAATTTTTTTTTTCGCAAGGTTATGGCTATTTAAAGTGTCGTAATATATCCCTGTGACGTCATAAGCATTTGCATTAAGCCTTTGAGACAATAATTTATTACTTTGTAAGTTGTATTGAACATTTTTACTTGGGGATTATTTTTTTGACTTCATATTCGTTCTCAGGCAACGCAGTCCACAAAATTTAAACAAATACAAATCATGCGTCGTCGCTTTGACGGGTGTTAACGATTTGGGATTAAATATTAATTTGGCGCAAATTAAACAATGGAATCAAACATAAGTAAATTCCAAAATCTTTTTAATATGCATAGGGTTCCTTCCTGGGAGCCTTTATAAGACTGGTTCCAAAGGTGTTTCAAAAGATTGTTTTACAATATTTTCCGTTTTTTGTAACGTATCCGTTTAACAAAAAATCGGACTCATTATTAAACAAGATAGATCAGCTTGCATTTTTTAAGGAGAATTACGACGCAACCGATGCTTCAAATCAAGTATGGATAAAAATCACATGTTCAAAAATTGTACAATAAATCAAGCGTCGTCGTTTTGACGAGTGTTAAATATTTAGGGTTAGATATTGTTTTCGTGCAAATTATACAATGGAATCAAACTTAAATGAATTTCAAAACCTTTCAATATGTGCAGGGTCCCTTTCTAGGAACCTTGATGAGGTTGGATAGTTTTGGAACTTTGATTTTATTTTAATGTGTTTGTTTAAGGGGCACACCTAGTGTGACAGCCCCATTTTTGGGAATTAAAAAAAAAAACTAGTGAATCCATCTATTTAAAATTTTGAGGGTATATTTATACATGTTTTGAGAATACACAGTAAAATTTTTGAAATAAAATATTAAATATTTTTAAAATGACACGCGATCTCAGGTATATACCAACTATCTAACTGCCGAGCGGCTACTCTTTTAAATGGCTGTAACTCAAAAACTATTTAAGATATCGATTTAAAATTTAAGTATGTTATTTTTAAAGGTATAACCTATCGAAATATGGAAAAAAAAATTAATTTTTTGAAAATTTCACACTAGGTGTGCCCCTTAACAAATAAATCTAATTATTAGACAAGATGCATCAGTTTCCAGTTCCTTATGAGAGGAACCACGCAACCGATGCTTTTAATCTTGTTTGAACATAAACCAAGATCTTAAGACAAAATTTTAAATTTGTACAAAGCCTACCTTTGATATTTAAAGTTCCTGAGAACAGTGGCGATTTGGAAATTTTGATTATTGCCAACACATCGACTTACAGAAGCAATAATAATATAGATATCAAGTAATAAATAAGTGTGTCCAAGTTTTGCCATAATTTATTGGAAAATTATCAACATTATAATGGGCAGCGCAAAATTCACAAGAAGCTCTTGAAGTTTGGCTCACAGAGCACTGCTTCTTAATATAAATTTCCAAAAATTTGAAAGCTTAAAAAAAAACCCCTTCAGTTAGAGTATCTTATATTCAATAACTTCACCAGAAGCTCTATCAGTTGGTCCCTCTGGCTCTTAAAATATATTTTCAAAAATTTCAAAACTTGAAAAAACTTAAAAAAAAAAAAACCCTGATCTTAGAGTATCTAATATTTAATCATTTCATTAAAAGCTATATCAGTTTGTCCCTCTGACTCTTAAAATATATTTTCAAAAACTTGAAAGCTTGAAAAAAACACCCTGCACTTTTAGAGTATCTAATATTTACCACATTGCAGTAAGTTTTTATCACTCTCTTCTATTCGTATTAGTTGTTGCTTTTGTGCATTTTTGTGCCTTTTAATGTGTTTGTCATTGCTGCTGTGGCTTCTGCCGCTGCCGCTGCCTCTGCTGTTGCTTCTATGTCTCTCTCTTAGTTCTCTCACCGCTGCCGCTGGCTTGGCATGACCTGCATAGCATTTGCCATGCTTTGCATTGTCTAACCCAAATGAGTAGAATGTGTAAAAGCAACTTGACAATAATGAGTGCAACAAAAGCAAAAACAACGGCAACCACAGTGTTGCACATTTTGTAGTGTTGTATAACTGTGTATGAGTATTTCGAGTGCATGTGTGAGTGAGTGAGTGTATCTGTGTGCGTGAACTCAAGCTAAGTTAAAATGACGCACAAGTGCAAGAAAAAGCCCTGCAACAACAACAGCAACAACAACAAAATACTGACTGCTACGAAACTTGCAACAACAACAAGCAAATGTGATTCAGTCAGACAGTCAGTCAGTCGCTGCGTCAGTTACAAAAGGTGCTCCACCCTGCCACCCCCGCCCACTGGCGTAACCCGCCACACCCACCAGGTCAGTCAACATTCGCGCTTCCGGACACGGGCAACAAATCAGTGTCAGTGGAAATTTACGCTTAAACCTGACATTCTCAGTGCCTGTCACTGGCTTAAACAGCCGACAGGCGACAGCAAGTTCTAGGACGCGGAGTGGAGCGAGGTCTATTGGGTGGCCCAGGGTTGCACAGGGTTGCATTGGGTCGCAAAGGGTTGCGCGAGTGCAGACAGACGTTGGCAACAACTCTTGCTAATATTTAAGTGCAACTTTTTAGATGACATTTTTTACAGATTGCTTTGCTATTTATTTAGATATGTATATATTATATGTTTTTTTTTTTGTTACAATTTTCATATCGTTGCACTTTTTGGTGGGGGTCATACTGAAAAAAAATCCTTTTGTTCTCGGCTAGGGTGTAGAATTGATGGCTTTGGCAGGTTCAAGGCTAAGACTAGGACAGTGGCACACTAAGCGAATAATTGTTGCAAATATGAACAACTTAATTTAATTAAATTATCTGGGAATTTTTTAATCGAGTTATCTTATGAAATAGTTTGTATTTAGAACAAGTCACGATCTATGGTGTTTTTTGACCTAATCAGCTGTATACACATGAAACCAAAAAGAGATATCTTTTATATGTACATATATTATTTGCTGCAATAGCTCTCATAGAAAACCATTTTAAAAACAAATTGTGATTCAAAATTTTTGGATATTGGATAAAGTATTAGAAGACGACAATAT
>JBAMAX010001811.1:0-202818 GCA_037043745.1 Chymomyza amoena
AAAAATAATAAGACCCCCCTGGCAAAAATTTAGCTACGCCACTGCTCGTCTCTGTCTGTGTGTGTGCCAAAATTTTGTTAAGAAATTAAATTCCTTTTACAACAAATACATACAAATAAAGAGTATTACATAAGGTAAAATAAAAACAGACAAAAGCAAATAAATAAATAGAAAACATTTTAAAAGAAAAATACAAAAAGACAAAAACAATTAAAATTCGGAAATTGTTTTTATTTGTTGAGATAAAAAGCAAAAACATAAAACTAAAACTATGAAAATTGCAATGAAAGAAGAAAATTCATTCGGATTTGATTGACTTTGTGGAAAATCTCCCACAATGTGGCTTAAACCGAGAGGAGCTTCGACTCCAAAGTTATAGCCAAGTTTAATGCAAGTACTTAATCTTATAAAACGATCATAAAAATCAAAGTTAGTCATTACGTTTTATAATTAATGTTTTTTAATTGCATTTAAGTATTTAGAATTTACGTAAATGGATTTAAATCGTGTATAAAAGTTATCGAAAACATCAATCAAATGAACGACGCGCAATTCGATTTTTATGACTATCAAATGCGGCGAACTTTAATGAGCAATAAATGGAACTAATAAATGGAACTAAATAATTAACATTTAGTAAGTAATTTAAAGTTTAAAAGTTAATAAAAAATGTAGAATAAATACGAAAAATTAATTTCTTAGAGAAGCGCTTTGAAATTAAATTAAAAAATAAGAACTATCTAGCTGATTCACATGCCTATGTATCATATTATGTATCATAAAGTACATAATATACACCAACAAAGACACGCTCCATCCCTCCCTCCCTTCCTTTTCCAGAACCCATATAATAATCTATCTATTTGTGCCTTCGTGCGGAACATCTGCCCGTTGAATGCGCTTATGAATAACTAAAAACTTTTACGAATAAAACGAGTACAATGAATGACAACAACAACAACAGCAACAAATTCAAAATGGATTCGTGTTGAATAAAAAATGAAATGAAATGATAACAAAACAAATAAAACGCATGAAGTGTGTGTAAACATTTCGCTCTATAAAATAAAAATAAAATATCTCAACAACCCCGAAAAGATCAGCCAAGCGTTATAAAGTAATAACTAAGCCAAGCCAAGCCAACCCTCTCCCTAGGCAATCCCTCCCTCTCAAGAGCTGGCAAATTAGCAGTTCACAAAATATTTATATAAAACTTGTTGTTAGTTTTTCAAATCTCTATTAAATCTCTAAATAAAAAATAAATTCCTCGAGTGCTTTTACTTGTAAAATGTCAAGAGCAACAACAACAACAAGAATATTTCCAAAGAGTTGTTGTAGTTTGGAAGCGAGCTCCCAATAGCTCGTTTATCATCTCGGCCCCCGTAAATTCGATAAACGATTAAACGCAGCAACATGGCGGCCGCCGCCATAACTAATAACTATGCAAATCAGTGAAAAAAAAAGAGATTCGAACGAGAGGAAAACTCGTTTTACAATTTTTGATGACGCCGATTTGTCTCCACAATCATAAAACTATTCACAAAACATTTAGAATTTTCTTGTTTCCTCTCTCTCCATCCCAAGTCAAAGTTCATTTCATTTTACCGAAAAACAAACCCGTCGGTACCTCTCTGACCAACAAAGCATAATTAAAGTCGGAATAAATTATTACACGCTTTTTGTTCGAATGACCTCCAGGAGAAGGAGAAAAAGTCGGGAACGGCTTTTATGGCATATAATATTACCAAAATGTCGTGATAAACGGCGTGAAGAGAGTTGACAAAAAGCGGGTTTTGGTTCATTTTTTTCTTCTTCTCTTTTTGGGAGTCATCAATGAAACATGCATTAAATTTTCTTTCCAAGATTATTCTTTGTGCCCTTTTGATGGAAATTGTCGTGCGCTTGAGATAAGAGCGATCCAAGAACGCTCCAAGAACTTATTTTGTTTATGTCTTAAGGTGAAGTACTTACCTGAAGTAAAACAGAAAGTTGTTCGGTAATGGGTTAATATGAGCTGTAAGGAAATAAGAAAATTTTTTTTTTTTAAATTATATAATAATACTTTTTATTTATGCACAGGAAGATCTTCAGACACGTTAGAGAAGCAATACAAAATTTTGAAAAAATTAAGCGTGCTTTTTCTCGACATAGTCTTGAACTAAAAGTGTTTCTAATGATATCTTATTATTTTTGTATCTAAAATATTTATTTAATTCTTCAAAGTCTCCCAAAATACGTTTTATTCAGAAATTATCGCTATAATATGAAATAAATAAAAAATTTGTAATAAAGAGATTCTCTTTGTGGAGAATTTGCTCTATATATATATAAAGAAAATGACATTGAACATTATAACAAAGCAAGAACTTAGTCCAATGCAGATAAAGCCCTCTTAACTCGTTCTTTTCGAGCGCTTCAGCGTTTAGAACTTAGAGAAGAATTTTCGGATCTCTTTCTTTAGAAAATTAAGAAATGGAATATAATTTTAGTGAAAACTATGATATATTATTCTTCGAGTCATTTATGAACTTGTCCCAATTATATAATTCCTCTTTACACCAAAAAACCTCGATGCAAAGGGAATAACCTAGCTCGGTCTTATCCTATGCTATGAGGTCTGTTATGTTATAAGGTAGAATTCTTTACTTCCAAGTATTTTCAACATAACCCTCAAGTTGTCAATTTATTTTCGCAAAAAGTTTCGTGTAAAAAAAAGAGATAATCGTCATAGGATCGAGTTTCATGAGTTATACCCAGGGCCGTAGGCAGAATATCCGAGCCCCGGGGGAAATCTATCAATTTTTCTTAATTCATGAAAATACGTATTAAAAGTATTAAAAAGTGTGAGATCAACATAAAAAAAGTATAGAAAGGATTTCTGAGAGAATTGATAATTTGATAAAATCATAATAATGCATTTCATATAACTCGAATGAAGATCTATACTATATTTTTTTAAGCAAAAGACTTCCCGAATGACTCTCGAGTCCGGGCCCCTCCGAGAGCTCCGGGCCTGGGGGAAAAGTTCTCGATCACCCCCTCTTGACTGGCCTGCTTATACCTCATGGAAATTAGTTTATGTGGATTGCTTCAATTACTTTTAGCTGATGTAATTTATACGTCACCAGACGGGAATCAGAATCAGACGGATTCTTCCACATAACGTTAATATCAGACTATACTATGAAGGGTTTTCGGCAATCGATTCGTTCTGAACATATGTTAAATAAATACCTTATGTCTTGTAATTCTTGTTAAATACCATCAAAAGCATCCAAATTCGATGTTTTCCATCAAAATCATTATTCTTTGATCCCTTTTTATAAATATTGTACAACGTAGTAGCTAAGCCCTGGCATGCCATTGATATAAGATGGTTTCCGGCCTATGAGACCATATATTCGGACCCTCTCACTTTTTTAGACTACATGCAGTTAAGTAACAATAAGAATTGATTCCGGCCGAGTATCTTTGAAAGTTATCCAACGGCCGTTTGGACCATTTAGATCATCCTCCAATTTTAGAAAATGCACCCCTGTCTTAGTTTATTGAGTAGATTTCTATATATTTTTTAAAAGTTTGTGATGTCTAATTGAAATAACGAAAATTTTAACCTCTTTTAAACCGGATAGTAGGATCCCATTAACCCTTTCCCACTCTACGATCTATTTGTTAAATATCCGCCAGCATTTTTGACTATTGCGATATTCTTATCTAAATTTATTGTCCTTTTTTAATATTAAATGATTGCTTTTGTATTTGTTTAAAACTCTCGACCTAATGGAACTCCTAGAGCAAATAACTCTCCATGCACATATACTTATTTTCTATGAAAAAGTAGCAATTTAGTCCTGGACGGTAGCTCAATTGGCAAATACAAGAAAGATTGTTTTATTAAAAATTGATATAAACGATAGCCCCACATATTTCTTAACTCAAAATTAACGTTCCAGTGTTCATAATTAATCGAGCGATTTCGTTATTCGCGCATCCCTAGTAATTAAACTAAAAATCTAAAAATTATTTACGATTATCCCAAATAGCATAATAAAGTGAGAATTTAAAAAAATTTAAAATTCATTATAGCAAAAAAAAATTATGTACAAATATTCCCTGCTCCATTAATTACCCTAACGCAACTGCTGCTTTAACGAGCTGTGAATTATAAGCCGTAAAACGTAAAATTTCGTTAAATGTTAGTCTACGATGACTTCTAGCAACATTATGGACCTTGTGGATTTCGTATAGCAAATAACTCTCCAGGCACACATATTTCTTAGCTTTGAAAAGTAAAAAAATAATCCGGGACTTAACCTAAAAGGGAATATTGTTTTATGAAAGTTGCATACAAACGGTGTCTCCATAAATCTGCATACTCAAAATTTACGTTCCGCTTCGCATAAGTGAGATATAAAAAAAAAAAAAAGGTTTGTACCTAAAATAATTTCCATTAGGTATTGTAAATCATCAAAGAGTATCCCTAGTTTCCAAAATTTAATACATATACATACATCTAAAAAAAATAGTTTTAAATGGAAAGATGTTCTTTGCCCAAAATTTGTATATGAAAACCAAGTTTGGTAGTTCCGCAAAACTCATGGTACTGAAGAAGAAGTGTTCTTGAAAACGCATATTTCGACATTCGCTATTTCAAACTAATTAAAGACCTCTACAACCATATCTACAATATATGCTCATATAAAAAAAAAAGTAAGTTATGTTAGTTACACCATTTATAGCTCAAGAACGGATGGACCGATTAGGTTTCATGGATTTGTCTCCGCCCTGAATATCTATTAAAACATCGCACCAAAAGAAGTAAATCGCGAATTTCTCCTCTATAAGGAGAGGTTCAGTTTTTATAAAGTTGGTCACACTAAATTTATACAAATATTTTTATATGAAGAATGATGAGGATGAATTTTAACTGCAGTTCTAGAGCGTACCTTTGCAACTTTTTAGAAAAACTTGCATATTTTTAAAAGTTTATTATAGATTTAATAATAATAAAGTTATGCAAAAAATTAACCTTTGATTTTGGGGCCAGATCATGTTTTTGGAAGCGCTGAATTCGCGTGTTAAGGGTTAAAACCAGCACAAAATCTTCACAAAACCGATTTTTTTTTGTAGATCTAAATTGGTGATTAATTATGCCTAAAGTGAAAAAAAAATTACCTTCTTATAAGTGTCGTGCGATCGGTTCAGTTTTCAAACTTTAAACGCGTTTTTCCCGAAACCATTTTTTTTCGAAAGGCTTCCGGATAACTCAGTCTATTTTTATCCGGCCCATTTGAAATTTTGAGAAAAGCATTTTCTAGTGATCTTCGCAGATTTCGTGGCAATAAAAACTTTAAATTTTTCAAGTGGGATAAGTTACAAAAAAAAAAAATATTTTTTTAAAAACAAATCATGAAAATATTTTTTTTTTTAAGAAATACTTTTTTTTTTGTAACTTATCCCATTTTTTAAAAAAAGATATTTTTGAATGCATCTTTGTTCACTTGCTTTCGGAGCATCGTTTATAAGAAAAGAATTTTTTTATGTTTATGAACTTTGAAAAAATTAATTTTTGTAGCTTAAAATATATATTATATCGTCATCTATGTGAATTTTGAATATAAAAATAAAGTAAATGACCCTTAAAACCATGCTCTATACAGATATTACTTTTGTGATATAAACCCCAAAGTAAATCAGTTTATGGCGCTTTTTGAAGTTATGTTCCATAATGGAGCGATTTCCATCGGCCCATAAATATAGAAAACGGTCGATAGTTTAAAATATTTTTCTTTATAAATTTCATCAAATATAATAGCAAAAATAAATCGAATGAAATTGCGTACCAAAATTGGTTTTCTAGATCGTGTTATTTCAAAAAATGTGTAAAAATCATATATTCGTATATCAATATCCATGGCCCCGCCTTAGGATCCGATTTTCGTTATTTTATGTGCAAAGAATAACGAAATTATATTCTACAATTTAAACGATAGAATTATACTTTTTATTATTATTATTATTATTTTGACATGTTCTAAAAAAAATAAAAATTTAAGAACTTTGTCTATCTACAAAAATTTTCCAACTATCTCTATTTCTCGCTATGGCTCGCAGTTCGCTGACAGATTTGTTCTTCTCTCTCCTAATTGACCTTCGCCATGTACTTTTTGGACGTCCGCTGTGTCTTCTGCCCTGGGGGTTCCATTCTAATACTCTATGTGCCATTTCGTCGATAGGTTTATGTAGGGTGTGTCCCAGCTAACCATATTTTCGCCTCAATATTTGTTTGTCGATCGACTGTTGTTTAGTTTTTTCCCACAACCGTTCGTTACGAACTTAAAAACTTACATCGAGTTTTTTAATAAAAAATCTAATAAATTCGATATCATATTAAAAACTTAAAATGTTGGGTCTGTTTTCCATTAATTCCAAGTGATTTCAAGTGATTTTCCAAGTGATTTCATATATAAATTATTAATAAGCTGCAAAAACAAACACGGAATCGATTATTTTTTAAATCCACACTTATAAAAATTTGCCATGTTTGAAATTTCGAGAAAGTTTTTTTTAAGTTCATTGCCTCGTTCATAATTAAGTCAAGGTGGACTAAAACTATCCGATTAAATGTTTAAAATTAATTACTTTTGAATTGAATTAAACTTTATGCCTTTCGGAAGACTTGCTGATTTGATGACTTGCAAAAAAGAGAATTTTATTTTTTCAAAGTAGTGCTACTTCCTAAACATGAAAAAAGTTTGCAGGTGCTGCCCCAGACTAAACTCTGATCCCAACTCAACTGAAGATGGATTAATGCAAACTAGTTTCAACTTTATTTTCTAAAGGTGCGGTTCAAGTGCATCAGAATATTTTAAAATATGTTCATAAAAGTTCCGGAACTTAAATCCAACTGGGCTTCCACAAATTCTCGAATTTTGTAGCTTAAATCCAATTATACATCTGAAAAGAGACTTTATTTTCCAAAGAAAAGAAAGAAGACTAATTTTTGGGAATTTCTTTTTTAATTTTATACGAATTTCTGAATTTCTATAACTTAAACCCAACTGGACTTCCACAAATTCTCGAGTTTTGTAGCTTAAATCCAATTATACATCTGAAAAGAGACTTTATTTTCCAAAGAAAAGAAAGAAGACTAATTTTTGGGAATTTCTTTTTTAATTTTATACGAATTTCTGAATTTCTATAACTTAAACCCAACTGGACTTCCACAAATTCTCAAGTTTTGTAGAGTAAATCCAATATTTTATCTGAATTAGTCGTCTCTTTGGGATATATTGAAACAAGAGTATGCTTCCGGAATATCTTTTTAATTGTTACCCCAATCCCAAATAGTTTTTTATTCAGTTTTAGCTCCCGAAAGATCTGAACTGTTAAAGTTACTGACATACATATTGTATATCAAAATAAATCAGTCTTATATATGTTTCTTTGGGATATTCTGAAACAAGACTGTGTTGAAAATCCCTTTTGAATTTTTTTCGAATTTCCAAATATTGTTTTTTTTGCATTTTTAGCTCCCGAAATTTGAAGATGAAATAATTCAAACTAGTTTTTACACTTTTGTCTTATTTATGTCTTGTTGAAATGAATCAGAATATTTGAAAACAAAAAGTTAAGTTCCAGAACTTAAAAAGTTCTGCAAAAAAAGTTCTGGAACTTGAGCCAAACTGGATTTCCATTAATTCTCGAATTTTGTACCTTAAATCCAATATTAGATATGAATTATAAGTCTCTTTGTGATATATTTTGGAAATTTCTTTTTAATTATTTGCGAATTTCCAAATACATTTTTTTTTTTGGCATTTTTAGCTTACAAAATTTTTGTAATGTTGAAGCTACTAAGATTATAGATTAGATTATAAATCAACATAAATCTGAATTATATATTTCCTTAGGATATTTTGAAAGCAGACTATGTTGGGAACTCCTTTTAAATTTTTTCCCCAAAATCCAAATAGTTTTTTCTTTAGTTTCCGAAATTTTTGTACTATTTAAGTTACCCTGATATATATGATATATCATGATAAATCCATAAATATGAAATTCAGTTTCAGTATAGGGTATAATAAAAACGCCGCACAGTGGCACGAAAGCTGAAAAACCTTTGCAAAAATCATATCCTCTAAACTAATTGAGATATTTTTATGAATTAAATTGCATTTGAAAGAATCTGTAAAAAAAATCTTGATGATACGATATCTGAGAGCTGAGCAATATGTTTGTTGAAGTTGGATTTTGTTGACTATACCATATTTTCCAAATTCATGAAGTAGTTTTTTGTAAAATAATCATCCAGGTTTACATTTGAGGGGATATCTAAAAGACTTGACATTTACTTTGAATGACTACTTGGCAATTCTGAGTTAAGGGGGTCTTTCTATGTAAAACCTCATTTCCGAGCGCTATATTCAAAAATTTATTACTCGAAAACTACAAATGATTTCGGGAAGCAGTTTTTTGTATTGTTTTCATTTATTATTAAACTTTAAAAATTTTTTTTGGTTTTACATAAAAATGACGTATGTGACGTGTAGCGGACACGTCCTTCACTGCGTCCACGTCAAAAGTGGGCGCCCGGGGTGAACGATTTTGACCGATCAGATTATCAGAAAAAAAAAATTTTAAATTAATTTTTCTCATCCCCTTGGCTATGGATAGACACGAGCTTTTTCAAAAATTAAAAACGTTCACCCCATCTCTAAAAAGACGACTTTCGGGAAAATACGTTTAAAGTTTGACAACGTAACGAAAAACCACCGCGCATGACCTTGAAAAATTATCTATCACTGCCAAACGAGCCCGTCCACAGTTAAAATCGTTTTACCAGCGTATTGCTAACACTATTTAGATTAAATAAATGTAAAAAAAAAAATCGATTTTTTGAAACTATAACATATAAAGACCCCCTTAAGTCTCACATGTGTAAGAAATGTAACTAGATGATCTAAGGAGGCTACCAATATATTAAAAAGGTCCTGATTATCCCTTGATCGTGATATTTCACAAGTACTTTTGGCTCTGAAATTTTTATAATCCTTGTTTCTTGATTCCAGGGCTTCTTCTGACATCTCCCCAATGGGTAGCCTATGATATTTTATTAAAGATTGACCATATGCCAAAATTTTGTAAAGTGTGGGAGTTAGTTTCTTTCCCGGATATTTTTCCATTAGCAGTTCTGCAGTCTTAGTCGCATATTCATCAAATTTGCTGCCCTTAATTTTTTCCTTACAGTTTAGAATATTTAAAATAATACCCAATCTTTTGATAATATCTTCATCCACTCCAGTTATTTCTTATGAAGTTTCGTTTTCTTCAAAGAACTTGCGAGATGAGTTTCCATCGTTAGTATTACCATATCCATATTTGGGGCAGTCGACTATCGATCCAACCTGATTTAAAAAATCGCGACGATCCAAAAAGAAACATTTTAAGAGTTTAGAATCTACGTCAATTTGGTTTCCTTATATATATATATATATATAATTTCCTATCAAATTTGGTTTCCTAGCGAAGTCTTAAATTTTTTACTTTGATTTCTAAAAGCTATTTTTGTAATCCTGAGTTATAGACATCCTTAGTTCATATCAACTGGAATGATTAGTAAATTTTCTAAAAAGTTTTAAACCCAAAACCAATAAACACGTCTAGATCAAACGAATTTTATGCAAATATTTCCAAGAAAAAATTTTATTAAGACTATTCATTCAGATTGCAGAGCGTTACTTAAATAATTCTAATTTTTCTTTTCCTTGTAAGAAAATAAAAGTATTATTACGATAAAGTCTCTATTAATTCGTTCGGATACGGATATAAGCCGCAAGATCTGCTCTCTTCGGACAGTTATTAATAGAGATACCAATGCCCGGTCCCAGGGCTCAATCAGGAAATTATTATTACGATAAATCAAAAAAATCAAATCGAAAAATAATTCATATATCAATTCTGGCCAGTTCTGCATTCCGATTATGTGTCTAATCTGTCAATTAAATAATGCAATTTATCGCTAAATTTATCGAAAAATATCTAACTAAAAATTATTCCAGTTCAACTAAAAATATTATCCCAAAAAGAAAAACCTCTCAAAACTTCCGCCATATAAAAAACAAAAAGTTTTTCCCGAGAACATTTTCCGACGGCAATTCATTCCTTCGCTATCAAAAGGACCAAAAACGCCTTAAGAAGAAGCAGCTTAAAGGAAGAAAAAAAAAACGAAGAAGGAAGGTCTGCCATAAAGGAAATATGTAAGGATAAATAAACGAAGCACACACACACACACAGAGAGACAATCCCACACACACACAGACCAACACTCTCTCCGTGTTGCAGACAGAAAGAAAGAAATATGATTGAGCGAGAAAACGACGTTGACGAACGACTCGACGAAGGAAACGAAACGACGCAACAACAAAAAATAAAAGTCAGAAAGAAAAAGCAATGATAAGCCAGGAAGGGAGGCAGGGAGTTGTTGGTGCGGTCAGAGGGGGTTTGACGTAGGGCGGCGCTTTGCTCCGCCTAAAGTTGTCATAATTTCTGCTCTGCTTTTATTTATTTTATCCGTCGGCAGACAAGCAGCAAAAAAAAACAAAAAAAAAAACTACTTTACTCTGTTGCTGTTACTTGGCTTCTTTTTATCAGCGTTTTTTCTTCGGCCTTTTGTTTTTGCGCACTCACACTAATGCAACAACTTGGTCAAAAGCAGAGAGCGCAATGAGCGCAGAGCGGCGGCAAAACTTGCTTGATTTATGTTAAGTACACACACAAGCGCACACACTTTATGGCTTATCATAAATGGCTGCCGCACATGGGTTAGAGCGGCACAGCTCTAGTTTGTAGTCAAGCTAACAGCGCTGTTAGCTATACACTTAACAGTCTTATACTGTTTTACCCCTGCTGTTAGGCTTATGTTTAAAATGTTGCACGCACGCTCTCTGCGCGCGCTCTCACTATCTCTCTCTCCACGAAGCTTTTTTTGGCCCAAAGGCTTGCCCCATGTCGGTCGTCGGCCACCCAGCGCAGCGCAGCAGTTCAGGCTCCTGCGTGCGCTCGCTGCCAACAGACAGACTCAAGAGCCGCCACAGCGGCCATTCGCTGCCACTTTGCCACAGCTCGCAGGACACTGCGCAACAAAAGTTGGAGCACTCGAGCCCGTCCCGTCCCCCCCGTCATTGTCGACGACATCTTTCTAGCCAACATTCGTGAACGAATCGTGTGCCTCTGCCTCTGCTGCTGCGCTGCCGCCGCGTTTTGTGCCGCCGCCGCACAAGTGCAAGTTTTGCACTTGCCACTCGCCACTGCCGCTGCTGAGGCCCATGTTGGCTGCCGCTCTCTAGACGCTCTGCCGAAAAAAATCCATAAAGGACATCATTCTGCTGCCGCCGCTGGTCCTGGACGCAGCCGCCGCTGCATATCGTTAAATCGCTCTACGACGCTCCGACGCCGTCGTCATCGTCGACGGCTCAGCTCAGCTCGGCTCCAGCAGCGCCTCGGTCTCAGCCAGTTCACATTCAGTTCATTCAGTCAGCCATTCAGGCAGTCAGTCAGTCAGTCAGTTCCTTGGCCATTTGTGCCAACAGCTGCCGCCAAAAGCTAATTTGCTAATAAAAAAAAAACCAACAAAAAAATACTAAAAAAACAACAAAATATTGCCAAATTGACTAAACTGTAAAAAGCAACAACAAGAGAACAGCAACAACAATAACAACAGTTAGTTAACGTTAGCTAACGGTAAAGCGCGCCGCTCGCTGCGGTTGCCGTTATTACCGTTAACGGTTACCGTTTATTACCGTCGCAGCCGCCGCAGTCGCCGTCATCGTCGCAGTCGCCGCCACCGCCTTCCATCGTTTTTTTTTGTTGTTTTGATTATTGCTGTTGTTGTTGTTGTTGTTTTGGCTGCTGCTCCAGCGACAAGTGCGTGCGTGTCGCTGCTCTCTCTTTGAGCGTATGTGTGTGTGCGTAAGTGTGTGAGACGCGGTGCGTACGTGTGTGTGTGGGTGTGCTTTAATTAATCATAAAATATATAATATACTCACAAAAAAAAAATGCAAATGGCCAACAAAGCACATAAACAAAAACAACAATACAAACAGCGACGTTGTCGGCAACAACAACAATGGCGACAACGACAACAATTTTTGATTAATCAAATATAAAATAGTGTGACCAAATCAACTTTAAAAGCAAAAAACCAATAAAAGCAACAATTACAAACTGCAACAAATTACACTGTGCAACAAAAAAGAGTAACAAAGAGCAACTTGCCGTCGGCTTTTGTGAGTGCAACATTTGCGTGCAACATTTGAGATGCCAACAATTAAGGATAGCTGAGACTGAAGACGTTGAGACTCAACTGAAGAGAAGCTCCGAAGACTCAGAGAGAGGTGCTGTGGTAAGTTTTGAGAAATCTGAAAAATACTCCGAATATGCTAAGAATATTTTTGTGAAACTTAATTGCTTGGTTTTGGCTTTAAGATTTGAAGGAGGCGATTTTGATTTACCTTTTCATTACCCAAAAGTTATAAGTAATCCTTTTGGGGCTGTGATGAAAATGTTTGATCAACTTTGTCTAAGATTCGATTTGAAATCGATTACGAAGAAATACGTGAAACTTTCATCATTAATAATAATAAAATAAAATAAAAAAGTAAAAAATGCTGCGAAGCCCTTAAACATATTTCTAAGGATGGTATTTGCTTTAAGAGTTGAAGAACGTGATTTTGATTTAAGATTTTTTTGCCGAAAAGCTACAACTATATCTCTTAATTTTGAAATCTTTTGAAAAGAAATTCGCTTTAAGCTTTCATCTTAAATTTTACAGCCTTTTACACTAGTACAAATAATCCTCTCAGGGCTGCGATGAAAATGTTTCAACAACTTTTCTTTAGATTTGATTCGAAATCTTTTGAGTAGAGGTTAGTGAAACTTTTAGCATTAATAATAGTCCAATAATAAAGTCAAATGCTTCAAAACCCTTATGTACATTTGTAATGATGGTATTTCCTTTAAGGTTTGAAGAAAGTAATTAAATCTTCCTTTACCTAAAAGCTACACCTAATCCTTTCGGGACTCTGATGAAATTGATTTATCAACTTTGCGTAAGGTTTGAAATCTTTTGAGGAGAAATGCGCTTTAAGCTTTTATCCTTAATTTTACACACTTTAAAAACTATTTTGTAGCGTTTTGAAAAACTTCCTTTACAACGATACGGTCACTTTTAGAATCGGATGAAAGGAAGCCTTCTTTTAGGCTCTTCTTTGTGATGAAAATGGCTACGAATTTACTCGCTTTCCAAAATTACTTTCAAATTGTCTCAGAGCTTTAATTAAAATATTTTGAATCGGTTGATTTCTGCTTTAAGATTTGAGAGAGGTGCTTTTGTTTTAACTTATTCTTTACCTATAAAGTACAAATAATCCTCTCAAAGTGTAAACAAAATGTTGATGATTTTCTTTCGCCTAACGCTTGATTTGAAATCTTTTGAGATGAAATGGAGAAGCTTTCATCATTAATAATAAGCTCCGAAGCCCTTAAGAATATTTGTAAGGATGGTATTGGCTTTAAGACTTGAAGAACGTTATTTTGCTTTAAGATTCCTTTTCTTAAAAGATACAACTTATTCTCAAAGGGCTGCGATAAAAATGTTTAATCATCTTGGCCTAATCTTTTGAGGAGAAATTCGTAAAGCTTTTATCATTTTTCACGATTTTAAAGTTATTTTCATACCGAATCGCTTTAAGATTTGTTTAAAAGAACTTTTTGACATTTCCTCGTTTAAAGTTCTTTTAATGGTGAAAATTCTCACGAATTTATTCGTCTCAGGGCTATGCTTAATTCAAATCTTCCAATAAATTCATTCACAAATTGCTATTATCTTAACATAGCGGTTATCTGACTATATGCTTATAGCACCCTATCCATTTTTCTTGTTAATGGTGAAACCAACTGAAAGCTTAAAGTTTTTCCTAGTTTTCAGCTACTTAGCTAAACCCTTCAGCGCTGCGTCAGAAAACTTTAAACGATTAAACCTAAAGTTTTTGCCATAATCTGCACGGTTTTGACTAAAAACAGATAAAGGTTCTTCGTTCTAAAGATCCAAAATATCCGATAGAGCTCTTGGCAATTTTTTATCTTACTCTTTTTATAACTTATTACCCTACGAGGAAACGGGCAAAGATATAGCAATAAATCGAAAAACTCGATCTGCCTGACTATTCTGCAAATCTTTTGGTAGAATACTCATAGAGATAGACGGTATAATGACTATATTGATACTGATCAAAAATATATATACTTTATTTCCGATTACATACATACTTAAGACTGATATACTGTTTCTCATGAAATCTTCTTTGGGTCTGATAAAAGAGTTCTAATGAAAATTAAAATAGAACAGTGTAGTGATTTTGAGCACACCCCCAATTGCTTATGTGAAGAGTTAAGGGATCTCGATAGAAGATTTGCATTTGCATTATGAAGTTTTGGTATTACCTTATACACAGTGCTTGAAAAAAGTCACTCCCTTTTTTAGTAATATTCGAAAAATTTCAAAGAATTTTTGGATGTCTTTTATATTTATTTAATCTTTTGTCTTATATAGTTATTTAATCTACTTTAACGTATTACAAAAAAAAAAAAAAGATTTTCAAGAATATATATAGACTTAAAAGACTTTTTGAGATTTTTTGATGTTAAATAAGACTAAAGCCACTTGACGTTTTCTACACAAAAATCTATGTTCTTTAAATTTTGGATTTTTTCTATAAATACCTTCTCGAGTCTCTCAATGGAAATTCTTAATATCCGTTTAATCTTTTTGAAATATAATAGATCAAAATTTTTTTCATTTGCTTTATTCCCTTAGATTTTATGAGTGCTCAAAATGTTGAATGTGGAATTACTTTTGCTCTCCACTGTATATCTTTAACTTTGTAACTTATTTTAATATCATAACTTGTAAGCTGTTAAAGATCATCCGATCCACAGCTGTTAATCTTAAAATTATGTTTATGCTAAAATTAAGCTCATGTTAAAGTTTATGTTACGCGCTTTATACAATTATGACATGTGAATTATAAGCCGATTTGAATTAAACATCACTATTAAAATCTATCCAGATGTATATTTTTTATCGCTACTGTTTTATTATATTATATATTATAAATGTATTTGTTGCCTTCTGCTAAATACGGTATTTATTAATTATAAAATATCTTTTACTTAGTTGCCTACCTCACAATTAACAGTGGGTGCCATTAAGCAATTAACAGAGGCCGAAAAAATGTGAAAAACGTCAAATAGCAAAGGAAATTGTTCGTTGGTAGCAAAGATGTGGTTAGAAATTTTCTAGGAAACGTTCAAAAATTATGGCAAAAACTGCATAACTGACCGATCGACCGACCATCGATAATGACAACTGCCCAAATGCGCTGATTAATCCGAAGTGCTGCCCACCTTTTTGAAGTATGAAATATGCTGTTCAATTAAGAAGTGAAAATGATGTACCCGATGTTGGTTGGATTTCGTTCAATTGTGTTCAATAAACTTTAACCGGTTTGCAACACTGAAATTTAAAAACAATTGAATGTGGTCAAAAGCCAATACTAATTGGACAACCTACGCGCTGGACAAGTCAATGGCATAAAATTATGAGTTGGTATGGACTGGAAATTTTAGCCAGAAAATGCAGCGAATTATGTGGTCAGCTTAAGTCCATTATAAGTCAATTTTCGTGAAAATGGAATTCATCATAAATATAATCGAGAATTTTTGGAAATATGAAATATTACAAAATATGTGAAAAAAATTTGATTTTCGACCGAAAATTTGAGAATAGAATCCATCTTATCAACAATTGGCCAACGAAAGCGCCAGATATGAATATAATCGAGAATTTTTGGTATCATGTTTAAAAAAATCTGATTTTCGTCGGAAGAATCTAAATCAAATTTTCTCTAGAAAGTTCTCTTTCCAAAATTGGCTTTCAAGCGAATTCTTGTTGCCACTAGAATCTAAATCTACATAGAATCCAACTTCCTAGAGTATCTACACTTCGGTTCTTTGAGATTTCCCTAGATTTTTTCTTCTTTTTCTTCCATTGATGTCTTGACTTGACACCTGTCATCTTTTCGTTTAACCTTACCTAACAAAAAAAAACATCGCATATAACCATATCGTATCTATAGATGCCCCCCTCCAGCTGCCATTTTGGTTATACCCCTTGTTGTTGTTGTTGTGCTAATTTTACTCTTGACATGCGAGTCTCAGATTCATTCTTCAGTTTTCGGGTGTGGGCTTTTTGTTGTATACATTCCCCCTGCCCCCCTGCCTCCTCCCTTTATCTTCTACGCCAGCTTTTTGTCTTTTGTGGCCGCTTGTCATTTAAACGCTTGTGAGTCCAAGTAGTCCCCAAACTCTGCCCCTCCCCCCGTCTGCCTCTTGTTGCTGTTGTCATTGCATAACATGCACATCTCTTGTTATATCCTCGTGCAGAGATTCCAAACCGACCGACCGACCGACACTCACATTCATCTGTTCATCTGCCACATCTCTCATGCGTCACCTATCGACAGTGACCCCCGCCCCCAAAGCACCCGCTCACTCTCTCTCTCTCCCCACCCCTAACAGCTGACCCTGCATCTCTCTCTTGTCATTGTTGTCCATGTTATTATTGTTGTTGTTGTAGTTGTTGGTGCTGCTGCTGGTCTTATGAGCACAAAGTAGTTGTATTTATGTTAACTTTGACATAAGCTTCACATGCAACATTTTGTTGCTTGTTGCTCTCGAGTTGTTGTTGCTTTTGTTGTTGTTGCATGTTTCATGTGCAACTTGCATAAAGTGTCAAAGTTAAATAATCGCAACTGAAGCCCCAGGCTTCAAGGAAGCTTAAATTATATAGGCCAGCAATTTAAGAAATATAATTTTGAAAGAATTTTGTTAGATAGCTGGAAGTAGATGTAGCATTGCTGACGTCATGGGAAAATGAGCAACAAGGTGGAGCATGCAAACTTTGTAGAGGAGATGGAATTTTCTTTTAATGCAAAGAAATCTTACTTTAAGCGATAAAATAAAGCTTGAAATCCCCTTTTAAGGAAATATCGGAAACAGAATTTCGGGGCTACTAATAATACTTTAGCTTCTTAAGACTTCTGACTCAAAGTGCTTAACCCTCCGTCTGACAATCGAATATGGTCAGAGATTTTTAATTATTTGACGTTAATTTAGTATATTTTTACCTAACATAGAGACTTGAGCTCGCAGGTACCTTTCTAAAATTTTATTGGCTATCGATCCAACCACTATGACAATTATAAAAAGTCCTCAATAAGGACGAAAAAAGGATGGTAAAATTCGGAACGACGAATGGTGGCTGGCTGGACGCTATACATTCGTCTGACGGATGGTTAAGAGTGATCTCGTTTGACTTCTTTCATTAGGGAATCTGAACTATGACGACGATTTCATAGGGCTGGGAGAAAAGTTTTGAAAGACCAAAAAGTAAAGACCAGAAATAAATACTAGAAGTTTCGTCTTCGAGTAACTCCTTTCCCATTCACATATCATAAATACAATATGTGTTTCAACTCAACTCTAACCTAAAAGCAGTCCGTTTACCTGCCCCGAATATATATATTTTATATATTTTAAATGTGATTCAACCTGGAAGACCTCGGCGCAAATGAATGAGTTCGGTTCTTTCCGAAAGGCGCTGCAAGGCCAATTGGAATAAGATTCGGTGGATAGCTTTAGTTAGAAATCGTTAGAAGTCTTGCGTTTGCGCCCTATACTCCCACTAGGAGTGACATATTATACATCATGTATTTTTTTTTCTAAATTGGGATATATCGCATTTTAAGGAATAATTAATAAATAAAATTATTTACAGTACAGTCCATAAATTTAAGGTATACCTCTGCTTATGAAATCTGATTCAGTTTGGTTTTCAGAGTTTTGGCCAAAACATCACAAATTTCTTTTTTAACAAGGGAATTATAATTCGAACTCTTATTAATAGAGATCTCCATGCCCCTTCTAGGGGTCATGGGAATTATGTATTATTATTATAATTACAATTCGGTTGGAAATTTTGTTTTGATTACAACACTGCTATCAGCTTATATACGATTAAAGTAATAAAACTGTTTTTAGTAGCCATCTTATGTTGTCTAACGGGTGTCTAGTAAAGCTTTTAATTTCTTATCCGAATCCCTCAATTTTTGTTGGATTATCTCAGCCGGTTTTTAAAGACTTTTTTAGAAAAAAATTTTCATAATTGCAATGGAATTATTTTTTGAAGGTTTATAAAAAATAATTTTTATGCTGAAGCTATCCATCTAAGTCTCGCTTATATTATTATAATCACAATCGGTAAACATTTTCGGAACTTATAGGTATAAATAGAGTTCTCCGGATAATTTGAAGATGGAAAACAAATTAGGTAAAAAAATTATGATAGAATTCCCGAGATCCTATATTTTGCTTAAAACCTCATAAAAAAAAAACTGAGGTCCGAATTCAATATAATATCTATATATCTTCAAGATTTCTAGTCGCAATAATTTATTAAATTTTTGTTTTATGTAAAGGTAAATCAAGTTCAAATTCGACTAAACAATTTCTCAAGATAGTCTCCAAATTCGCTTTCAGGAGATTTCTGGCACACGACTGACTACTACAAGTCGAATAAAATCGTCAATAAATCAACGTCTAAGGTCAACTTTCCATTATTTTTTCTTCAAAATCTAAACAAAGTTTTATATTTATAAGAAGTTAAGCAACATTTTTTTACAGTGTAGACCCGATAAAAATTTACTCGCTATTTTAATTTGTTAAAAGTCGGAAAATTCGCCTAACGAAAATGATTTATAATGCGTTACGGCCCACTGTCATATACACAAACATAGATACTATGAAATGTATCTGCAAGATACAAATGCAAATGCCAAGAAAACAAAAGTCTCCGAAATGAGGCCTATACAAATAAATTAATAAATAAATTAACAGCTAAAAGTGAAGAAAGAAGCCATAAACTGAATTATATCTGGCAATATTTTTGCGCAATTGTATCTGTATCTGTTTCTAAATTGTATCTGTATCTATCACACACATCCAATTCTATCTAATGCGTTTATTGTTTTAATTAATTTATGAGTACGCGAATCATTTCAGTCAGCGACATTTGCCATTGTCGTCGTCGACGTTGACAGCGACGTCAGCGTCGACCGCGACAGCAACTGAGGAAGCTACGGCAACTCAAATGTATCTCAATCTAGCTATATAGCTGCTGTATTTGTATCTTTTGCTGTATCTTTAGCTGCGCTGCAGTTGCCTTTTGCATCTTTAGCTGCGTGTTTGGTTTGGATTTGTGGGATTCGGGACTGGGAATGGGCCTAGAAGAGAGCAATGCTGGCTATATGTTTGTCTGCCTATTAGTTTGTCATATGTTCGTGCCTCGGTCCCCGTCCGTCCGTCTGTCCATCCGTCCGCCCGTCCGTTTATCTGTCTGTCCATCCACGCGGCGCTTCGCTACAATAAATTCATTTTCTCTTCATTTATAAAATTCGAAATGTTTCATGCTTTGTATGTCTGACAATTTTTCATTTTTTTCCGAGTAGTTTTTGCCCGATGTCTACTTTTTTCTATATCTTTTTGGCTTTGTTGTTGTTTTTGTTGTGAATTGGCTTTTGGGCCGTCGACAGTTTATTTATTTTATTTTTGTTGCTTTTTTTATGTTATATTATTTTATTTATTTGTATTTTGTGCCGATTTGCTTATGTATTTATTTTCATTTTAATAAATACACCACAAAAGACAGCAAACCGACAAATGGGACGGCCAGATGGACACCCATCGAGTTGGTTATCGTTGGGGCTGTGCTCGAAATCGCCGAAAGCTGATTTCTACACAATTTCTAAAAGAAAAATTGTCACTCGTAAAGTATGTGGATATATTGTTAAAGGAATAGAAAATCTGTGGATTGTTTTGGGAAAACTTTCAATAAAAATCGTTAGAAGTCTTTGTCGGTAACCTTTGGAGAATATTTAGTACTTTTAACTTAAATATTATTTTGAAATTTCTTAAAATTATTATCTTTTACTCAAGAAAAATTTCCCCTAAAAATCTTTAAAAAATTTCATATGTCATAAATGTGTCTAAAGTGTTTGAAAAGCGCTTAAAAACATTTTGAGAAGACTGCAGATAACCTTGAAATTGAAGATTTTTGATACCACTTGAATATGTTTTTGAAAATCATATTTTTCTTAAGATAATTATCTTTGAATATAGTCGAATTGCTTTTGGATTAAAAACAAATATCTAAAAAATTTGTCACTCGTAAACTATTTGAATGTACTGTTATAGGAATAAAAAATCTGTAGATGGTTTTGGGTTAATTTTCTCTTGAAGTTTTTGTATGTAATCTTTGAAAATATTTAGTAGTTTTAACTAAAATATTATTTTGAAATTTTGTTAAATTTTTATCTATTTCAGAAAACGGTTGGATTTATTGGAATTAGAGATTCGTTTAATTTAAAATGGAAATCACTTTCCAAGCTTGTATATCGTAATTTCTCACATATCGAGATGTTCTGTCTCAAATTAAGTTTATTAAAGCCAATATTGCAAATGTTTATTAAAACTATACTTTAGCATGTCAAATATAGTCTCTAGAAGTATTATGATCAAAGATTTCCTTAAGCTGCATTCTATTAAACATTGTCGGAGCTATAGACTACTCTAAGCATATGATAAGCCCCTGAAAATTTTTCAAGACGTCCTCCAGGAATAGCTTTTGGTTTAAATGGAAGATTTTTTTGAAAGATCTTGAAAAAATTTTCGAATATCAGTTTTTCTTAGAAATTTATTTGAACACAGTGGGATTGTTTTTGGATTAAAAAGATTTTGTTTAGGGATTATTCGTGGACCGTGCTTGTTGGAGTGCCCTGCTGAAAAACTTTTGGTTTAAGTGGAAAATTTTTTGAAAGGTCACGAAAATTTTTTCTAAAATCATTTTTCTTAAAAATTCTTTTGAACACAGTCGGATTGGTTTTGTATTAGAAAGAGATTTTGTTTCGGTAATATCTCTAGACCGAGCTTGTTGGAGATGTTGAACAATTTTTCGAACATCATTTAATCTTACAAATTTATTTGAATATAGTCGGATTGTTTTGCGATTAAAAAGAGATTTTGTTTAGGGAATATTCCTAGGCAGTACTTACTGGAGAGCCCTGCAGATTAGCTTTTGGCTTAAATGGAAATTTTTTTGAAAGATTTTAAAAAATTTCTTCGATCTTACTTCAATTCATATTTATACGACTCTATTGAGGTTGTTACCAACATTATCGTTGCTTAAAATCGAGTAGAATTTGGAAGAACTTGACGGCTTTATTATCTTACCAAAAGCTATTGAAAAATTCTTTACTTTATAAGTTTTATAAATCTAAAACTCTTAAAAGAATTTCAAGAACCTTATCTATTGCAATCTATTGAAAATTTGGTAGCTCCAACAATTTCTTCTATAAATTATAATTCATCTGACTCACTATAGACCGTAAATTCGACTAAAAATTCAATTTCCGGCACATCACCGGATGGTGAGTTAGGGGCAACGGAGTGCGCGATGTTTTTCGTGACAGTAGAAATATTTTTTTTCAGAAATTTATTTGATACAGTTGGATTTGTTTTGGGTTAACAGGAGAGGCCTTAATTTCTTCCCAAAAACTATTGAAAAATGATCTATTTTATAAATTCTATAATACCAAAACTCTTAAGAGAATTTCAAGCTCCTTATCGTATTTCGTTATAATTATCCTTTAAAATCTGCTGAATTCTTTATAGGTCCCAACAATTTCTTTTTATATATTATAATTCATCAAATTCACTATTGATTTCAAATTCGACTAAAAATTCGATTTCCGGCACATCACCGGGTTCCCCCCACTGGGTTAGGGGTTACGGAGTGCACGATGTTTTGTTCGTGACAGCAGAAATATTTTTTTTGTTATGACAGAAATATGCGCTATGAAAAATTTTTTGTTTGCCAAACGATTTTCATTTCAATTTTTTTCAGCTTCGGTTTTTCATTATTTTTATATTTTCAGCGAACACATGTTCATGCGTGTGTGTGTGTGTGTGTATCTGTGTGTGTGTGTCCAAATATTTGCTAAAATATTTTATTATTGTATTTTGTAATGTGGGCCGTTGTTGAATTTTTGCACGCCAAAAATATGCCAAAATATGTTCAACGTGGCTAACAAACTACAAACTATATAAAATGTATCCAATAGATACATTTGTATCTGTGTGTGTGTGTGCGTGTGTTTGTGTGTGTGTGCGTGATGTGTCTATCTTTTAAAACTGTCTATAGATCATCATGTCAGTTCATAGATGAAATGCATTTGATTCATTTAATTATTTATTCTGTATAAATATTTTAGCTCAATTTTCGAATAATAAAAATAAATAATTTGATTTACGTTTTGTTTTCGTTGCATTTTATAATCGAATTAAAATTAAAATAGATTAATATACATCGGTTTATGAGCCAGAAAATTCGTTGAATATGAGAGCAACTATAGAATTGGCAGAGGCGTAATGCAATTTAAATTTATTAATTTTTCTATATAATTAAAACTTATTTAAACTTGAGACAAATAAGTTTTAAAATAATAAATGTATATTCAATAGAATGAGAAATTGAAATCATGAAAAATTCTGAAGAACTTCAAAAGGAGTTTATATCTCCTTCTTCTTGTCGTATACAAAAATTAGCAACGTAAATTCATTGATCTCAAACAAAACAACATTTCACTGTTTTCTCGACTAGGGAGCTCCGCTACTGCTTGGTTGGAAATTTTTGTGTGAGAGTTTTCAATTTAGGTTCATAATTGCAGCCTCGAAATTGTGATTTTTTTCGAACATATTCTTACTCATGAAATTCATACAATAAAGTAATACGCAGATCTCACACTGACCAAGGAAGTGGCCTGGGGGTAATAAGACTCAGGAGCAAACATTACGAACCATTAGGCAGACATACCTGCATTTTCCAAGCTATAGTCTGTGCTATTGGAAGATGTGCAGAATTCAATCTGCAAAAGAGCTACCATGACAAAAATATTGCCTTCCTGTCTGTGAGTCTAGCGACAATAAAGGCATTAAGCGAAGCCAAGATTACATCAAGGCTGGTCAAAGAATAATATGGGACCTTCTGAGAATAGAGGAGAGCAACAAACGACTGCTTCACTGGGCACAGATACCAGGGCTTAAATTGTCAAAAACCCTCGTCTCTAACTACAACCGTAAGAGCTCCTGGGCATGTCTCCCACCGGAGATCATTGTTACCATAATTCCAAATAAAATACTGGAATACTTGCAGTCTATAGGACTTTTGGGAGAGCTCTGAGCCATTAAGGGGGCACAATAGATCCGCTTGGGTCACCGTACATTTCTACACCCAATAATGAGAGTCGGGTAGGTCCAGCTTATACAGAGGTAGGCTAGGTTACTCCCTTTGCCGCGAGGTTTTTTGGTGTAGAGCAGAATTAGACAATTGGGACCAGTTCAAAGATGATTAGGGGAATATTTTTTTTTTAAACTGAACTTCAAATTTCTTATAATGAATACTAAAGCGAATTCTTCTACATACAAAGAATTTTGTGGGAATTCAGAAAATAAAATAAAAACAGAAAAAAAAAATAATAAAATATCATAATAAACACTTTTAGAGCAAGACTATATTGAAAAAAAGTACTCTTTTGTTTCAAAATTTTCAGGAGATGAGAGGCCTTCTGTTTCTATAATGTGTTTGATGATCTTCTTGAGCATACAATTTTTTTAATTTGGTTTTCCGAAATTTTTAAAAATACATTTGTTTTTACGAATTGCATTTAACTTATATTTAAATTGCCAAAACCATCCTGTTGACCTGGAGATATCTTAGACGGGTTACGACGGGGTTCAAGAGTTAGAAGTCGAAGGTCCAAAAAATTACTTGTTTACATATGTAGGTAGGTAGGTTAAGGCGTCAGTTCGGATTTAGCGTTCCAACCCATTTAGGCCAAGAACAGGCCCTTTTCGATACCGATAATGGAAGTAAGTGATAAAGATATAGAATAGACAGGATTCGAACCCACAACCTCTGAGATGATAGTCTAGTTTATGTAAAAATTTTAAATAAATTCAAAAAACAAATAATCTGTATGTATCGAGTTTTTTTTTTCATCGATGGGTTCCGTTGTCTACTTTCTTGGCAGTTCGATATATCCTCCCTATTCTACTAAACGATGTACATTTTCTATAAAAATAATCGCTTCTTTTAATAATAGATTTGGAGCTCCACCTTAGTTTAAAAAGCGAACCTTACACTTTTTTGGGGTTGCATCAATTATACAAAAATAAATTACTTTGTAGAAGGGTTTAGCCCCCTGCTCAATTCGCTCTTCAAAATAATAATGACCCTAATTCCAAAAGTGTTTAGAGATAACAAGCAAAATAAGGCAGTACGGCCAGTTCCAAAAATTTTTTTACGAGAAAGCCAAAAAATAATTAATGATGAGTGGAGAAAAAAGAAAGGAAATTATGACTATTATAGCAAAGATATTTTGTGGATTCCCCATCAGTCGTTTCAGGTTGCTTTTCATCCTCTTCGACAGTATCGATGTTTGATATTTCTTGACCTTCGCCTTCTTGATAACACGAGTGCGAATCTCTTTTTCTTTGGTTTACCGTCTTCATATATAGACTTAACCATACCCACCTTTATTAGTTTAGAAGCTCCAGTAGCTTTCCACAGCAAACCTTCACCAATTTACCTTAATCTCTCTCAGGTTAATTCGGTAATTATCTCTCTGACCTTTCTCTTCTTTTGCACCAACTAATCTATCCGTAGCTCACCCTCCACATTCTTGTCTCCCATCTCAGCTTATAAACCATTTTCGACAGTTTTCCTAAATAGCTTCACCCAAGCTAATAACCCTAAAAAAAATTATTCCTTATATACCAATATATTTTTTTTAATTAAACCAGCTACATGTAATATATACCATAAAAAAAAACCTTCAAAATTACCCACTTTGGCTAAATGGCAACAAAAAAAAAATGGAGCAAGTGTTTTGTGCTGTTCACACACATGCACAATTTGCTGTGAGTGGGTGCATATGTGTGTGTATCTGTGTGAGTGTATCCGAGTGTGTGTGTGTGTGCTTCGGGTTACTTTGCATAGATTGTCCACTTTAGATTAAGCCATGAATAATTTATGTGCGTCTCTTATGATTTTAATTGTTTGCAATGGCAGCTTAACAACTCTTCTACCCAAAAACTGAGTCGAGTCCCTTTAAACGCCCCCTTCGTCTGGCTGGTTTCATTACCTACGTCCCGCGTCCCTCCATCCGTCCATCCGTCGGTCTGTCTGTTGGTTTGGCCTTTATTATTCCTTTTAAAAAGCATAAGCATAAAAACGAAAGCGGAGGCAAAAACAAAGTAGCGCCCCAAAAGCGAATGCAAAACAATACAAATTCATCTACAAGCAGAGCCAGAAGCAGGCCGGACTGTGTATCTGTGTGTGTGTGTGTATCTGTGAGCCCCTTCTGTCCTGGTCTACACACAGATACAGATACCCACGCACACTCGTTTGCTTCGTCGTCCATATTTTTGAACGGTGTGTGGCGCTTGTTCCCTCCCGTCCCCCCTCGAACCACTCGACTTCCCGCTGTGCGACGCAGTTCAACTGGTTGACTGGCCATACTACTCCCCCACTCCCCCGCTTCATGACCGGGCCAACGACTGGACTGGACTGCTGCAGTGTCGTTCCAATTCGTTTCTTTCTCAAAAGTTATATGAAAATTATACCAATTCAACTCATAAAATTTTTTCAGCTTAATAAATTTGCAGACATTTTGTAAGAGCCCACAGTCTGGAGCTGGCTATCCCGCTCTTACTTAACCCACAGGCTAGCTGTCTCTTTCGTTGCATGCGGCTTTCAGACTTTTAAATAGTTCGAAGCGTTTTAAGTCGTGGTTCTGTCTACATATTTACTCTACTATATAAGTATATACTATATGCATGTATTCCCATACAAAATGGACGTCCGTTTGCGGCAGAAGCTCATAAATTTGGCCAAAACAATTCCTTTTGGCTAGCGAACTTTTTCCCATATTTTCTTGCAGGTTTTTATGAACTTCTCTTTAGAGGGTCTGTTGTAATATCTATCTAAGAATCTAGCTGATGTTTTATGCCTTATATCTCAAGATCTGCTAAACTTTCATTCACAAAAAAAGTTTGCATTGGCAACAACATTCATTCATTCATTCACTCTTTCATTCAAATGTATCGAATATTTACTATTCGTTTTGTTTATAAGCAAGTTTTTAGCCATATACTTAGACGCTATGGGCAGCGCCATCAATCAATCAAGCCAAGTGCATAGAATTTTGATCAATATCCGCCTAGGAAACGGCAGCTCTGCTACCAAAATACTTATATCCATAATTTACGATTTGGCCAAATGATTGACTCTTTGTGTTGGGTTGTTGTTCTTATTCTTTTTCAAATACAAAATATTTATTCATGTTCATTTCCATGCATGTGCCTACGGATAAGGCTGATTTGTGTAAATATGTACGCGAGGGTTGCTTAATGAGTACCAAGATGGGGATGTACCTAGGGTTAAACTCTTGATTTGAGTGAAATATGTGATTATCACTAATAGAGGGATGTCACAGAAATCGCTCTCAACACAACTCCAAGTCTAACAGAAATCCGTAGCGTTATTCAAGATTGGTAAAAATTCACGATTAAAAAGATTTTATCG
Organism: Chymomyza amoena; assembly: GCA_037043745.1. Taxonomy (NCBI): domain Eukaryota; kingdom Metazoa; phylum Arthropoda; class Insecta; order Diptera; family Drosophilidae; genus Chymomyza; species Chymomyza amoena. The sequence goes on from JBAMAX010001811.1 coordinate 26,819, forward strand.
AAAAAGAGTTTTTTTTTTAAACAATTAAATTTCCAAATTTTCCTTATTTCTAAAATTGATTATATCATCATCAATTACAACCCGGTATAGATCTCTCTATAGCTTCGTAGTTTCGAACGTTCATCGCTCTCAGGCCTTCTTCCACTGCACCTATCCAATGGTTCCTTGGCCTTCCTCTCTGACTTTGTCCATCTTAAGGTAGTATCGTTTGGCTTGTGATAAACGTGGCTAATCCATCTGATATCTTGCCCCCTTATATCGTAAGTCGAATAATAGTCTCCTTGTGGCAAGGATCTTCCACCTCTGAAGTATAGCGAGCTTTGTACGTACCGACCTCAAGATCAATTTACTCATAGATATTCCTCAGAATTTTTCGCAAAACTCCCGGAGATTCGTAAATTCGATCTCTCTTATTGCTCTGAGGAGTTTTTCTTAATCACTCCGATTTAAACTTTTTCATGCACTTTACTCACTGTACACTAGTTGCCCAACCAGTCGGAGAGGTTCTTAGAGTGAATGATTCTTTTTTCATTCTGGATGAACTCATACAAACTCCTTATAACGATCACCACCCTAGATCTATATTTTTCTTGATATTCCATATCTTTGCATTTCCTCCCCGTGCTCTTATACGGCACAGAAGCATGGTTGACGGATGCATTCGCTCTTGGGGTGTTTAAAAGAAAAATTTTTCGTAAAATCTTCGGTGCCATTCGTTTTGAAGACGACTTTCGCATACGGATGAACCACGAACTGTACGAGCTCTACGATGATATAGATGTTGTCCAGCGCATCACAATACAACGTCTGTGTCTGTTTGGCTCAGGCATGTTCTACGTATGGATAACGATGCTCCAGCGAGAAAGGTATTCGAAGCGAAAGCCGACGCAGGTAGACGAAGGGAACGTCTATGACTCCGATGGAAAGATCAAGGAAAAACTATCAACCCTTCTGATTGGAGAAGTCGCGCGGAAGGCAGAGGCGCCTGGCGATAGCTGTAAGAGGTTGGCCGTAACTCTTAACGAGTTGTCATGGCCATACAATGAATGACTGATATTTGTTCCCTTGATGTCTTGAGCTGGAGGAAGCAGCGGTTGATTGAATAGCATGACGAGGAATAGTTGCGAAAGCAATGGTCTGTCCAAGACTGTAAAGCCAGAAAAAAGGCGGTTAGATATAGTGGAACATGATCTTCGTTCGTAACGATGCTCCAGCGAGAAAGGTATTCGAAGCGAAAGCCGGCGTAGGAAAACGAAGGGAACGACCACGACTCCGATGGAAAGATCAAGTAGAGGAGACCTATCCACCCTTTGTATTTCTAATTGGAGAAGGCGCGCGCAAAGCAGAGGCGCCTGGCGAGAGCTGTTGAGGTTGGCCGTAACGGGTTGGCAGACCACACAATGTCAATGAATACACTTCCTAACTCAGCTACCTTTCGATCTACCCTCGGCTGTTCTCGTTTGCATTCCCGCACATTTGAAAGATTTAGAGTTCCTTTCAAGTTGCTTGGCGCTTGGCGGCTGAGTGGCAGCAGCGGACCACCTGCTGACAGGAAACTTTTTGAAGACGCATCGAAATACACAAATTTTCACCATTACTAGAAAAAAAAAGATGTTTTTACTCTCTAGTCCCAAGAAAACTGCTTCAATTGCACTGCACTCCGGTATTAATAAGCAGAAAATCTACGTTGCCCCCTCTCTTAGAATAAATGACATAGGAAATGAAAAACTTGAAATGTGCTGCAACTTTGCTCGAAACAAAAACACTCGAAGCTTTCTTATCTTAAGGTAATTGCGGAAGTTTTATGTTTTTGACTGTGCGTAAATCGCTCAAGAAATCAGCTCAAGTGGAATAAGTTGTGGCCGAGGCATTCAAGAGGCTTAATGTGCTCGGTTAACACTTTCGTCAGTTGCCTAACTTCTCTAAGGAAAACTCAACCGACTGACCGCAGCCAAACTGAAACTATGTCTTTGGTAGAACGCCCCCCAAAAACTGAAGCTGCATTTAACAAATTGATTTCGGATGAGCTTTTCCATTGATGGAAACACATCCATATACTATAAGAATAAACGATGTGTGTGTTGGAGGCTGCTGGCAATCGATATATCGTATACGCTACGGCACGTGTGTTAGTTTGGGGATAGACTGGGGGTTAAGTGGGCTGGGAAGCGAGTTCGACATTCACCGACTCGGTCCATGCCATGTTTACCTGTTTGCCAATAAATTCACTTAATTGCCGGGAAATAATCATAAAGCAATCGTTTGTAATGCGGGCGGAGTCTTCAGCGATGTATAAAGTTTGTGTTTTTTGAAACATGGTGCGTAATTGCGAATGAAATTTCTTAATTAAGAATAAGAGAGATTAAAAAAATAAATAAATAAAATAAGATTGCAACAGTGACAGGTTGCAGCGTATCAGAGTTTCTGAATGCTACTCAAAGCAACTGTAGTGTGAACGCTCTATAAGCTAACTCTAAACATGAAATTTTGTGTAGCATAGAGCTTTCTGTCAACTGATAACACTTCAGTAGGAACGTAAGGAATATAGAAAAGCATATAATATATTTTACAACAATGCCATTATCTGTTATGACACGCTTATGGATTGGATCCATACTACTTCCTATAGTATGCCGCCAACTTTGCGGTAGAGGCTCAAACCTGCATATAAGTCTGGATTGGCACACTTACGGCAGTCTAAAAAAAAGAATCGGTATTAAAGAAAAGAGTGGAAACTATTTATACGAGATCGGGCGACATAATACTGGCTTTTGGTAATACATCGGTATGTCTTGTTTAGAAATATTACTTGTTCTTTACTACAGATCTTAATAATTCTTCATTATAGAGTTAATAACGTTGCTATTGCCCACCGAGGACTACCAAATTTTGTTTTACGGCGTTATATGTATCTCATGAATTACAATAGAGGAAACTGTTCCCTTTTAGAGCTGACCGATTTATTTTATACCCGTTTTAATTGAACTTTTCTTTTATCGCACTCTAAAAGTGATGTAATGATGTAAAGTTGATGGAGTCTAGTTTTTCTAATGGTTTTTCTTCCCAGTTCCAATAATACTGGCTTTGGTAATACATCTGAATGTCTTGTTTAAGAATATTACTTGTTCCATATTACAACTTTTTCTAATTCTTCATTATAGAATTAATAACGTTGCTATTTATGAATCGAGGACTTCAAAATTTTTTTTAAGTTATATATATCTGATGAATTACAATAGAGGAGACTGTTCCCTTTCAGAGCTGAGCGATTTCTTATATTCCATGCGAACATTTCTTTTGACTTACAGTGCGATGTATTGACATAAAGCCTGATACAGTCTAGGGATGTAACTTTCAGCTTCTTTCATGCCAGTATCCCAATATCACTGGCTTTGGTAATACATCATCTGTCTTGTTTAGAAATATCACTTGTTCTATACTACAGCTTTTTCTAATTCTTCACCATAGAAATAATAACGTTGCTATTTCTGAACCCAGGACTGAACATGTACGGCGTTATATTTTTTTGATGAATTGCAATAAAGGAGACTGTTCTCTTTCAGAGCTGAGCTTTTATCGTACTGTAAAAGTGATGTAATGTCGTTAAGCTTGATGCAGTCTTTTGATGTAACTTCTAGCATTTCAAATTTTTGTCATTCAAGTTCATTTTAGGTTATAAATTAATAAAGTATTCTTTTAAGATCGTATATTCGCAGATCCAATATCTATTTATTATCTCTTCCAAAGTTGAACGCTTTCTTACATAAATCCTCGTGCAGTTTTATGATGTTACTTTGATGTAATATCTACAGAAGCTGAAAACCTCAATTCAAATTGCCGTTTCGGACTCACAAGCAGTTCCAATTCATATGGGGATTTTTTCAAAGTTGAATACACTTTTATATAAAGCCTTATGTACGTCTTCTTGCGTAAAGCCTCGTGCAGTCTTCTGATGTAACTTTGATGTAATATCTATAGAAGTTGGAAGCCTCATTACAATTCGTTTTTTCGCACTCATGGATGTTTCTACCAGCTGTTCCAATTCATATTGTGATTTTTTCAAAGTTGAATGTATTCTTATATAAAGCCTTATGCAGTGTCTTCTTGCGTAAAGCCTCGTGCAGTTTTATGATGTAATATCTATAGAAGTTAGAAACCTCAATTCAGTTCATCGTTTCGTACTCATTGATGTTTCTACAAGCAGTTCCTATTCATATTGGGGTTTTTTTAAAGTTGAACGTACTCTTATGTAAAGTCTTATGGAGTGTCTTTTGTCTCACGTACCTAGGTGGTACTAGGGATACAACTCTATTTTGCCATATTTGACCCACTAGAATAAGTAGTGCACTTCCTATGCATGTTGCTTTAGGGTCTCTGGGTCTTTTCCGTATATTACATCAGCTAGGCCCTACCATTACATCTGACCGATCTACATATATCTAAGAAAATTAGCCATAGTCATAGGAATATATCAAATGTAGCTTAGATTGCATACAATGAGATCAAAATAAAGTTATGCTGAGTGATTCCAAGTAAAATATATCAATAAATTAGCTACCGCTCGATTGCAAAATCCGTACACGCAGCAGTAGTTCAATAATCCACAAGAAAAGTCCAAAATCATTGGAAATTGCCGCCAGAATAACACGTGAACTAGGCCTGGCCAGGGACGGCCCGGCCTGATAACAACGTTATGCGAGTGCACAAAATTAAGTTATACGCAGCTAATAACATGCAATATGTTCATTTATTCGTAACGAAAATTGGCGCGTTGTCGGACGCTATTCATATATTCAAAAATTTATCATAAAGTCTGGCCTACTATTAGAGCCCGTCCCTCCTTACGTGATCTATCTAGTATGATCGATATATTCTAGGAAATAATTCGCTAGAAAAATGTGCGTAAATTTGTATTTATCCTCATGTTCAAGACAGTATAAACTCTTCTTGTTTGCAGCTTGCAACAGCGTCCATGTCTAGTAGGAAACTGTGAGGAGCGGTCGACCACTCCAGAGGATAATGTGTTCAATCTTTCGAAATCGCATCAATTATCGAGGCACTCGAAGCAGCTCGAATGGTGCGGGAGGCACGGCTGCTGCTACGGATGCAACAGCCGGTTTGCTCGGCAAGGAGCTGGATGCGGATAGCAATAATAATGCCAGCGCAGCCGATGACTCTGAGGTCAACCCTACGATCGAGCCGGAAGCTGAAGAAGTCGTCGAGCCTGCCTCACCGTTTGATGCAGATGCAGACGAAGATGAAGAGCCGGGTAACAGCAATGAGGCATTGGATTTGTCTGTGATCTCCGGCAATAGATTGCCTACCAGCGGGCATGTGGCACTAGAAGCTTTACAACATACCAAAGTAGCAGTGGCGCAGTTTGCGGCCACTGCACTGGCCAATAGCCAGTACTATGGCGAGGGCGGAGCGGGCACTGCCAGCGAGCTGGCCATGGTGCAGTCCACGATCTTTAATGTACAGCGGCAGCATCTAATGCAGCTGCAACTTATACAGCACCTACAGAGTCAATTGAAGCGTGCGGGTGGCGTGGTAGCAGCTCTGAGCAGGCAAACCGACGAGCAGCCCGCCGAACAGAATGAGGAAGAGCTACTGCCAGCGAGCCCCAATCCCGCCTTGCCGCGCGAAGCAGCGCCTTCACCCGTGCAGTCACCTGCACCAAGTCCACCAAGGCAGAATGGCGAGCTGGACAAGCCAACTACAGAAAGAGAGGAGAATACAAAGACTGATAATTGCGTAGAATTGGGTAACGAAATTGAAATGGATATAGCTAGGGATGCGTGCAATAGTGTAGAGAACAAAGCGCCTGCTGTCAAGGATAGTGGCTACCAGCCGTTGAGCCATTGCGATATAAGCTCGAGTCTGGCCTCCAGCATTATCACCAATCATGATCCGCCACCGGCACCCAATGAACCCAACTGCTTGGAGATGCTGCAACGTCGCACCGAGGAAGTGCTAGACTCGGCTTCACAGAGTCTGCACGCTTCGCAAATGCAGGAGGAGTACGAGTATACGGCCAAAGATGCGCAGGGGCGTAATGAAATATTCAAACATCGCTGCAAGTATTGTGGCAAGATCTTTGGCAGCTATTCGGCGCTGCAGATACACCTGCGTTCACACACCGGCGAGCGACCCTTTCACTGCAATGTTTGTGGCAGCAAGTTTACCACCAAGGGCAATCTGAAGGTGCACTATCAACGGCATACACAAATCTTTCCGCCTATGCTGCTGCCCCCGACAGCCAATGGTATTCCACCAGCAGGTGAACAGTACACGGGCTGCTTTCCCCCAAACCCTAGCAATGGTACACCCCTGACACCCATACGCCTGCCCTTTGTGCCACCGCCGCCGCCTCCACCAGCATCAGCAGCACCAGCGGAGCAGCTGCCCAAGGATAAGCCCTGCACGAATGAGTTGACTGCAGTAATAGAGCCGGAACCTGAGGTTCACGGTCTCGAAGACAACACCAAAGAGGTAGTCGAGCTGGCCGAAGATCTGAGTAAGCCAGCAAAAGCTGCCATTAGAGAAAGCTCGCCGGTAGAAAGAGTCAAGACACCCAAGACATCGGAATCGACGCTGGATAAGCTAGAGAAGCGTCTGTGCTCGCCGGCGGCCAAACGTAATGGCAATGTGCGCAAACGTCATACAAGCAGCCAAAGTCCATCTAGTGAGCCCAAGAAGACTCTAGTGCCCAGTCCTGCGGCAGAGGAGCGCGAGCATGTGGAGCATATTGCACGACTGGTGCGGCGTTCTTCCGCCAGCCGCAGCTCAGGCTCTGCTTCCGCCAGCTTTGACAACTTGCCGGCCGAGTACTCGCTGGCACAAATGGAGCGCATTATAGACAAATCCTGGGAAGATCTCATTGAGATAGACAAAACCTCGGAAACTTCAAAATTACAGCAGCTGGTGGACAACATAGAGAACAAGCTGACAGATCCGAATCAATGCATTTTTTGCCAAAAGGTCATGTCCTGTCGCAGCTCGCTGCAGATGCACATACGCACGCATACGGGTGAGCGTCCTTTTCGCTGCAAGATCTGCGGACGTGCCTTTGCCACCAAAGGCAATCTTAAGGCGCATATGAGCATACACAAAATCAAGCCGCCCATGCGCAGCCAGTTCAAGTGCCCCGTGTGCCATCAAAAGTTCTCCAATGGCATTATCCTGCAGCAGCACATACGCATACATACCATGGATGATGGCAGTGGCAGCCAGGCGGCAGCGATAGCTGAAGCACGTGCGGCGCAACATCTGGACATGAGCATAGAGGATCAGAACTCGAACAAGTCTTTGGGCACCTCCGACACGCTAGACTTTTCCACCATCTCAGATAACTCCGGACAGCGTTCGGAGTCTTCACAGGGTGATTTCGATGAGTTCATGACCATGGACAGCACCGATGATTCGCGTGACAACTCCAGCGCAGCTACCGCCACGCCACTAGACAAACGTGCGCCTCATGATTATGATGACAAATCCGAGCTAGACTGCGGCCGTGAAAGCAGCGAACCAGCCATGGATCTCTCTGCGCCAACACGCCTGTTTGGCGTTAATGGCAATGCTGCTGGAACCGGTGGAGTCGGCGCTGCTTTGCCTAAACAGCTGGAGCGTCTGCCCATGCTGGGCATGCCCATGCCGCCCAACTTCCTGCTAATGGCTGCGGCACGCGAAGAAATGCAAGCGTTGGGCCAGGCGCATGCCAAGTTTCCGCTGCTGCCTTTCGGTCCGCTGGGCTTTATGGGTAAGTTAACCAAGACAGCTGCTCAAGTGCCAATTTTTCCGAAACTGGCAATTTATTTATGGCGCGTTCGCTGTCAGCCAGCGCTGTTTAAGAAGATGACAAAGCCTTTTTGTCTGTCACCTTTGACCCCAGCAACGCTGGGCGGCTACCAGGCGCGATAAATCTGCCGCGAGCGCCACGAACTTCGCGCGACATAACTCAATTGGACCAAGACAATACGAAGATTCGCTTTCGATTCACCATATCATTCCGCGCCTATGCCAAATTCCGCATTTTATTTATAAACAACGCATTTTCGATACATATTGTACTCCGATCACTGCCTCCGTCCGTCCGTCTCGCAGACTTCGATGAATTACGCGACTCTTCAAGTGCGTGCGCGTCATTATGTCACAAGATTTTATTCTGATGGAAATTTATTGTGTACCGAGCGTATCGCAAGCCAACTTTATAATTTTTTTCTGATGTTTGTTTACCTCTTTCCCTCTCTTGATATATAGGTCTACATCCGCCTCCGAATGTGTGCAATTTGTGCTTTAAGATGCTGCCCAGTCTAGCAGCCTTGGAGAGTCATCTGCAGAGCGAACATGCCAAAGATGCTGCGGTTGGCAACCCTAGGAACCCAATTAATGATACCGCCGCACCCTACGGCGCTAAGGTGAGTGTTTCTTCAAACTTGGTCAAAATTTGTGGATCGAAGTGTCGGGGTGACATCTCTCTCTCTGAATTCCTGTTGTCTCCAGTGGGACATAGGGTCTCTGCAAACGTTTCCAGCGATGACTTTGACCTCCTTAAAAGACTATCTTGTAGACCTAAGTTCCATCTCAAGCGTCCGCTTGTGGTTCGAAATGTCGGGGTGACATTTCTCTCTCTCTCTCTCTCTGAATTCTTGTTGTCCCCAGTGGAACGTAGGGTCTCTACAAACGTTTTCATCGATGACTTTGACCTCCATAAAAGATTACCGTGTAGACCTTGGGGCTCGAAGTGTCGGGGCGACATCTCTCTGTCTGAATTCCTGTTGTCTCCAGTAGGACATAGGGTCTCTACAAACGTATCCATCTATGACTTAAACCTCCTTAAAAGATTATCCTGTAGACCTAAGTTCCATTTCAAGCGTCCGCTTCCTAATGCATCTAGGACGACCATTCTTTCTGCTTCCTTGCGGATTCCATTCGAGCGCTTGTTTACATAATTCTGTGGCATCCCTGCGAAGGGTACGGCCAATCCATCTCCCCCTTCTCCGCTTTATTTCTATTGACGTAGTTCAGCTTTATCTTCCCATTTCAGGACAACTTTCCAACTCTTATACATTGCTGGAAAATTCTTCAACACATTAAAGTGTCTCATTTTGCGCTCAAGTCGTATTTATTCATAACTATTTGCGACTCTGGCCATCTGGCAACTTAGTCTCGTCTTTCTAATGCAACGTTCTTAGTAGACTACGGCCACACCATTAATTAAAATGTTGCATGAGCTCAACTCAGGTTAGTCTGCCAGCTCCAAATATGGAGTGTTGTTGCAACTGTTGCCACTTCAACTGACTCCCATTATGGCAGACCCATACAAATTATGAGAGCATTATTAATTGCTCATCTATGCTCGTTGACGACTTTGGCATTATTATGAAGAAATTGTGGTTGCTCCTGTGACCATGTTGCATAGTTTGCCTTAATTGTTGGCGTTACGCTTTCTGGCCATGGTCCGGAAAGTAGAAGCTGCCTCAAGTTCAAGTGTGTGCTTCTGACTTGGTCGCAAACGCAATCTTAAGGCGCTGGGATTACAACGCAAAACAATGCCAATTATTTATTAAAGTACGTTTGGCGTTCAGGTTACGGAGTCTCTTTTAGAGAAGTAGCTCTTTAAGTTGTTAGATGGAAAATAGACCAAGTAGCAGAACATAATTTAAGTACAAATGCGAGTATTAATAAGTGCATATTTGAGCAGGTCGAGAATAGTTGGATAAATTGCATGTTTTGGCTGGGACACAATGTGGCATTGTCTCTATGACTAATGACGTCGTTCATTATATTTTACATTGTTGGAGTATTTCCAAAATTGTAACTAAAATTTAAAGGGTCAGGAGCGGAGTTATCTCGAGTGTAGTTGGGCGCAGTTGCAGTTGGTCAAAATAATAGATTCTACGACCTTCGACTTTGAGCAGCTGTATAAAAATCTAGCTACTAGACCTCACCCCTTGTTTCATCAACCTCTTCAGGGACTTTACTCACTTACTCCACCCAAAATTTGTCTCCAACTGCGCTTCTAAGTCCGCTCCTGCCTCTGTCTAAATGCAATTGCAGTGTAAATGTCATAACAATTTCAAGCAGTAATCAGCTAGCCCTAGCCACTGCTCCTCCCTCAGCCCCCACTCTCTCCCTCCCTTCCACCAACAAACTATTCAGACAGCAGACTGCCGCAAATACTCTGTTGCAAGTTCTAGTCTTGCGTCTTGGTCGCTTAACACATTGTTGATGATCTACATCAGACGGCATCATCTTTTGGGCTTGAAATTTCTAAATGATTCAAAAATCTTAAGTAATTACGAGAATGCATTATGATCAGGCGTGGACCGCCGAACCCTAGTCCAGAGTCATACCGACTGACGTTGGAGATGGATTGCTGCAAGTGTGCAGCCCCTTATGACTCGCTCCTCCCTCCCAGCACGCTGCTTTACTTATTTATGATGCAGATTGGGGCGTGTGTGCGATGCATTCAATGCAAATAAATTATGCTACGCTTTATGCAACATTATTTAATCTTTTGTTTGTCGCAGCGGCGGCGTCGTCGTCGTGGCAAGTGGCAGCTGCTGCTGCAACTGTGGCAGGCCCCAAGCAATTGTTTAACCATAAAAATATGAACCAGCAGCAGCCGTAGGGCAGACCCTGAGTCTGAGGTCTGGGCGCGCGAATTCCGCGCTAGATAATTAGTTGGCATTATTACACGCGATAGCGTTAAACAAAAAAAAAAATTGTAAATTATATTTTTCGACTTACGACTTTCGACATTTAAAAATAATATTATTAAAAGCGTCGTCTGAGTGGCTACATTAACGGCACATTAAATTGGAAATGTGCAGAAATTAGCGCCCATTGTCTTGGACACTCGGTCTGGCAACCAAATAAGTTTCTGGCATATCTCATTCTCATATTTCAGCTAACACTCAATCCAAATTTGTTTGCCAAGAAGCCATCAGCTGAAAAGTCGTCGGAGCAGCATGCCAGTTCATTGGAACAGAAGGCGCGTGAGCAGAGTCCTGCTTCCCAAACAGCGCATATCAAGGAAGAGCCGGAGTTTGAGGGCTTATCCGTCGAAGCTCAGTTACAGCCTGGCGCCGAGGAAGCAGGCTCGGAGAGTGGTGCAAGCTATTCACAGTCTGCTCAGGAGGCCACCGATGCGGAGCAGGCACTCATGAAGATGCAGCTGCGTAAGTACCCTGGTGCATTGCTCCCCCTCCACTATTTCTGCCAATAAGCCAACTTTTCCTTAGATGCACATCGTTTTCCCGCTAGTCCGCTGGACTTTCAGCAGGCTTTGATGTCGGCGGGACCGCCTAGCTCTAGTTTGGACCCACCCGTAAACAACAAGCACTTTTGTCATGTCTGTCGTCGTAACTTTAGCTCCAGCTCGGCTCTGCAGATACACATGCGCACGCATACGGGAGACAAGCCCTTTCAGTGCAATGTCTGCCAGAAGGCCTTTACCACCAAAGGCAACCTGAAGGTGCAACTGAGCTCGTGTAGACCATCCATCCACGTTTGCTAACACACTTCTTCCTTGCAGGTGCACATGGGCACGCATATGTGGACGAATCCCACTTCGCGACGCGGTCGTCGCATGTCCTTGGAGCTGCCCATGCATAGCAGACCAGGTCCAGGGCTGCCCACAGCTGAGCAAGAGTTTATGCAGCGCAGACCTGAACTGTTCTTTCCCTATTTGCCGCCTTTTTTTAATGGACTGCCGCCCAAGGTAAGTGAGATGTGAGAGAGTGGAGAGGTGAGTGCTGACTTGTCCCCTACTTTTAACAGCCCGGCGAGCTCAGTCCCGGCGCCTTTGCCAGCCTGCCTGCGCCACATTTTCCCAATGGCGCTAATGCCAAGTATCCGGCGGGTCTGTTAGGCTTTCCCAACTTCTTGGGCGCACAGCAGCAGTACAGTCTGGGTCATATGCCGCCATTGGAGCGGCGGCGCAGCAGCAGCAAGTCTCCAACGCCACCTGCGCCCACGCCACAGCGTACAGTCACGCCTGAGCCGAGTCCGGCGCGGGAGGATGCAAATGCGACAATTTGGCATCCCTTGAGCCGTGCCATTAAGATGGAAAACAATCAGCCGCAGGAAGTCGATGAACATGAGGAACAATCCGTTGAGTTAGAAGACGAGGATGAGGAGGAAAGCGGTGCAGCCAAGTAGCCTGGCGAAACCAGCTGGAAGGCCTGGAACCGCAACGAAAACATGGTTTTTGTGGACTACATATCTGGAGCATAACGCTACGCTAAGCTTAAGCCTGAGCCAGAGAGGAGCTGTGCAGGCACACACACATACACCTATATAAGTATATATATAAACATATACTCTGTGTCTATATAATTTATAGCGTTAGCGATTTTGAAAGCATTTAAATGCATTAAGTTTAGTTTTTAAGTTGTAAAAAATATTCCAGAATATATCAATAAAAATTCTGGCAAGAACAGCCCTTAATCTCTCTTGAAGCTAATGCACACTGAGAGAAATTAAACTACTTGTAATATTAACGGCTATTATCTTAGAACAAAAACAAAAATATATACTTAAAGATACACGTACTGTAAACTGTGGTAGTTGCATCTAAAGAACACAAAACAAAAATCGAATGATCAAAAAATAATAATAATAAAGCAAAAGCGTGCAAATATATCTCAAATTGACGTTTCTTTTCCGGGAAGTGGGCTGCATTCCTTTACAGATTCTTCAGAGTATTCAATACACCATAAATTCGTGCAAATTGACAGCTGCCTCTTGGTCGGATGCTCACGGCACGCGTGTTGCTGACGTCACAAAGCTCGAGGCGCGACAATACCGGAGCGTAGCGCCTAGGCATCTGCCGTGGCATATGAGTCGCGCCAAATTTTTGCCAACTTCAGCACCCACGCCTCCAACCCGAACCCCACCAGAACTTGTCGGTTCTCCTCTGGCAAGCAGATGTTGTCACGTGCTCCCTTCTTGCTGTTGTTGTTGTGGTTGCTTTGACATTTTTGTTGCATGTTGTTGGGACTCGTAATTTTTAATTATGGTCTCGCCTTTGTCTACCCGACAATGCTACAAATAATATTTCTTTCTAGAACGCGTCAGTTTTATATGTATGTAAATGTCGGTGAACATTATAAATGTTCATATAAATATGACAAGTGTGCATTAAGCTATGCAAAACATGTCTACGGAGAGGGTTAGAAGGGGGAAGGATACATTGGCTACACTTGAAAAAATTAATGGGTTACTTGGATTTGGCGAACGCTGCTGAAATGAAAATTTGGTAAGGAACTAATTTCCAGTTTGAGTCTAGTATTTTTGAGAACCTTTCATAAGAACAACGAAATAGTGGAACCTCAGTCAACCTCCATCCTATCCATCCATCCGATTTTTGATTGATCGGTCCTATTGGAGCTATATGATATAGTCCATCGATTTGGGGATCCTTAAAATACTTTCTAAAAAAGAATACAAAATTTGGTTCGATATCTGTTTCGAGGTCGTCTTGATGGAATAACAAGGGATCTAATCTGAAAGTTCGGTTGCTCTTACTGTTACCAATTTTGGGATCTATAGTGGGCGTATAGACAGACATAGACTTCCAAAATCGATATCCTTATAAACAATAGAGTTCGAAGTATACTCCCAAAAAAGAATACCCAATTTGGTTCGATATTTTCATAACCAAACGAGCTATCCATCTAAAACTTTTGGGTTTTCTCGTCATTTTCTAGGTCATCTGGAGGGATCTGAAAGTTTTGTTGCTATAGCTCTAACCATCTCAGGGATCTAGGCGTACATACGGACAGACAGAAATATAAATACATCGGTATATCGACTTTTATAGTCACATAATTAAGGTAACTTTGGGGAATCTCCGAGAACTCCTTCTATATTTTACATAATATAGCGTTTGTCCCTTTGACATAGCAAAATCTTCTTGGCTCAAAATTGTTGATTTTTTTTTTTATATAGCTTTGAAGCATTTAAATTTTGTCTAGAGTTTTTTTAAGGCTGGAGTTTTTCTGTAATTGACTGACTGACTGATCTTTAGAAGCTAGTCAGGCTGTATTATAAAGATAGTTCCAAGCAGGTGCGGATCAATTTGGTCTTGGAGGGGGGGTTTCATTACTTCGAAGAGTATGTAGAGTCAACCCACTTTTCGAAGTTTTGGGGGAGGTGTTCCGGACCCGAACATTGGATCCGCCAATGATTCCAAGTATACATTATTCTTGATAAAAGCTAAGGAAGAAATTATTACTGACGAAGACTTTTCTTAGAGCTCTTTCCTTAGAATATATGTCATCCAAAAAATCACTGTCGACAGAAATTCATTTTTCCACAAAATTTCAAGATTTTTTCTCCAAGTGTAAAATCTACACAAGATCTTTTATTAGCCTGCCAGATTCATTCTGTCTGCTTAAGTCTTCAGCTGAAAAACCACCCTGAATTATGAGTGTGATTGTAGATTGCACTTGTCATATGCATTTGTTGGGCATTTTCCATTTTCCACAATATTGCGCTTTTCCCGAGAAATTTAGCTCATTTCATGGGTACGAAGAGACTCAAATATACCTACTCCATACATATATCATACGCAAGATGAGGCCCTAAAGTGTCAGACATGCTGCACAATTACCAGGACTTGGCGACATGGACACGGCAGCAGAACTATTAACAGCCTCCGGCTGGAACGCGCTGAATGCGTACCATTAAACGCTGCTGACTGACTGTCTGTCGGTCGGTAGTCTGGTTAGATGACATGGAGGAACTGGCCTCCTGCATCGAAATGAGCGATGAGAAATTATGCCAAGTCTGTGAAGATGTAGTCACTCAACCAGGCGCGCGCATTTCAAGATCAACAGATCCAGACAGAGATTTTCATAATTTGAATGGATTTTCATGTACAGCCAGTCAGCCCACTTAATAACTCAGCTAGGTCTGTGCGCCAGCTCCGCCATCTCCACTGCTCCAATTGGCCCTACCGGCATGACAGTATTTATGTTGCATGCACTTTGTTTGATCTCTTCGAGCAATTAACTTTGTCTGCTAACGCAAAATTATGAGAGACAGCGGGCAGATAGCGAGACCAAGAACGAGCCGCACATTATTTGCTGTATGAATAATAACCCAAAAGATCTGTCCCAACGTCCGGCTAACGTCGCGCCAAATCTACACCAGCCGGCGGCAAAATATGAATTATATGGCTTTGATGGTTTTCTAGTTGGTTATGCTCGACTTTGAAGTGTGCTTAATTGGCTGCAAGCGTGTGCCTGGCGCTAACTGGCGGAGTCCTCATCGCCATCGTTGTCGTCGTCATTGGATGCTCTAGGCCATAGACTCCGCTGTTTATCACCCACATTTATGCCGGCAATGGCCCTGGCAATGGGATTGGACTCGGCTGCAACATGTGGCCAACATGTAGCGCATTTTATGGCACTCACAAATTCCGCACTAATTGTTATATTGTGAACAAGAACTGGTTTCACTGTACCCACTTGGATTTCTATGATCGGGTTACATTAGAGCTATGTCCATAACACTCACACTCATTCACTCACACTTGGCCACTTAAATGTTCTACTGTAGTCCCGTCCCCGAGTAGTTTGCTTCAATTTTGCCTCAATTATTTCGCTTGTTTGTTTATGGTGGAATCTTTAATCTTTCAGCGTTGGTGTCGTCCAGCCTTGAGCATGCTGCCACTTGGGCTGCTGCTGAGCGGCATGCGTGGCCACGATCTAGACAACACCTACAACACACTCCGACAACGAGACGGACAAACAAGCGGCTTTATATCTATGATCGCTCTCGTTTTCCTGTCCTGTTCACGTCCTCGACCTCGGTCCAGTCTATACGGAGTAGAGCGTACAAGTGTTTCGAAAAATGGATTATTCATGTTGTCCTTGCCAAGCATCTGTACTCCATCTCTGTTCTGGTCATTCGCATTTTGATTGTTTCAGTTGTTGGTGTAGTTGTTGTAGATACACTCTACTCTGGAAATGGCTGACAGGCTATATGGGCTTATGGAAATCTTTTGTCAATTGGTCAGAGAGAGGAAGCTTGAATGACTATAAAATTATAGATGAACTGAATCTGCAGCGAAATAATCGATGAACACAAACGATTTATCGATTTCTCAAATTTGAAGACCCCATTGATGCTTGCGGATTTCGGTAGGCTAGGTATAAGATAGATTAATCGAGACAAACCGAGATCTACCGGACTTTATATGGCACATTGTATAGGCTAGTGGTTATATAAAAGAAGGGAGAGGTGAGTGAGCACTAGTTACTTTGAAGATGGGATTACCTAGTTCTCCACTTGATAAACCATGTTGACGATACAATAAAAAAAAGGTAAAGATCATCTAAAGAGAATACCAGGGTAGTCACAAATCAGATGTGGGATGGATCCACCTACGCTGCTAAGAGCCACGTAGTGAAGGGGGTCGCCCTAACAATTTGCCATTAGGTCTGTGTTGCAGTACCCTCTTACCAAGATGATTGGCGACGACAGCTTAGAATCCGAAATCAGCTTATTTTATTCACCAGTTCATTGACACTCAAGTCCTATAAGAGTATCCCGCTGTCGACATTACTCAACCCATTTAAAGCTGACACGCTTAGAGATGGTCATTGCGATTGTTGCATTGGGTAGCTGTCATCTTCAATTTAACTAACAGCAAATCTGTTTAGAACTCCATCAGCTCTTTCCCAGGCTCACGCCAAGGTGGTTATTAGAAAGTTTATTAAAACACAGGCCAGCCAGCGCACATTACACTTACATCTTTGATAGCGCTTTTTGACTCGACGTCCATTGGCCGCCGCCGGCCTCACAATCTTAACCGCCATAGTCCAAGGCCATGCCAGTTCCGATAAGAGACCAAACAAGCAGTCGGCGGCTCGAGCTCCAACCAACCAATCCATAGACATGCGAATAAGTTTCGTTTATTGCGCGCTGCACGTGATGCAGAACTTGCCACTCCCCCTGCTGCAGTTGCCACCGACCCCTTCCCCTTGGCACAACACCTTCTTGCTAATCGAGGCAAGCAAGAAAACAAGTTGCTCTCTGCACCCCAAGCGGATGCCAAATGCATTTTGTTTGGACTCCCAGAGTCTCCACAGTTGCTGGGAGCTAGAAGCTTGAAGCGGAAGCGATAACGTCTAACAAATTAAGGCATGTCTCCATGTGCCGAGCTGCGTCCAAGCCGCATCGAAAGACTTTATTAATTACAAGTTTGCCTGGGTTGATGCGATAGTTAGATATTGAAACAAAGAGAGACATTCCCATAACAGTTGTCCGCCCCCTGCTCCATCCATTCATGTTCCGCTTAGCTAAGACAAAAAAATTTCAACTTCTAAATAAATAAACGCAAAAAGAAACTGCAATGCCATAAAACCCAATTTCGATATCATATTCCAATCAGCCGTGCACATAAAGCCAACTGCTTGGCCCAGAGACCCATAATATTTATGCACCGGATGAGCACTCTGCCAAAGCACAGTAAAATTTTTATGTGGCAATAATAATTTTTGCTACGCAAGACAGTCAGAAAGGTCAAAGGGGGCAGCTCTTGGTTTGCCAGAGGGTGGCTGAAACTTTACCTCTATCTGCTCTGCCTTTAACCTGGCTGACCAAAGTTCCTGTCCAGCGAGTGATTTGTTGAAATATTACAACTATATTTTTTGTGCCTATATTTTTGCTTCTTACACGTGGGAATTGCCAAGTGTATTGGGACTCTCCTTCTCCTATGGCCATTATCAATGTTCGATTTGCGTTTGCTGCACAAAGACACAGAGCTGGGCAGGGCATGTGGGCTGCACACGGAGCTGGGGGATTTTATGACATTGCCTGACAAGTTTATTTCACCAAAGTTGCAAAAGTTTGCGCATATTTATTCCCCAGCAGCATCATAAAGCCAACCTGGACCAATGTCGTCCTCCAAATTTAGCTTCAAGACTAAGGCCAAAAATATGCAAAGGCAGGAATAGAGTAGACGAAGTTTGTATGCTCTTCCAGTCTCATAGGAGAATCTATCAAAACAAAGGGGAAGAAGTTGCTTTCAAGACACGGACATAAAGCACTCTTAGGAAGGGATAAGAAGTCTAACGGAGATGTTTTGGGATTATTTGAGAGCATTGTACAATGCCTTAAGTTTCTTTTATCATTTACTCGAAGGTTAGGGTACGATAAAGTTCTTCCTATTCTCATAGAAGGAGGTTTAGTATTTTCAATATGAATGCTGAAGGAAGACATTGAAATAGTAGAGCTTGTTCCCTCCATTTGAAGTACTAGTCAAGTTTCGGAGGATCAGGCACCAGATTAGAAGAAGCTAAAGAAAAGCAAAAGCGCCTATGGGGATTTTTAGAAGAAGATTGGTTTTAAGTAAAATCAAATGGCCGCAGGGGAACATAGGAGATACTGGTTCTCCCTTCCGGGGCTTCGTCAAAGAAGAGTGCTTGTCAAACCTCTGGATACCATGAAGACAAAAGGTCTTGGTAGAGCGGACCTAAAGCTCCTGGTAGCTTACCTATCTGGCCACCACACTGTTAGACACCATTTACAGAAAATTGGCCTATCGGACTCTTGAGAGTGTTGACTCTGTTGCGAAGACGATGAAACCACCACACATATTCTCTGTGACCGCCCAACGCTGGTATAGTTCAGAGCCTGTCACATGGGAAAGGACCGGATTAGTCCCTTCCATCTCAGGTCAATACCAACAAAAGACCTACTGCTATTCATGTGGAAAGCGAAAACTCTTTTGCTTTGATATAAGAGTATGGTACTAAAGACCTTTTGGTCGCAGTGTCCCACCTCTGTGTGAGGAACCCTAGAAGTAAAATTTAGGCGACGATGCGGTCAAGCTTTTTTGGTGGAATAGGCATCTTAAATCAAGAGGAGTGAAAAAAGCAAGAGTGAAGCAGAAGCGCCTGTGGGGAATCTCGGAAGAGATTCTGATAATTTTCACTCGAGAATTGGATAAAATAATGAGCAGGCCGACAGATTTACTTCATACAAATCGGAATCCTGTCCATATATGACCAAAATCCACTTTGTTCTCTTTGACGTTATTAGTTACTTTACAAATCTACGTCCAAACGTTACATACTACCAACCTAGCCAACTATACTCTCTCCCAAAGAGTATAAACGTAAAACCGCCGTAATAGCAACAAACAACATCTACAACAAAAACAACAGCAATAATCGTGTACTACATTTAATGGCAATAATAAAGTGGCATAACATTCAACACTTTGTCAGCTGACTGCTCCAGCTCTAACTCATGTACCACCCCTCGCAACACCTTCGCCGGTCTGGCCTGGTCTGGTCTGGTATTTATCATCGCTGGCACGGTTGCAACCGCGGCTGGCAACGCGGACAGACTTCCAGACTATTTTGACAAGTTATCAAAATGAAATTCAACCAACAAGTTGCACAGACGCACAGCCATCAGACCAAGACCTGTCAGCCGCAGTGGCAGACAGTCAGACCAACGCCAACAACCAACCCGAAAGTTATACAGACAGACCGCCCCTTGTCATAATCTGTTGAGCACAGTGCTCTCGAGTGCCACAACTTCAAACTCCGCCAGCCTACCCCACTGCGCCCTCTCGACAGACGACAAGTGTATTTATGTTATGATTTGAATAACGCTAATGACAGCCGGTGCTGCTCCATTTGGGTGGCGGCTACGTTTTGGGCGCTGCCGTCGACGCATTTTCAGCGCCTTCATCAATCCAGACGTAGAAATGTGGTGCAGTCGTTGTTGTAGGTATTTTCACACCTTTGGATCAACCACAAACATAATTTTCCATCAAATGAAATTGATTTCTATTTGAAGCTTTGTAATTGAAAATAATTTGGGTCTTACAAGCAGGCGGGGTTCCCAGATATGTTAGACTGCTAGCTGGCACCAAATGGGTTTGGCTGAGAAATTACGAGTCTGGAGGAGCATCGAAATTTATAGATTGATTAGTTGCTGTCGAGAAACAGCTAAAATAAATTTAATTGGAAAGTATATTGGAAATGAACAGAGTTTTGCTTGACTCTTTGTAGATACTCTATAAAGAGCTCGGATTGGAGATGATTTTTGAAGTAGAGTGGAAAAATTGAACATTTTGTATCGAAGGAGCTCGGACATCTACATCGGATGGACGAGAAAAGAAAAGCCAAACAGGTGCCGGAAATGAGAACGGAAGGCAATGCACCAAGAGGAAGACCCCGAGAAACTTGGGAAAATCGCATCCAGGATGTGGGAAGGGTGTTGGGCAGAACACTGGCAGAGATGAGAAGAGAGAGCCGAGACCAACCTAATTGGAGAATATGGATATCCCGAGGCTACCCCGACGCCTAACAGCAAATTTGGATTGAATAAGAAGAAGGAGCTCGGACAGGATTGTCGAGCTGTTCAATCCAATTTCTTGCCAAGTTCTACTTAATTTTTTAAGCCGAAAAATCATCATTCGTTGGGAAATGCCACAGAAATGCAGCAAGTGCAGCAATTTGCGAGCAAAATGTACAACTCAATTTGACTTACATGCCAGTCCAACTGGCCAAAAGGAGTTTAGTGGCCTAAAAAGGCACAAAGCACACACACAGACGCACACGCACGTACAGATACAAATATACACAAATACAGATACAGATGTGAAAAAAACAATGAAGAAGGAAGAACATGCATACATAAATTGCATATGAACTTGTAAGACAAAAGAGGAAGCTTGAGCTAAGCGGAGTTGGAGTCGAAGGAGTCGCCATCGCTGCTGGCTGGTTGGTTGGTTTGTTGCCCAGCTACCTGGCTTCCAGGGGGTTTCTGGAACGGCTGCTGCTCTTGTCATTGCTTTTAATTTCATTTATTTTGCAAAATACAATTTAATTTGATGTGAATGCAACTGACAACTGGCGACATCGATGGCAAAAACCGTCGAACGACAAAAACGGCCAAAGAAGTTGCGGACGCGCTGTCGCTGCCGACGTTGGCGTTGCCGTCGACGTCAGCAGCAGCCGGTTGTGAAATTGCCATAAGAAAAATATTGAACTACAATAATCATCAACATCGGCACATCGCAGCCATATCAGCGACTGACTGACTTCTGGGGCAGCCGGTGCAGCAGCAGTGGCAGCCATTTCGTGCCATCATCATCAAGCAGTTGCAACTATAGCTGGAACTGGGGGAGCAGGTAGGGTGCAACTGCTGCTGTCGCTGCTCCATGCAGCAGCAGGCAGAGAGACAATCAAGCGCAAAAACGAACGAGCAATTGTGGCACACGGATGAGCCAGGCCAATGATTGTCATGCAGATAACAAAAGTTGCCTTTTTGCATACCAAACATCGTCAACATAACAACAACAGCAACAACATCTGTGGGGTACTACAAGGAGTCGGAAGGGGGTTACTACTATTGCGGCTGCGGATGCAACATGTTGCTCAAAACTAACAAAGTATTGATTGCGCCGATTGCAAGTGGATCACTCGATGACGATGGCAACGGCGACGACGACGACTACAACGATGACAACAACGACATGGATTGTCATCCAACTCCTGCGATTTGGTACGATTCGATGCGATTCGATTCGATTTTAGACTGCATCTCCATGATGCTGGCCAATTGCTCTGGCAACCAAACGCTCGTCGAGCTGCCATCATCATCTATACTCCGCATGAAACAAAAGTCATTTAGTTGTTGTAGTCGCTGCTCTGCTTGTTATTGTTGTTGTTGTTGTTGCAGTTGCCGATGACGAGATGACGGCGCTGCCATTCCCGATGATGCCGTCGACATTCCCATCCGCTTATCAAACTTCAAACAAATCATTTTGTTGGCGGCCTTGTACCACTCCACTCCACTGTACTGCACTTCATGGGATTGATGTCTAGATGCTGATGCGGCTCCTGCTGCTGATGCTTCTTCTTTTTCCGCAGACATCTCAAACAAAGATTATCCAAGTTGGTGTTGTTTGTATATTATTGCAAGGGCATAATAGATTTTCTTATACTAGTCAGAGGCTCGCAATGGGTAAGATAAAATTTACTAGTTATTATTTTGAATCAGATAGTTCTTTTAAGGAAACAGGCAGCATCCTACCAGTAAATAAGCAGGATGAAAAGCGAGAAGCGAAAAATTAAACGAAGTAATTGGTAAGTTATATAGGAAATGCCTTTTCCTATCTTTAAATTTTTTCAACTCAAACTTATTTTGATTATCTACACTGCAACTAGCAACTGAATACCTTGAAATGTCCTTTTTCTGGCTTCTCTTTTTTTAGTCTTTTTAGTTTTGACGGATTAATCTGAATATTTTCATAAACTCTAAATAATATCCGCATTAGGTCAAATATGCCCGTTTTGTCTGATAACTTTATAATTCGCCGATTGAAGCAGTCCTTGTCACTGTCGTTAAAAAACCTGAGCAATTAATTTTCACAGCCCGCTCTTGAGGCCATTTTTTTACGATCAGAAACAATTTTCCCCAGGGTTCAATAGGTGATAGTCTCTTATAATGGGTTGGGATAGAACATCCTATCCAAACTCTCGGAACTTCTGATGCGCCACTAAATATGTGTAAGACCAGGCGTTGCTGGTTGATGGAACACAACTCCCTTCTTTTTGACCAATTCTGGCCGCTTCGGTTCGATCACTTACTACAATCCGCAAAAGAGGTCAGATTTGGAGTTTTGGGCCCTATGGGATCCTACTATCCCCCCCCACAGCAAAACCTTGGCCGTTAATCTGACTTGGCGATGATTTAGGCTGACTATCCACAATTGAACCCCGATCTTCTCCGGCTGTTGTACTCGTATGTCACTTATTTCTCATTGCCGGTTTCGTCCTGATTCAGCAAAAAATTCAAAAGATTCAATTAGGTTCAACAGTTGTTTTTGCGATAATTCATGTGCCACCCATACATCGAGCTTCTTCTGGAGACCAGCTTTATGCAAATGGTTCTAAACGGGTTTCTCGCTAATTTTTTATTGGAAGTACCCAATGCGATGGGAATGGATATGGATCACTTAAGATGAGACATTAATCCTCTCGGTGTTTGTGGCTTATAATTTAATACCACATCCACAATTATTTTGATTTTTACATGACACATGGGATGGATTCATGGATTACCTAGTTAGGTAATCCTGCAAGTTTCCAAGCCCAATAAAATCTGATCAAAGAAGTCATTACTTCTGGAACTCCAGAAATTCAAAGTTTCTTTTCTTTTTAAGATATGGTCTGTAAACCTATATACTAGTTAGGAATTCCACTGGAAACGAAATATGAACAACTAAACGAAAGATTGATATTACTAGGCCCACTCCTCTCTTTCGTTATATCAAATTCTCAAAGTACTTAAAGATTTTTTTCGTGGAGATAAGAGATACAAACCTCTGCTAACGTTTCCCATACTTTTAGAAGTCTCTCAATGAGTCATTACTTCCTTCGAGCATTACTAATATCGTTTCAAGGCTTACACTTGTCTCCACTAACTTTACCTGTTCCATCCGAAGAAACAACCGCCCAGCAAGTTATTACAGGGGGAGCGAGAGCTGAGAAGTGTGACGAAAAAACAAAAATGGAAGATTCGAAAAAAAAATGAAAAGAACATCATCATTATGTGGAAGCGTAGTAAACGATGCAAGAAATTATTGAGTTTGAATCCAGGAGTTGGCAGCAATCGATGGATGCAGCAATGGCTGCAGCTGCCCGCATCGTTGGCAAAGGAGGAGCAGTGCTGCGGGGGGAGCTTGGAGTTGGCAACAGAGGCACAAAAGAGGGGCAGATGCAGTGTTGCAATGGTTGAAAACGCGGCTTGCAAAAGTTCTCTCTCTGATTGGAGCCAGAAGTTACCACGTTACCGTAGCGAATACGATGAAATTATAAAAGACTGTAGGCAGAGAGGGGCGTGGCACAATGCCAAGCGAAATCGCGAAGATGATGAGACAGAGGGATAGAAGAAGCAGCAGAAAGGCAGGCAAAAGAAATAGCAAAAAGATGTTCAACGATTGCCATTCCCTGCATACTCACAATTGCAATTTTATGATGAGCAAGATTTTTTTTATGCGCTGTAGATACATAAATACACAGATACACACACACACTCACAGTTACATACACATTATTATATGTATATATGCTGGGTTGGGCTAATTGGTGTGTGTAGAACTGACGCCAGCTTGTTTATAGTGTTGGATAGTGCCCAAAAATTATTCATATTTACAGTGGCTCGGTTAACCATTGAGTAAATTTGCGAAACGAACGCCAAGCAAATATTTTGACCATTTATTATTTGTGGCCCAGGCTGCCAGCAGGAGCCATCATGGAGCAAAAAGCGACCAACCAACCATGTGAACCAACACTGAGAGAGAGTGCAGCACAAAATGGCGCCACCATTTCGGGCCACACTAAACAAATGAGCATTGCAGTCCAATTAAAATAATAATTACATTTCTAATGTAACTGCAATTTGTGTTTTGTAAAAGTGTTCCCCTCTCCCCCACCCCCCACTCGGAACCCTCTTGGCATAGGCTGCCCCTTCTCAACCCTGCCTAAAAAATACACACAAATGAGTGTAGCCATAGTATGGCATAAATATTAATGACAATTACGCTGTCGAGTGCCGTGAGAGTAGGTGGCAACTCTGTTTGTGTGTTGTGGATTCTAAAACTGTTGGGACAGGTTCTGTTCTGGAGCTCGAAACAAATGTGCGTGTCGATAAATGTTTACTTTACACACACACCTACACACTGCCTGTGTGTGTTTTAGGGCTTTGGCAAGTTTTTGGTAAAATTTAACGTCTGTGGTCAACTCTGTTCATATTTACATTTTAAATAAATAATATTCTAATTTGACAAAGTAAATGGTAATTTTAATAAATTGTTAGTTTCCAGTGTTAGTTTCATTAATGGTTAACAATTGAAGCACTTCTAGCCAGAGAGTCAACCAAATGGATAATTACAAAATGCTGAATCACCATTCAACATTCCGGGTCAGGTTAAAACTTAAGTAAATTGGACTCGGCTAAGTAGCAGTTAAGGCAATTTGTGTTAAAACATATATTTTATCAAATAATTAATGGCTCTTGTACGCATGGATAACAATTATATTATATTTATGTATAAAACATTCATATAGGGTGGGCCATCTGTTGGTTTGTCTGCCGATTTTATTGAGCTAACCGTGTGCTGCCTACGATTATCTATATACGTAGGTGAAAATGCATCCCTGGTCAGCTCTCGGGCAGAGTAACCTGTGACATCACAAAAGGCCTTCTTGTGCCTTAGTTCGTCGGGGCGGTTTCAAGGCAGACAACCGACTTAGCCGAACCTTGCCTTTCCACAAAGAAAAGAGTCCAACGAAATCAAATCGCACGATCGGTGGGATGGAATAACCCTCTCACCGAACTTGCCGACTAATAATAATAAGCAGTTTTAAGCTTGAAACATGTCGTAGTGCATATGTCAAGCGTGGAGTATCTTATTGAGAGTCCCATGTCTATAAAACATTTTCTAATGAGGCGCTTTCAAATCGCATTATGGAAAAGAAGTTTTCTATCAAAAAATTTGAAACACGATTTCCCAGACTTAGCACAAAACTATTCAAGATCCTATAGAAGCGGAGAAGGATAAAACGAGACTCCAAATTCCAGAACCCTTCGACTCTGGTCGATATCATAAAAAAGCCTAGAGACCATGCCATTCAAATATATTCCCCTCATTTCCTTGTCTTTGGGGACCGAATTACCTATTACAAGGAAAAGATGTCGTCCTTAAACAATTAATAGGACATTTTTTATGATTGAATAGGAAAAGGTCAATAGTAGTAAAGCATATAATTCAGATCCTACCCTAATACGTAGAGAGTTCATATTCGTAATCTTAGAAATTTATTGCTTTGAAGAATTTCGAAATTCTCTACGCAGAATTAATGGTCACCTTATAACCAAGATGAAAAAACGATGAGATAATCTCAAATATCTTAAAGGTTCAAAACTTCGATGTCTTACAATAATTTGCTTAGAAGCTATGTTTTTGGAATATGGAAAACCGGTTCTCTACGGAAAATCAACGGTCGCCATAACGAAATTTTATGACGAAAATACATTATCTGCAAAGAAGTACCTTCCAGAATGATATAAAGAGAATAAAAGATCTACTTTAGACATCCATGCATAATTTTTCCAACCCAAAGATAAAATAAAAATTCATGATTAATCAATCCGCTACAATGTTGTCTTGGCCACACAAACAAGCTCGCTTTGCATCTCATATCTAAAGCAACTTCTACCAAATTCACTTAAGGATTCTGTCCCAAACACCATTTTGATAAATTCGCCTTTACATCTGGCCAAGCTTAATATGGCTGCAACAAACTTGCCTGCGCTTTGTCTTAGCTGCCCCAAGCCCCCCTTGTAGCATCCTCCCGATCTCTGACAGAGTCGCCTTAGTTAGTGGCAAACAAGTTTCTGCACTCGCATAATCTGCATGAACCATAATTTTATTGAGAGCACGCCTGCCAATAAATAACTCGAAGCAAGTAGCCGCCACTGCTGCAGCTCCAACCCATGATCCAAGGAGCGGCAACCGCGGCCATTTATTAATATGGAAATCTGCGGTCCAGAACAGAGAGAAGTGCCGAAGTGCTTCTGTTGCATCTGTGGCACACTCGCAGCTAAATACATTACACGATAGCGTCAAGACGCGCTTGAGTTGCAGGCTTTTGGTAGCTGCAGCTCCCTGCCGCCATTGCCAGAGTCATCGCCATCGCCATCGTCACCGTCGTCGTCGTCGTCATCATCTCAGCCTCATTGGTGTCGTCATTGTTATCGGAATGTGCTGTGCCATAAGCAACTGTGTGCGGACGCAGAGCGGACTTGCAACTTGCGGCAAGTTAAATAGGCCGCCGCCATCACAAAAGATTGAGCCTGTAGCAACGAATGCAATTTCAATTTCATGTTATCCGCAAAATATTCATTTTAATATCTCTTCAATCCGCACAGAGTCTTCACAGTGGAGTGGCATGTACGGGCTGGACGGAGACGGTGTGCAGCACAAAGACAACGTGAAGCCAAACAATGTCTGTGAAGATGATGATGCTGCAGATGATGACGTTGAAGATGATGATGGCGTTGGTGTGGTACACACATACACACAGCTCTCAAATATGATAATCATAAATCTTGCTAATAACCAATCCTGGGCAATGTTTAAAATGCAAATTGCTCATGTCGTGTATGCAACCCTCCCTCGTCGTCGTCGTCGTTGTTGTCGCATACCCAATCCCAATCATGCACACGC
Organism: Chymomyza amoena; assembly: GCA_037043745.1. Taxonomy (NCBI): domain Eukaryota; kingdom Metazoa; phylum Arthropoda; class Insecta; order Diptera; family Drosophilidae; genus Chymomyza; species Chymomyza amoena. The sequence goes on from JBAMAX010001811.1 coordinate 54,090, forward strand.
ACACTCCATACTCCCATGTTGTGGGGGCCTTGGGCCGTAGACCATTGGATCTGTGGTCTGCCCCGTATTGGTGGTTGGCTTTGTGCAGACTGCGACATTGCCATGACCATGTTGTTGCCTCTCATCATCAGTCCTCGTCGTCGACGTCGTCGTTGTCGACGTCTACGTTGCCGTCCCTGACCACTAGCCCAGCCAACAACAACAGAGAGCTAACAACAGTGGCTGCTGCCTCTAACTCCTGCTCCTTGTCGGCTTAGCATATGAAATGTTGCATCCCCTTCCTGCTGCACACCTGCCGTCGTCGCCACCTCCATGACAGCAAATATGCACACGCATTGAAGTTGTTTGGGTTTAAGTTTGGATTCTGGCTTGGGTTTGGAGAATGTGCAGCCAGCCGCCATAATCTCACCCCTCACCCGCCCCACTCATCGTGTCTGACCGGCTACTTGGCTGTTGGTTGTTGGAGTGTTTCCATTTGGCACATTCGGGCATAATCATAATGCATGCGATATGTCCACGCAGAGTTGACCATTGCTGTTACCCGTTTGTTGCCCTTTTACTCTGCTGTTGTTGTTCTTGTTGTTGTTGCTGCTGCTGTTGTTTTTCCCTCAGTTGTTGCAGTAATTTTACGCTACGTTCTCCTCTCTCCGGCTTGCCCCCGAGTCTAACGTGGCCAGACTGTGGACGAGTGGACAAGTGGCAACGTTGCGCAGAGTTACCGTTGCGGTGCTGGTGGTTTTCATTTTGATTCATCCAATAGCCAAGGAACGCAGCTGCCCTGAACTTGTGCTCTTCACGTAATCACACATCCTTTAAAGGACAATCTATGTGATTGTATGACGGGCATAATGATGCATATAAATTTAAGAGCTGCATATTAAATTGAGTATCTGTTTGTGGGATATAGCAAAAGCATCCAATCTCAATTACATTAATATAAAGATTCAGTTGGTAATGTTTGGGAATCTCTTTTTTAAGGCGAAATTAGAGAACCCCTTAAACATCTTATGAAGGTTAAGTACCGAAAACCTTCCTGACTCCGTTAAAGTTCTGTAATGCAGGAGATTCTATGTATGATTCTATGTAAGTATCAATCCCAGTGCATTTCGTTGGATGCCAGGGGCTTTCAATAGTACAGTCCCTAGAATGGACAGCGAAACCCAATTAAATGTTCTGGATTGAGACTCATTTGCTGTTAATATCGTAGAAGACAGTTTCTGTCATCTATTATGAGCTTCACCAGAAATAACATCTGCCTTGAGATCAAGCGTAGAATTACTTTTGCCAACTTTGGGCTATGTAGACAATTCAGAATTCGGACTCTCGCCGGAAAAAGACAACCCTCTATGAAATGCTTATTTTATCCGATCTTATATTTGTCGAAAAATCATGGACATCGTCGTCGTCCATCTTCACAGTGTTCAAGAATTAAATTAACGTAAGATCTTTGTTCCCTATTGCACTGAACGTCAAGCGCATTAAATTGCAACGACTGCGTTGATTAGGACATAAGACGAGAATGAAGGACGATGCTTCAGCGAAAAAAACCTTTGAACCGGTGTCCACTGGGGATAAGCGCGGAAAAGCGATACCCATTCTCAGATGAAAAGAGCAGGTAGCGTCAGTGCGCGCAAAGCAAGCCAGGGTCGATCTACGATTGTGATGGCCAACTGATAATAACCACGAGCTTTTTCAACCTAGAAGAACCATCATTGCGGCTCAATGCGGAATATAATACCCATCAACTCAAGGCAAAATTTGCCCATTTCTTCTCCAGACACGACGAAAGTATTCTCTTACGTCCTCATGTTTCGGTGCAGGTTAAATATGATTACAAATTTTAAGGAAAATCCTTCCCCACCATGCATTGCCCCCTTCCGATTATTTCTTCTTTGGGTCGATGGCACAATGATGAGAAGCGATTTTGTATCATATGAAGATACCAAAAATTAGCTCGATTCGTGGATAGCCTCCAAATATGATGACCTCTTTCGAAGGTGTATCAGAATTATACGATGTGGTTTTTTGTGTACGAGTATATACCTTATACCAATCGAATTTTGGTAGTGAATTTCCGATTGGGCCAGATGTCAATGTGTATCTTAAAATTGAATATCTAAAGATCTTCCTATAAAATGACGAAAAGACGTACTTGGATTAACCACTATTTTAATGATATTCTTGGTATTCTCCAAACGTCGAGAAGTCTAGTTCCGATTCAGAACTCCTACCTGCTAGTTTTGCTCCTCTTAGCAACATTATACTTCGAGACATCCTGGAACTTAACCATTATTACTTCACCATGCGATATGCTTTATGGTAATATTAGATTTGCTCTCATATCCCATAAACAATCTTACAGCTGGACTCTGCACAATTGCCATGTTTACAATCCTCGTCGATATGCAAATGAAAAACACCCACTACATGATTACCACTTGTACAGAGGCAGCTGTTCCAGCAGTGCATCCACCATTTGACCATTTTGCGCCCAACTCCATTAGATGCACTTTGGACACAACAAATAAAGATGTCGCACCGAATGAATTATGAATTATATCACGCGCTGGCCACCAAATTTGGGCAAATCCGGAAAAACAGAGACAAGAACCAAGACAATACCAGGCACCGCCGTTGCCCATAAGTAGCTACAGAGCAAGCAAGCCAAAACAATGGCCGCAAGTTGTCCTCGTTGGTTGCACAGCTACAAGAAATATGTAGAGTGCAACAACAGCAAAAACGGGCGTCCAAAGTGGCAACGATATGCCAACGGCAACTGCGGCATTGTGTCTTCGGTTTGGATATCTTCATATGGCCATGGCGGCGCTGTGCTCTCTCTGCACTATGCCCCCGAACGCTCCACAAACGGAGTTGCAGCATTTAGTTGCATTTATTTGTTGCTATTAACTGGCGCGCTGACGCTTATCGCCGCCTCTGGTCCGGTCCTAGACACGGAAAAGGAAAAACCCAAGCGGCAAGAACAATTGCAGCAGTCGAAGCAGCAACAAACAAGCTTCCTTTGGCGCTTGCAACTTGGTCTGGAAGCCACCCCCGCTCAGCAGCTGTTGCCATCGATAGGTTTGGGCTGAGGAACTCTGGAGGTCGTGGCGCATGTATTGTTATCAGCTGCAGGAGCTAAGCGCGGGTAGTGGGACGCAGGGGTTGCACTCTTCTATGTTTATGCTATATTTTGTGGCAGCTACCGGGTCTGGGTCGGTTCGGCATGTTGCTCCTTTCATATGCCACATATGCCTCTAAAAAAAAAAAAAAAAAGCAGAAAACAAAAACTCGCTGTTCATATCTCAGAATTGCTTGGGACTATGCCCAGCTACTGGCCATTGTGACCCGTTCTGGAGCTGGAGCCCTGTGCAGGCTGGCTGGCTGGCTTTCAGTGTGGGACCTTTTAATGCGGTTCGGTAATGCTCATCGTAATTTTTCCACATTGAAGCTGTTAGCTGTCGTTTTTTGTTGCATTTGTTGGTTTTGGCCATCTCGCTCCTTTAATCTGCATATCTTCATTTGAGTCTGCCGCTTAAATGCTCTGCAGTCCTGTCCCTGGACCCGGCTCCAACGCGTCGGTGGCAGAGTAGCGTTTTTAGCAAAATAATGAGAATCATGATTTCTGTTAGTGCTCTGTGGTTTTTAGCGGTTGAAGGCGATTTTCAGTTTTTACGCCATTTTTTTTCTTTTCTTTTTGTTTTGTGTGTACAAATTGATATGCAAATTTTTTGCTGGTCTACAAAGAGTCTCTACTGTGGTTGAGAGGTTCCCTCTGATGTGGCTCCCATTTATCGTTTGGGTGAAACGCTTCTCGAAACGAACGTTAATTAGTCCCAAAGTGTTGGCACCACAGCGGCCAATGTGATGTCACTGATGTAACCGAGTTAGGGCTACGGCTAGGGCTGCCTTTTGGACTACTTGCGGGTTTCTAAACAGTGGGAAAAACGTGCAACTAAAATTCCAAAAGGGTTTTTGGTCAGCTAATAAGCGACGCCATTTAAAACTGTGAACCAGAACATAAATGATCAAAGGCAGCGGGCATAAATATATTAGGAAAGGAAATATCAAAGTAAGGAACAAAGTTGGGAATTGAAGTCATAGCCCCCCGAGTCGCGAGAAGCTCAGATCTGGGGCAGTGCTGCTTAATCAATGTGCTATAGGTTCCATATTATATAGAAGGAGACAAACTAATCCGTCTCATTTTTTGGTAAATCAGTTATTTGACTTCAATTGGAGAACCAAGCCTATATATTCTCCAGCAAAGGCAATAATAAACTGCTCTCCCATAGCAACCGCTATGGAAAAAGGCTTGTGAAATCTGTCCATATAAGAGGACAGATGAGTGTATGTTTTAACAATCTCTACTTCAAGAAAAACGATTGATTACCCTTTCCAAAAGAAGACACCAAATTTCCTTGGACGAAAATTTAAAAAATGTTAATTTAAAAATAAAGATCAAATTTTCTTCAAATAGATCAAAACAAATCCAATGCAAAAAATAACACCATCATGCCAGCACACTAAAAAATCACACCAAACACTACCTTCGTGGTTTCGACGAGCACCTACGATTGAAAAGCAATGACAAAAAAGCCAAAAAAATTCATTCTTTCGCTACTTCAGTTCGTCGATAACTAAAGCTTTCGAAAAAAATGGCGGACGTAAAGTCGGGCGCGGACGACTTTAGGATACCCTGTACCACTAGCTTGTAATAAAGTCCGATTTCTTCACAAAAAACCAAATACAGAAGAATTTTTAAGCAAACATTTTTTTTTGACCGATCGTTCCTATGGGAGCTATATGATATAGTCAACCGATTTCAATAAAATTTGACACAGTGCTTAAATACCTTAAAAAAGATATGAATGCCAAATTTATTTCAAATATCTTTTCAAACAAACAAAACACATCGAATTTTGTATAAAAAACGTGTTTTTGGACCGATTGGTCCTATGGGAGCTATATGATCTATTCAAACGATTTGAATTAAATTTGGTACAGTGCTTAGGAACTATAAAATACTCCCGAGTGTCAAATTTGGTCCCAATATCTTAAAAAACAAACGAAACACAACAAATTTTGTTAAAAAATCGATTTTTTGGAAGATCGGACCTATGGGAGCTATATGATATAGTCAACCGATTTTGTTCAAATTTGGCACATTGCTTAAGTGGTCTAAAAAATTTCCAAACGCCAAATCTGGTTACGATATCTTTATTAAAAAACGAAATATAGCGAATTTTTCGTTAAAAAAGTTATTTTGGCCGATCGGTCCTATGGGAGCTATATGATATAGTCAACCGATTTCGATCAAATTTGGTACAGTGATTCGGAACTATAAAAAACTTTTGAATACCAAATTTCGTTACGATATCTTCATAAACAAACGAATTATTCATCTAAAACGCTTTTTTTTGTCGAGGTCGTCTCAAACACCCCCATGGGAGCTATATAATTTATCCCCGATATCAAAAAATAAAATAAACTTGCCTCCTATGGAATAATATGGGATCTAATGTGAAAGTTTGGTAACTCTAGCTCTTACCATCTCTGAGATCTAGGCGTTCACACGGACGGACAGACGGACAGACGGACATGGGTATATCGACTTCTCTATTCACCCTGATCATAGTTTAGGTAACTTTGGGGTGTCTCCGACGTCTCCTTCTATATGTTACATACATTTTCGGCTTGCACAAACTTAATATACCCTTAGTACCATATGGTACAGGGTATAAAAACTGGAAGATCGAAAATGCATAGTCAATAGACAAAAGATTTGAAAAAATAATGACGTTCGTCGATCTGACGAGTATAGTGGGCCAAGAGTTAAATTTTAAATCTTGATTAATTTTAGACTTATTAAATTTTTTAGTACTATAAATGAAGCTGCTATGAATCTAAGAATAATTTAACTTCAATATGTAAACGATTAAGGGTTAAAAAGTAGATCACAACTAAAAAATGTATAGAGTCAAGTATCTTTTTCTGTCCTTCTGGTTACCAAACTCTCTTTGAATGGAAACTCGGAGGAAAGAAGAGAAAAGGTTGTTAGGAAATGGGGACTGTTACATTGGTTATATACAAAAGTCGTCAGACGTTTCTTAGGAAACGTTGGTCTGGTTGAAGGTGGCTAATACTTAGTCTCACCATAACTTTCAAGGGCTCAAAGGACGGCTTTTCTAGGTATTATTGAATCCCTGCAATCTACATATCAGACACCTCTGGATGTAATACCTTCCTGAAGTCTGCGGCAGCCAGAAGCGAAGCAAGACTCCATGCACTGAATCTTCTCACACTATTCACTTCAGGTCAGTTGTTGGGAAAAGTGACTACAGTTCCACGGTTTACAGATGCAACGACAAATACGATGTATACTAATGGTTCGAAGAGGGATGAAGGCAAAGAAGACGCTTGCCTTCTCTGAAGAGCTTTCGACAAGCCTCTTATTTCGCCTTTTCTACTGGTATAGCGTTTATAAAGTCGAGATATATGCAATCTGGAAATCGGCTAGATTTATTGATGCCGGTACTCCCACTTCCCTCCCACGACTTCTAACGCAGTTGCGTAGATGAGAAGTCAGATAGCATCTAACACCTGCTATGAGATCACCCGGAGCTTCTTAGAAGACGCACCCAGTTTCTGGACAAGCCACAGTGGTTCCCATAGCGCAATGTCACAATTTCCACACTGATAAATATTCATTACTAAATACTTTCATCTCTTTCAGCAATCTCCATCGTCTCATAATTTTCAAGCCTTTTTCTTTCATTTGGCAAACATCAATGCTCAAGATTCCCATGATAAATAACGATTAAATAACACTGTCATCTGTTGCAATAATCATCGTCTTCCCATCTAATAAGTCAAATTTTAAAATATTTCGATTTGATTTGCCAGACATCAACACCTAAGATCTGCACATAGCTATTATATAACACCATCATCATCATCATCTCCTTCCTTGATCTATGATCTGATATATTTTGATTTTCCAACTCGCGCTCCTTATACGAACACTTTACAGTGATACAGAAATATCCACACACACATTGATTGTGATTAACCTGTTCCAAAGGCTTAACCCGTTTACCCCCACTCAATGCTCAGTCAAACTGTTCCAAGTGTTAGTTGTTAGCTGTATCTGTTGTTATTGTATCTGTATCTGTTGTTGTTAGTGTATCTGTATCTGTCTCTGTGCGTGTATTTTGCACAAAGTGTGCATAATAAAAATTTGAAGTCGCGCTAAATTGGGTGATAAAGTTGATCTGGGCACGATAAGCCCATTATAAATGCATTTAATGGCTAAATATTAAATGTATCTTCGTGTTGTGCTCAAGCGCCCTGGTCCGCCTTGGTCTTACCAACAATTCCCCGCACGCTAGGTGTCGCTGTCTGCGTCTGGGTGTCAAGTGTCTGTCGGCATATAGTGTTACCGTAGTTGCTGTTGTTGTTGTTTTAGTTATAACTCGTTGGCTTGAAGCGGGACTGGAGTACTCCTTGGGCCTCTGGTTTGCGCTCACCTGACTGCCAAATGAATTTATGAAGTTGTTTGCGTTTATTAAATTTTAAGTTGAACAATTTTTTTTTACGGCGCTTGTATCATGTCTCATGCAATTCGGTACTGGGAACTGGGTTGTTCTTGTTGTTGTTGTTGTCGTAGTTGGCGACAAGGTGGCGTTGCTGTTGGTTCTGCGATGCACAGATAAGATTCGGTGGTGACTGGATGCCAAGTGCTGAACTAGCAATTAGTGACAATGTTTGAAAAGTGTTGAAAGCTATTTGGTAATTATAATTTTTTGACCGTGATGAAGTGCTTAATATCGGATAAGAGCATTCTACGATAGAAGTAGCGATGGTTCTAAGTCAGACTGCAAAAAAGCTGCGATGGCAACAAGGTTTTAATCCCGAGCTCCAAAAATCCTAGCACCTCATTTATCATCCGGAACCCCGCAATAACTAAAACAAGATATTGGGGGGTAGAACCTAGATTGATTTATATTTCACTCTCTTTTTTTCTTCTGAGGATGCAAAAACAACCTCAAAAGTTGCCTTGAGGTATATATTTTGTAGGTTATCCCAGAAACCCGGCATATTGATGGTCTTCTGTCCTCGAGGTTAGGGAAGAACATAAACCTGTTGAGCCAATTCTGGCAGTGTATTTGTATTTCACGCTTCCCTCGTCGCTTTTTTTCTTCAGAGGACTGCAGCACTTCTTGCGTCTGTATACGGAAGTGCTTAGAAAAAGTTCTCAGAAAATGAGTTATCTCAGAAATCCGGCGTACTGTGTTCCTTTTAGTCTAGAATTCCGGTACTGAAACAACAAAAACATATGAAAAGCATCGCCGGACAACCTATCTCGAAATTCTGGTAGTGGATTTAAATTGTACTCTCCTCTCGACGCTCTTTTTCTGAGGTTTATAATACCCTCCCACATTTACTTAACTTCATGGATACCGTGTATTTCGATCGCGGGGATCTCTTTACTCTCCCCCAAAAAGGCACTCCCCCAAGTCCAAAAAGTCCGCAGATGTCACATTCATGCCTAATTTTTCAGCACTAAAGTGAACCACTTTGACTAAAACTGTCGCCCACTTTTGGTTTAATTATTTAGAACGAATTGGCAGATCTTTACGATCCTCTCCAATTAGATGCAGTTGTTGGTCTTCTTTCAAGCTGTACCATAACCATACATAGAACATTACGTTTACGCCTAGTGTCCATAATTAACACCAAACAGAAATTAACACTTTGATTACATTAAAATTCCAAGCGAGATCCCAAGAGAAGTGCAGCAACTATTCTCTCACGATCATTATCAGAGATGCTGAACTAGAGTAAGCCATTTGGCGGCTAAATGAAGAACCCAACTGGAAGACAGAAGGTGTAACTGTCACTTGCAACAAATTTGCGCTACATGTATGTCTTCTCCGCGGCAATGAAGACCCATCCAGTGGCCAAAGTGCTCCAGTTAGAAATTTTTATAACCGAATTGCAATATCAGTTGATATTGGCAAGACGGTTTTCTTGGCTTTTTTTTTGTGCCGCGTGCTGCAGGGTGTTGAAAAATTGCCAGCACCTCTGACATGGTGGTGGACGGCCCCTTGCGTCCGCTTGGTTAAGGCGTCGGCTATGGCATCGCACTTGTGTCACGATCGCCAGGCAGCCATTGTTACATCTAAGGCCGACCCCAGGCAGCCAGAGAGACTGTGGCAAGCGGCTGATCTCACAGAGATTGTGCGGCACTTTGGAGCTTTGAACGCGCGGCAAGCCAAAGTGGACGATCATCGCGACATCATCGAACTGTTTGAATGGTCTACGTTCCGAGTGTATTGATGTACGCTGCAGGCGTTGACCGTGTCGTTGGCGTAGTCAAAGTCAAAGGCACTCTAGCCACACTCTGGACTGCACTGGACTGGACTTTACGATGTAGCTGGCGGGGGTCGGTGATTGGTCTATTTAAGGTTGGATGCAAAAGACTGAGATTTGATTGTCAAGCTTAGATATGCCAATTTTTCAGCAACACTCTCGGATTTGTCTTGGCAGTTCACAGCTTGTCGTACATTGTTCTTGGGAGAGTGTTGGATGCGAGTACCGCTGCAGCTGTCCAAGATTTGGTCAGCAGGCAGCGAAAGTGTCAATATAATTGGCCAAATTGATGTAGCCGCTTTTGTGCCTAAATTAGGCATAGACAACTTTGGTCAAAACATTGGCATGCCTCATCATTTGCCGGAACAAACCAGCTGGACTGTGTTCCAAGCTATAGAGCCGCAGAGCGCTCAACACATTTCAATCAGATTTCATTTGTATGGGAAAAAGAGATAAATAAATGACAAAATCCATTTCATAAGAGCATGAATATCATCCGACTGTCCCAGTGTCCTACTGTCACAACAGCAACGACGAAGACGACGTCGACGACATCACAAAGTCGGTGTCACTTTGAGGTTCGCTGCAACTGCTTTGGCTTGTCGCCGTCGTCATCGTCGTTGTCGTCATCTTTGTTGGATGGCTCCATACAAGAGCTGGAGAATCCAGCACAGCGCATAAATAGCAAAATTCAGAAGCATTTTCTGTGCTCGTTTGCATGTCACTTCGACTTTCACATTGTGATGTATTTATGGATATCAAGTGCCACAATTTTTGCACACACGGATTTATCTTGGTCTCACATTCATGCTACACTTTGGTGATGTCTGTCTTGGTATGGAAATGGAAATGGCAAAAACGTATACCGTTTAGTTATGTGAGCAACTGTTGGTTATAGCTGTATAAAGACTTCTTTCCCTATTTAGAAAAATTCCGAAATGGGTGCATACTATTCGAAGTAGCTGTTAGGAGCTGTTCGCAGTTACGAGTGTTGGAAGTTTATGATGAAGCTTTGCGTTAAAGAAGTCATTGTACTGTAGGGAAAGGAGATATTAATTGAAATTTTTTAAGGTAACGCTTCAAGTCAACCCAATCCGCATACTCTTTGCCTAATCAGTCTTCGACCTACACGTCGATCCATCGAAATCGATAGACATCTCCTAAATCATCACCAAACTTGTATCCCGAGTTGCATGTCAAGTTGCGCCATCTTGCTCCATGTTATCATGGCTTTGTAGGGATTGGAGTTGACTGTATCGCTTGGCAAAGTGGGGCTTTCGCTACACTCTCTTGAATATGAGCTACCCATAAGCGGCAAAGAGGTGGAAATGGGACGAAAACTCATCTGGGGGTTCTGGGGGTTCTCCCAACCAGTTAAAAGTGTTGGAAGTTTCTAATGAAGCTTTGCGTAAAAGAAGTCATTGTACTGTAGGCTCTTCAGGAAGGGGAAATGTTTTGAGGTAACCCTTGAAGTCAATCTAAGACGTATAATCATTGTTTAATCAGTTTTTCGGCATGTCAAAATTCGTGTACTTCGATTTCCACATTTCCTAATTGAGAGATGGAAATGGGACGAAACCTTATCTGGCTGTTCTTCCATCCAATTAAGAGTGTTACAAGAATAAGAAGAAGCTTTGCGTTACAGTAGCCACTGTATGTTACTGTAGGTTCATTAGAAAGGCGAGATACCGATTGCAATTTTTTGGAGTAACACTTCAGGTCTATCCGAGACGCATACTCCTTATCTTTTCAGTCTTTGACTTCCATGCCGATAGTCTTGTACTTCGATTTTGATAGCTAATGCGATCTATCGAATTCGATAAATATTGGAAATTGGCTTCACTACTGAGATGGCTTTTGACCAGACGTATCAATGAAGCTTTGCGTTAAACAAGTTATTGTAGTGTAGCTACTTCAGAAAGGGGAGATGTCGATTGAAAATTTGGGGTAAAGCGGTGGCGGATCCTCCTCGACCAAAACTTCATAAAATGGGTAGACCTTCTTTGAAGTGAAGAACCCCGTCAAGACCACGTATCCATGGGGGTGTTTTCGGGACGAGTCCTCCCCGACCAAAACTTCATCAAATGGGTAGACCTTCTTCGAAGTGATGAAACCCGCCAAGACCAAATTATATCCGCACCTGGGGTAAAGCTTCAAGACTCATACTCGTTGTCTATCGTCTCATCTCATCTGACTCTTCTCCCACCCACATAAGAGCGTTAGAAGTTTCTGATGAAGCATTGCATTAACGATGTCATTATTTTATGACTTCTTCTGCAATTATTCAGTTATCAATTGACGGTACAACAGAACTTCGCTTTCGATACCTCAATCGCTAACCATCTTCTAACTCATCCGCAAACTTCTTTCAATTCAAGTCATAAAACTTCCAATTGCAGCCATCAAATGACTTTGTGAAACCCACTTTGCTCTCGATGAGGAAAAAAAATCGATATCAATTCGCAAAATAATTAATTAATCAATTATGGAAAACACTCCGTTGTCGAGTTTCCAACCCAAGTGTAATTTTAGTCTGCACTTTGCTCGACTCTAAATCTTTTACAACGCAATGAAATTCACTTTGTTATTTTTGATATTCTCTTGTTTTGCTGTGATCCGAAGCCGGAGGAGATGGTTCCTGCTAAAGATAACGACATTTTATGATCCAGCCATTTGGTACTGTTAGTGTGTGTAATAAAACTTTTATGGGCTGACACATGATGCCTCCTCAGACGGAGTAACAAAATCGCACAAGATATTCCTCAATTAATGAAGTATGGATGTGTAGACAACAACAACAAAAGTGCGACCAGCTGTAGATGTTACTTAAACTTTATTATTTTGACTGCGCTAAATTAATTTGAATTTATAAATGAGAGTATCTATCTAGAGGTACTAACTAGTGGCCCACCCTGTTACTAGAGTCCCTTTTGGATGGCACTGGGCCAAGCCCAAGCCGAAGCCAATCCAGTCTCATTGCCCCAATAGCAGTTTAACAGCTCTTGAGCTTTTATCCTTTGCTAAAATACCGCCAGGCGATAATGCCACTACCGAGCACTTGGAATTGAATTATTGTGAATTGTCATTTTTACAGCACATTTACCGCACTTAAACCCAGTGTTGCATTCGCCTGACGTCCTCGTCCCATTGTCAGTTAGTTGGTCAGTCCGATTTACAGCCAATGATTGGGGCTTGTCCCGACAGTACGAGTACGAGCTGTTAAAACGCAAACCAAAGGGCTTTCAATTAAATTTCAAACCATTTACTATGCGGATTGGCGGCGGCATTGGGTTTGTACTGGTCAACTGACCAGGGCCATGACCATCAAGGCTAATATGCGCTGGAGTTTGCATGTTCTGGCCAAATTTGTGCAAATATTCCAAGTCAGTGTCAGTCCTAGTCCCAGGCGTATATTATATACACATAAATCAAAACTTTTACTTAGCACGCTCATTTGTTTCAATGACCATTCGGATGCGGCCCACTCCCCCACCCAGGAAGCCAGTCCAAGACCATCCATCGCTCACATTGTCTGTGCACTCAAAATGTGATAAAAATCTATTACACGCTCATATCATATTTTATTTGCGCTTTTTTCCACTTTTATTTCTGCTCTCTCTGGTAAAATTATGAAAAAGCTTTTTTATGGCCTGGTCACTTTTTTTACGATGTTGATGCGCACTGGTCCGGGATTCCTACAGGACATTCGACTAGGCTACTCCAGCTAAAAGTGACATATTAAATTTAATGGAAATTGATGAGCGCTTATTATGATATGAGCATAAGATAGCCGAAAGTGTCCCAAATCCCGTAGATGACTGTTTGCTGTTTCCATGACCGTGTGGGATGTATTTCTAGGGGTTGCATCAGCTTTTTTTTGTTGTGCTCTTTTTTATCATAAAAGTAATTTCTGCTGATGGTCGCAGTACTAAATTCATTGATTCAATTTCCTCGCTAGCTTTTCCCAGACCAACTTCAATAAATATGGATATAATATTTCAATATTTGTGCAAGTTTGCTTCGAAGTGGAAATAAATCAGAGTTGATGTTTAGTGTCTGTGATGGTTAGTATAGGAATGGGATTTAGTCTTGGTTTCATACGTAGTACGATGTGTGGTGACATATGACTGTGTGTGGAGGACTTTTGTTTCGGTTAAATAAATGGCGATGTTATTTGCTTGGTAAATAGTGTGAGTCCTTAGTTCCTAAAAATGAATTGTTTATTCTTTTTTTTTATTATCAATATGGTCTTAAATATGATTTGGCTTCGAACCCCCTTTCTCTACAGATCTATTTTCCGCTTTCAAACTGAGAGAAAACGGTAGTGCGGAGAGAGAGATATTTGACTCGAATCAAGAGATCATCGTTAGAAAATATTTTGATGTCTTAAGAAAACCGATAATTCGAAAGGTATAAAAAAATGGGAAATAGTTTGAACTAACTGGCTCAAGCTAAAAAAAAATATGTGAAAAAATAAAAGGTTATTTTGTCGCAAAATTTTTATTTTCTTCAAACTTCTTTAAGGTAAACTTAATTAGCTTCGGAGGTTCTTTGCTCCCACCAGGACTCTAAGTAAGGATACTAAATAACTTATAAACTTTCCTCTCATGTAAAGACCAATACAGGAGAGCATGATTAGAACAGAAAAAATGTTGATTTTGTTTGGGAATTAAAATATCAGTATGAGTACCTGATCACTCTGATACTTTAACAAACATCGAGGGGACAGTAGTACTAGTGGCTTATTTGGTTACTGACATACTAAAATTAAAAAGTCAGGAAGGAGTTGACAATCTATTGGGATAACCTGGAAGGTCTTCGTCGCTTCTCTTTCCTACAGTATTCAGTACAGTACTCATAAATGAGGGCATAAGCCCTTGAATTTAACCGAAAGACCCACTCCCTATTTGCATCATACATACATACAAAGATGACTTCAATTGGACATTGCGTCTGGTTGTCCCATATCCCTAATACTCAGGCGAAAATACAATCCTAAGCGAACATTCTATTTTATGCAAAAAAAAAAAAAATATTCAAATCATACTACTTGGGCAAAGCTTGTCTGAGAAGGTACATTTTTGAAGGACTGGGTTGTCCGAAATATATGACTATAGGTGATCTGGTTATCATGATTGACCAGCAAGTAAAGTGAATACACAACAACAACCATCAGGTAACCCCACCTACAATAAAACAAACTTCAAACCCTTGAAGATCTGAAAGAAAAATACAAACCGGGTGGATACAATCGTCGGTTCCTAAGCGCCCTCCTTTCGCGTAGAATTAAATATTTTTTTTTTCAAATCTAAATGCTCTCATATGTCCTCCTTTTTATAAGATATTGAGCAGTTGTCCAACGATCCATAGAAAGATTTTCGAAATACAAAAAAAGAGATTAAGTGGTCGCAAACTTTTGACCATCAGTTTAAATCTATACCATAGCTTAGGGTAAGAGGTATAAATGTATGTAAACTGGAGAAGGAGACCCCACATGTTGGGTGGACAATAGAAACCGAAATTGGATTCATATAACACAGATGTGCCCGATGGGACGTCTAGATCATGGATGTACTTATATCTATATATATAAAAAATGGCGGACGTAAAGTCGGGCGCGGACGACTTTAGGATACCCTGTACCACTAGCTTGTAATAAAGTCCGATTTCTTCACAAAAAACCAAAAACAGAAGAATTTTTAAGCAAAAAAATTTTTTTTTCCGATCGTTCCTATGGGAGCTATATGATATAGTCAACCGATTTCAATAAAATTTGACACAGTGCTTAAATACCTTAAAAAAGATATGAATGCCAAATTTATTTCAAATATCTTTACAAACAAACAAAACACATCGAATTTTGTATAAAAAACGTGTTTTTGGACCGATTGGTCCTATGGGAGCTATATGATATAGTCAAACGATTTGGATTAAATTTGGTACAGTGCTTAGGAACTATAAAATACTCACGAATGCCAAATTTGGTCCCAATATCTTAACAAACAAACGAAACACAACAATTTTGGTTAAAAAATCGATTTTTTGGAAGATCGGACCTATGGGAGCTATATGATATAGTCAACCGATTTTGTTCAAATTTGGCACATTGCTTAAGTGGTCTAAAAAATTTCCAAACGCCAAATCTGGTTACGATATCTTTATTAAAAAAAGAAATATAGCAAACTTTTCTTTAAAAAAGTTATTTTGGCCGATCGGTCCTATGGGAGCTATATGATATAGTCAACCGATTTCGATCAAATTTGGTACAGTGATTGGGAACTATAAAAAACTTTCGAATACCGAATTTCGTTACGATATCTTCATAAACAAACGAATTATTCATCTAAAACCCTTTTTTTTGTCGAGGTCGTCTCAAACACCCCCATGGGAGCTATATAATTTATCCCCGATATCAAAAAAATAAAATAAACTTGCCTCCTATGGAATAATATGGGATCTAATGTGAAAGTTTGGTAACTGAGGTTTTAAGCTTATTTCGATTTCCTTTTGTGTATTGGTTCGTGAGATATACACAATGTTAGGAATATATCACAGCCGAAAAAGGTCATTAAGTGCAGACAGAAGCATAGTTGCAAGGGATTGAATTGTACTTTCTGTGGGGCATGAATTTATTAGGGTTGCGAGCTCTCTTAAGAATACTTAAGTTCGTTCATACGGCTTTTTAAAGAGTCATGAAAGTCAACTAATCCAAAAATCTTATGATTGTCTAGATAAGCTAACTACAGAATCTTACGATGTTTATACACTTTAAGAGTATTCCAAAAGTTTGGGGACGCCACAAGTTGGGAAGATATGGGAAATTCATATTTTATAGATATTGATCTTTATTATCCAACCGTCTGGATGAACACCTCATGAAGGCAACCAAGAACAAACAAAATCAAATCAGAAGATCTGAAAATCTTATAAAATCAGGCGTATCTTCGTCGGCTTTACAAAGAAGGATATTTTTAAATCGGTCGCCTATATCTTATAACCCCGAAGAAAAAATCGATTAAAACCACTATATTTTATGGAGCTGAGTGAATTGAGAGTTTTCCTTCGAGTACAAGGCATATCAATGTCTGCATATTACTCGAGCTCTATTTGCTGATCAAAACTTTTACTCAGCTCCCAAAATACGCACATTTATGAAAAATTATTTGTACCATGCTCATTATTGTCTTAATTTATTGTTTCTATAATAAAGTCAACCTATTGTTGTATAGTTGGGGCATATACTTCCAAATAAATCAAAAAGTGCGCTAAAAATTTAAAATGAGCCACAAAGTCATTTGCAGCATGTCGCTTTGAAGTTCATTTTATTTTCTCAACCACACATTTGGCAATTTGACAGAGTTATGCAGCAAAAGTGACAGGCTATAAATACACACTCACTCACCTACTCCAAGACATGGTGACTGCGTCACTGCAGACGTCATAAAGTCAACCATGATTCATATGCAAGACTCCTTCGCCCCCCATCGTTTAACGATACTTTAATAATTCTCTAATTGCAAAAAATACGAGGAGATGTTTAAGGCACGAAGCTTCCCGGTGCTCGCCCTCGCAACGCCAGTCTGTTTGTTTTCCGCTTGAACGCTGACGCACTGCGTCGAGCTGGCATTTAATGACCGACGAGTGCCTTTTAATTGGGTGGCGCCCAATGCCATAAAGGCTGTGGAATCCTGGCGACGGGTTCCACCTGCAGCGCATGGTTATTCATATTTTTGTGCATAATTTAAAGCGACACTAAAACAACAGAGCCCTCGCCCTCGGCTGCAGCTCTGGCTCCGGAGTCGTGACTACGTAAAAAAAAAAACGCAAGGCAAACATTGGAATTTGTGTCGAATTTCAGGTTGAAAGCACTTTGAGCCAACGTCTTCCCATAAATGGTAGTTGGCGGGTGGCAGCTCCCACTGGCTCCAACAACAACAACAACGATTAGTGCCAGTCCACGAAATGCACATCATAATTTTCTGTGCTCTTGAACTTGACTGGGAACTTTGTCTTTGCCTTTACCTTGTTATAACTTTCCACTTCGTCGCCAAATTTCATTATTCGCCCGAACTGGCCCCCTCCGACCGTTTACCCAACGCATTGTTGACATATCGGATTACGCACTAATTATCCTTCTAATTAACCCTTTATGTTTTTCGCATTTCTTTGCAACTTCAGTCTCAATTTTCTTTTTGTCTTACACTTGTCTATGGGATTGCCAAAGAGCTGCCCTCGGCTATTGCTCAAGCATGACCTTCACTGCCGGAGCAACTTGGCTTTCAACGTTTTTAAGCCTATTAGACAGGCTTTCATAATTAGCTTGTTGTTCGGGGCTTGGGTTTAACCTAGGGCTGCTACTGAGCCCAATGAAAGCATATCGATAACATTGACAGTTGTTCTGTCAATTACTTGGAAAAGTTTCCCAGCGACCCATGCCGACTTTTAAATTGGGTTCACTTGTTACTTTGGGAGAGAAGTTTTAAATTGTTAAGCGACAGTGCAGTTTAGGAAACAGTTGAAAAAAAGATTTGGGATTTTTGTTGTAAGCCGCTGCTCTTATGTCTTTAATCTTCAATTCTTTTTAAAACAAAATATGGGAAATGTTATTCAAAGTAAGCAAATGATACTAAGGTCCTAACTTGGCTATTAGGACCCTCGCTTCGTTGACATCGTGCTTGAAGTCAGTGAACAACCGGTCGTCTATTAAAGAGTTGGCTGTGCAGTTTTCAATCCACCTCATGTGGGCTCCAAGACATAGAAATATCGAGGGCAACTGTATTGCGGATGAAATTGCCAGACTCGGAACTACTTTCATCCTTCTTCAGGACAAGGAGGGAATAGGTACCCATAGACAGTTGAAAACTGTGACTAGAAACCATTTCGCTCTCATTGCAAAGCAAATATGGAATCGTATATCGAACACGAGCAGGATCTCACGGCCAACTTGGCTGACGTACTACAGAAAAAGAACTAAGGAACTTTGCTGTCTTAACAGAGCCTAATGCCCGACAGTAATTCTGGTTGGTGGAAATCTAGCTGGTCATAGAAAAGAAGGAAGTGCTGGATACTTGGCGGAAGTTTTTTGGGAAAATTTTAAAAAAGATGAAACCATACCTGATGAGGACGGAATCGTATATTGACCATTCCTAGAAGTTGAAGACGAAACAACAAAAGGGCCAGTTAAAGAAGAAGAGGTTGAGTATGCCATACAGACAATAAAAATTGGAAAAGCCGCCGGACCAGATGAAATAGACCCGGAGCTCATTAAATATGGTAGTCCAAAGATTCAAAAATCCTTAACTGAACTGTTTCAAAAAGCATGGGATGAAAATAGGACAGACTGGAAAGAAAATCTGATAATACCAATTCACAAGAAGGGTAGTAGCTACGAATGTAACAACTACAGGCCAAAACTAAATTTTAGGCAACAGAAATGAAGTACGTACGAAGGGTCGCAGGAAAAACCAGGAAAGATATGGTCAGAAATGAAAGAATACGTTCAGAAGTGCGGCAGAAGAGTTCGATTATTCAAGAAATCGAGAAGAGACAGCTAAAATGGTTCGGACATCTACATCAGATGGACGAGTCAAGAAAGCCAAGCAGGTACTGGAAATGAGAACGGAAGGCAGTGCACCGAGAGATAGACCCCGAAAAACTTGGGAAAATCGCATCCAGGATGTGGAAAGGATGAGGGACAGAACCCTGGCAGAGATGAGAAGAGACAGCCGGGACCGACCTAATTGGAGAAGATGGATATCGCGAGGCTACCCCGACGTCTAACAGCAAATGGGGATTGAAGAAGAAGAAAAAGAGATTTCGAACACGAGCAGAATCTCACTTCAAAATTGGCCGACATACTACAGGAAAATAACTATGGAACTCTGCTGTCTTAACAGAGCCCAATGTCCGACCGTAATTCTGGTTGGTGGGCTTCTATGCGGCCAAGCTTACCGCTCCCCATAACGACTTCTGTAGAAGTCAGGTGATGAGGAGGAGTAGGAGAGAGTGGATAACCTTTTTCGCCACTACCCTGGATTGTGCAGGTTCAAGGTTTCTATCTCAGCTCTCAGAACAGAGTCCAAAATGCCTCTTAAAGTTCATTGAAACCGTCGGATGGCTGTGACCCATCTCATATAGGAGACCTCTTGAGTGGGGAGGAGTGGTGAAGAGTCCGCCGTAGCGGCATCATTATTCTTGGCCTAAGTGGATTGGGACGATAAGTCCGAACTGCTGCCTTTGCCTAACCTAACCTAATATCCTATCAGCTGAAATCTTAATGAAGTTATGCTGGTATAGCTTGTTATTTGTCATCTAGATTTTTCTAGAACTCTAGACGTTAGCAAGTGGTAGTTGAAAGCGATTTTAGACTAGACACACACTCCGGCAGGACTCCGGCGTTAAGCTCCAAGGTTCATGTAGACCGTTAGAGAGATAAATGTTTGCATTCTATCTATGGTTTTTCATCATGGAGTAAAATCTGCCAAAAAGCTCTTGACATTGAATAATAATAAGTATAGTGACAATGTGAAATCTTAAATCTGGAGAAAGCGGTGCTTGAAGACGTGCTGATCTGAAAGTTCCATCGTATATTTTTTAGTATCTTTTTTGAGGTCGGCCGTAACCCCAGAACGGGTTGTCTTGGCCACACAATCACAATCAATTTTTTTTTATCGAAATTGAGTCCTAAATCACATCACCAGGCGTATAGGAATTTGTTAGTCATTTTTAGAATGTTCTATTAAGTTTTGCAGTATTTTTAACCCTTTTGTCAAAAGTATCACTCTGAAATATATTTCCTGATCCGCTCCTGTGCAACAGAATCAAAATGAAGCATTCTCTTGTCGGATATGTAGGGCATTCTAAAGTCGGGGATATATGACTGTACATTTTGTTTTTGCATCTATTATTGCATCCAATATTTGACATGTATCCAAATCATTTTAATAGACTCTACAAACACACACGCCATATTGAATGCTTGACTGACTGACCGATTGACGGACTGATTGACATACGATATTATCATAGGGATCCATCACTCATAAATATAAGTTTCGCACTTGCCGGCAATTGTTGCAATTGTTTTGAATTGTTGCTGTTGATTGCTTCATTATGGTCTTTGTATCTTGGCCACAGTACACTATAATAATATGATGCACATTCACACACACACACATTAGATATATGAGTAGTTATATACTATATATGTAGTATAGTAAACAAACACATACACCTACCTATATAGTAATTGCAAAAACAATTGTAAACAAGAATGAGAATATTATTTGCGAGCAATATCTAACACAAACTAATACTAGTGCATATAAATAGATACACACACAGATACAAATGTATCTGACAGGACAAACATGTATTTAATGATAAACATCACAAAGCACAATCTCAATGGCCTGCACCACTTAGCACCTCCGCAGCCTGCCTCTTCTTCTCTCTAAGAGTATTATTTGTGGCATGAAAGTTGGGGATAATTTAGTGACATTTGCATTTGGAGGCATAAACAAATACACATACTCTGTGTGTGTGTGTGCGTGTACGTGAGTGTGTGTGTGCGAGCGAGAGAGCTAGTTTGTGGTTGTCAATATGCAAATTTTGATATTGATGCATTGATATAACAATCAATATTTAAATTGCTAAGCTCGGTCATCAGGAGTCGCAGAGGCTGAGGAGCAGAACGTGACTGAGGCGGGTCAGGTGCAAATGTGTTGGCATTTGCAAATTGCATTTCCGAAAGATGAATTCCTGATTACGTATTATAACAGCAAACGTAATGGTAATGGTCAAACTGACAATTAGCTGCTTACCTCAATTTTGGATTAGACACAAAGATGATGATGATTAGATACACAGATGATGCGGAGAAGAAACGAGGCGGAGGAGCGGACATTTTCTCCTAAGAGCTAGTGACACAGCAATTGTTCCGTCTGCAGCCTCTAGAGATTTACTTAGGTTTTTGACCTATTTATAGACAAAGGCTCACTAGTGCAACATATTAGTCGCCGAAACAAACTAAGCAACACTCTATTTCCCTGAACGGGCCATTCTATTATACCAAATAAGGAGAAGGTGTACGAATGTTTGAAACAACAACCCACCGCAATGGGGTCAACGTCCCAGAGTAGTCGCTTGAAACCTTCTGCCCATAGCAAACCTCAAAGATTTAAGATTGAGGCCTTTAACTTTCCCAGTTCTATTTCTTCCTTACTGAGAAAGACTTTCGGCCTGTTTGGGGACATTGAAGAAAACCCGAGCCAACATGTACTTTTAACCTATTTACATATACCATGAACAAAACTCCAATAGAGCAATGCGGTATGTAAGATACAAATCTGGGCTCCAACATACGCTTTCTACATGTCAACGTCCAAATTAGCAATATCCGACTACACCCAAGCATTACCAACATCCGATCTCGGAAGCTTAAGAACGGATTTTATTTTCTTATAACAGCATAAGCATTGTCTCCGCAGACATGGAAGAAAAGCCCTTATATATGTTTTACATCATGAACAAAACTCCAAAAGTAAAATCGCAGTGTCCAAGGTTCTATATGTAATAAGTAATAACCACTCACTACTTCGTGGATCAACATCGTGGACTACCAGTACCCGACCTCGGAGCCCCAAGTTGTTGAACCTTATTTTCTCTATTTATATTTTTCTCTTTACTAGGCCATCAGCCAACTCCGGTCTGTGTTCTCCTTCTTTGTGCCATAGACTTTTAAGAAAGCTCCGGGTACATGTGTGTCCAGTATGCTCTAAGATAATTTGGCCTTTGTTGTTCTGCAGCATGAAGCAGGAAATTGTCTGATCCCTGACTGACTATACCCTCCATAATATCCCTGCGGAAATCTATGCACACATGTACCAATGCAGAATGGCAATGGAATATTTGGTCATATCTTCCGACATCTCTGACGGATATATAGTACACCCAAAATTGAGCATACGAACTTCTTTAGCTTATCAATGACAGAATTGGTAGCAGAATGAGTGTTCCACATTATGACTTCTATGGCAGTTGTGAAGGTGAGGAAGTATTAGAGCATCCAACATATACTTTGTGTCTGCCCTGCACCCTTAAAAAAAAGTTCCTAGTACCATGGATAAATAGTTTAAGAAGATCTGGGCACTGTGGAGAGCTTGCTCTGGAACGTGCTTGCTCGGGAACATAAGTCTTACTATCCAATCTACAAGATGGTTATCTGAAAAGCTATTTTATAGCCTCGTTTTTTCCTCCACCCATCTTTGGTATTTTCTAAACAGCCTAATCAACCTAATCTTCCCTAATCTATTCACATTACTTACGGAGCAGTCTTTGACAAACGAGATCTAAGAATAATGTACCTATTAAATTGTGAAGAAAATCCTAGACTTTGATCAGAAAAGATTTTCACTTAAGAAGATACCAGGTGTTTAAATTTAGAGCTTTCTGGTTTTTCGAGTTTGATTCATGTAATTGTCGCCTTATTATAGGGCACCTTTATTTAGATTCACATGCGAATCGGAATTTTGTTCTCTACACGTTGCACCTTTGAGTTTGAATGTAGCTCGGAATTTTTCTTCCCTATTACTTTATTGCGATTATCTCCGGTATTTATAGTATGATTGCAAGTAAGTGATTTTATCCGAACCAGTTTTTTGTTTTCCTTATTCAAAGCTGCAACTTCAAAATTGCTCTCAAATTATTGGGGGGTGGAAGTAGTTGTGGCATATAAGGGTCAAATCTGAAGATTTTTTTTTTCGTAGCCATATACTCTTATAGATCTAGGCGTTCATAGAGCGATACTGATAGACGAACAAAGAAGTCTAGATTCCTATCTTTTGTAGTACTGAACATATAAAAGGCTACTTTTGGGAGCCTTCAGCGTCTTCAATTGGTTATAAAATATCTTATTCGTTGCATGGTGTAATATTTTGGGAAAACTAAACTAAAACTATAAAATACTTCAGCAACGCTACTGATATCGTAGTTTTATACTCCCTGAGATATAAATTTTTATACAGAGATACATAGACGAGCGGACATATCGGGATTCCTAACATTCGAGGTTTCGAACATTGTGCAGTCAACTTTTGAGCATCTTCGACGCTCCTACTGGGTATAGGAAATGTTCTTTATTGACTGGTGTAATAATTTTGGATTAAACAAAAAATAAAGTACTTCAATAACGCTATTCATTCTTAAAATTCCTCCAAATAAAAAAATTAATAAGAGAACTTTATCATTTTATTGATTGGTTTCAACACACTACTAATAACAACAATCTTTCTTTAAAACTTCTCAAAAAGCTGAAAGGAAACCCAACCTATGCGATTTTTACAACTGTTAACAAATACATATCTCAAAAATTTGTATCTTCTTATACTCATAAAGTATCTTTGAATGTATTCATATTTGTTGATTCTTGCATGTTGCAAATATTTGAGCAAAGTAAACTGCAAGAAGCCAAGATATTTGATATTTGGAGAACTTTGGATGCACTGGGCAGAAGTTACACATACAGACATGCCGAAATAAGCCCATACTTGCAAACATACATATATGTAGTATATTTGTACATAAATCCTAATGTGTGCACGCCATGATATAAGGACAATTTGGCTTTGGTGCAAATAGACAGGCGCTTCGTCAACCCCAACTCCATATTTGGTTACCTTCGATGTTTCTTAGAAGTTGAGCCTTGTTTACAGTTGCCAAGGACATTGATTAAACAGACATAAACAGCAGAAGCGTAAACATTTTGGCATATATGTATGTCGATGAGCTCCCTCCTCCTGACCCCCACCACTATACGAAATTGATATCTTGAAATCAAAGATGTTGATTTCCGTTGGGAATTGTCGCGACGCTTGACCGCACTGCTTAACCCATTCGCAGTCCAATTGTCTGCCCAAGAGTTGACCTTTCCATATTGTCAACTCTGGTTAAGTGAGTGAGGAGAGTGTGTGTGGATTCGTCATATTCAATTACAAGGCTTTCAACGTGCGACTTCCTCCTCGACCAAGTTGTGAAATTAATGTGCACTCTGATTTACATTAAACACCGCCGCGCCCAACAGTCTGTATGATATGTTAATTCACAATAACAGCTTCCAGTCCACCAACAACAACAGCAACAATAACAACTACTACTTAAACAATAAAGGGTTTACATAGCCGTATATGCAAACAATTGCATTCATATCCGCACCATAAAAGAATACAACAAACACTCGCATATATTGTAAATGTATCTGACCGCTCTGACCAACCCGACGACCCAGTCAACCGACCGACCAACTCGACTCGACTTCAAGGGGAAGTACAGCAACAACAACAACAAGACGCAGTCGGATCAATCGTTCCAACGTTGACCGGATGCACCTGAAATCGATCGTCATGGTGAGAATTATCGGGGTATCTTCCTCGTGAAACTTTAATTTACGCAATTTATTTTGTTTTGAAAACATTTCGACGCACATCACAATTTCATAATTAATATGAATATGCAAACGATGCAAGAAGTGTAGGGTATCTTGATTGCCTGCCTGACAGAGGAAGCAGCTCCTTTTGCGGTTAATTTCACTAAACGTTGCTTAACTTATGAAGCCACAAGTTGCTAAAATTCCCAGAGTTTCAATAAGTGCTTTGTGGTTATGAAAAATCACAACAAATGTATCTCCCTACTTGTTATTTGATATGTGGAACAATACTTTGAAGGCATCCTTTAAGGATGGTTGGTGCGAATTTATTGCCAAAAGGATTTAAATGAAATTCCCATGAAATGAAGGCATTTAATGAGGTGAGGTAGGTCCGTATTCTCTTCGAACAAAGAGAGAGACACCCATGCCCCATCGCTTCCCCTAGTTCATTCATTATGATGGGTGCTAGGCCTCTGAAAAGCTTTACCCCTTTATGGCTTATTCCGGCACTGCTTAACTCGATAACAAATCTTAACTTTACAAGAAATTTTCAGTTAGTCAATTTATGGGGGCTCTCTGATTTTCGTAAATAACGAAATGGTTCCAAGCAATGAAATCATTTAATGAGATGAGGTAGGTCCGTGTTCTCTTCGAACAAAGAGAGAGACCCCCATGCCCCATCGCTCCCCTTACATACAAGTGCTTTACCCCTTTATGGCTAAATCAAGCAATGCTTAACTCGAGAAGAAATCTTAACTTTATAAGAATTGGGGCTCTCTTTGCCGATTTTCATAAAGAAATAAAAAGTCCACCCGTGTTTTTATCGAAGATATAGATTTGAGAAATACTTGGAAAAAGCGATTTTGACATGTTCTGTTGAGAATTTCTCTTTGGTAAATATTTATGGCATACAATCATACAATCGGAACCCCCCGAGCCCAAGTTTTTCTAAAAATTCCTTGACCTTCCATTGCCTACTTTTCGTTCAATGATCCAGTATGTAATAGGAATAATAGAAAGTCTCTATTAATTAAAGACACCGCCGTTCGGACTCGACTATAAACTGTAGGTTCCTGTTTTGTTCGAACAGTTATTAGTAGAGATCCCCACCTCCCTCCCAGGGGTCAGTCAGGGTTTTATTTTATAATACTACTCCTTACTAGGTAAACAGTAAGACTACAAGAAGAACCACCTCAACTGCACACAAAAACTCTCCCGATAATGCCGACAACATCCGCAATTACGATATCGAAGGTTTCTCGAAATAAACACTAATTTATAAGCGGTAAGAATGCCCTGGCCTCGACTCTTCAAGTTCCCACAATAAAAATCACAATATTATTACAACAATTATGAAGCCAACACTTCTTCGGACTTTATCCGCATATGGTAAATATCTGAAATATTATAATTTTGGCACAATCGCAAAAATATACGCAATGTACTCAAGTCATGTCAGCTACCGTGCCCCAGAAACCGCTTTTCCAGGCACCATGAATATAGGCCTATCCACACACCATGGATAAGATCTACGAGCTAAACCATTTATTTTTGACATTTATGATGAAATTTCTGAAATCAACTGTCATGTAAGTCCGTCATATTGAATAATTTCGGCAGGTTTATGAGTCGGTGTACTTGGTAGAGACGTAGTGCCTGCTGTGCATAAGTTATGCTGCTGAACTCATTCTAATTAAGTCCGCCAGTCCGAGGTTCAGACCCAGACCCAGGCCCCATAAGCTTGCCTCATGCAACACGCGGTACGTGCTCGAAACGCGTTGAAACCGTAAATGAAATGTAAGAAATGTCACCGAAATGAAATTGCGACGAACCGAAAAGTAGAAAAATATAATAATAAAAAAAAAGAGTAAATTAAAATGCGAACATGCATTAAAAATTCGAAACAGGCACAAAATTTAATAATTTCGTTTTTTGCGAAATGACAATGTTATAGTTGTTGTTGTTGGGATTGTCGGTCAGAGTCGGACTCGAAGTCGGGCAGGTCGAGAGATTGCTGGATGGTTGCCAGTCTTATGATTTTATTATTCCCCATTTTTAATGACCAAAATGATGACCAATAAAGATATTAAAACGGCGCATGAAATGTGCCCCCGAAATGGTTTCATAAATGGCTCTGCGCGCACCTCCGCCGCCTTTCACCCGCTACTGCCCTCGCCACAGCTCCAGCAAACGAAAACTAAAGTTGCACAGTGGGAAAAAAATGCAATTTGAGATTGATAAAGTCAGAATTGGAATTTTGGATTATTTTTGGTAGTTTTAAATTTTTTGATTAGCACATCTGGTAACTTCTCTCTTTATATTACCATAAGAAGGTGGAGTAGAGTGTGAACGCTAGGTGGCGCAATCAAGTTGTTGTCGCTGGATGGCGCAAGCAAGCAACTATTTTGCATGGACAGTAATGAAAAGGCCCATTAAGAAAGTGGGGGAAGAGAGGATTCCCCAGTCCCCAGGGTCAGCAGTTTTTTCAGGGGCCTGGTACTGTTGTGATTCAAGCTAAAGGTGGAATAGATGGGCCTGCACATTTTCCCCCGGACCCGGATTTTCTTTCTATGACTCTGTAAAAGCCATAAAACATGCAAAAAGTTAACTTTAACTCTGCAGGAAGAAGGTTCGTAATAGGAGGAGACTGGAATGCTAAGCACTGGCTCTGAGGAGACATAAGTTGCTAAAAAAGAGGGAAGGCACTGGTTAACAGTTTGACTTCTAGAAAAGCTAAGGTGTTAGCAACTGGATCACCTACAAGATAATCCAGCAACTCCTACTGCCTTCCCTCCTGCCTGGATTTTGCGGTCTTCCAAGCTGTTCCGAAACAGCTCCTCACTATTACAGACACTTTAGACCTTTCAAGTGATCACCTTGCGCTCATCATCGCCCTTCACACAACACCTACACTCTTTCAAGGTGTGCAAAGACTCATCAGCAAGAAGCCGACTTAGAAGTTTTCCGAAGTACATTGGAAACTCCGTCCTCTTAGAGATGGAGATATGCTCGGGTCGAGATGTAGAACACACATTAGGTTAACCAATTACGGCAAAAATCAATTCTGCGGCAATTGGCTGCAGACCAATCCTAAGCCAGTAGTTGTCAGACAGGATGAAGTAGGTAACCAGCTAACTCCTGAGCTAGTTCGACTTCTCTCTAAGAAGCGACGACTCCGTAGGAAATTTCAGACTCCCCTTCACCACGCAGACAAGGCTGTCTGGAAAAACGCTGAAAGGGAACTTAAAGTGGCACTTCAGACACTCAGACGGAACTCATTCGACAGAAGAATAGAGACTCGGGACCATAAACTTGATACTGGATGTAACCTATGGAAAGCGACTAGAAACATAAAGAGACAACCCTATCGAATCTTAAAAATAGGCGAGTCAAAGCTTTTAGAACCATGCTCTAAATTTTTATTTAGAAGCTGACGTGAATATTAAACCTAGTACTTCTAGGTACCAACAACAATTTGGAACTATGCTTCACTGGAAGAAGAGGATAGCAGTAAGATATCACCAACCACAAGACGCATTTATTATTTTATTTCTTCTGGATTTTTTAAAATTATTAATGAAGCTACCATATTGATGGTACAAAAAAAATAAAAAAAATTCTTGATGGAAATTAGTTCTACTTGTTTAAAATGAATAATAGGAACGCTTTCAAAAAAGCTTGTTAAATAATAGAGACAATCATTTTTCCTAAGCCCTTAAAATATCTGTCCCAGTTTATTAATTTGTCCCACTGTGCATTAGTTTGTCTGTGGCAAATACTTGGGGCTTTCCCCGCATATGAGCTGCATACTAATATTTCAGTACAAGAGCTGGGCCAGCGATTTTATGCGATTTGCTTTTTTGCCTCATCATAATGAATATGTACGAGTGAGTATTTATATTCGCAAAAATAATCGTATTCCCTTTCGATTTTCACTTTTCAGCTCAATTGCAGTTCCATACATTTATTCCGCCGCACTCAGATCTAGTTGCTGGACATAAGATCATAGCCAGAAGATCTTTTCTGCTTGTTTTGTTTGTTGTTGTTGTATTTGGTTTTTTTTTTGTTGCTGTCTCAAACCGCCGCCTCATATCAGCATAGTCCCCCAGCGCTGGCCTCAGCTCCTCAGCTCCCAAAGAAATTCGAAATCGTAAAGATCTGCTGCGTGGATGCTGCCGCTGCTGCCACAACAGAAATCAGGCTCCGATATCTCTCTTTCTCGCTGCCTGCCACTGCAACCTCACAAGCAACTTGGCGTTGCCTTGGTGTGTGTGTGTTTTTACGAATCACGGATTCGATGTTTCGCATGAATACGTAATTAAATCTATAAATCGGCCAATTAAAATGCTTTGATATCGTGACAACATAACATTGGACATCGTCGTACGATGCTCGGATACTATGCGCGGATCCCTCGCTCCGCTCCACAGCTCCCAAAGCATACACTACCCACAGCATTATTGGATTAAAAATAAAATAAAATTATTATACCAAAATAAAAGTGTGTGTGTGTGCACAATTCTCAAGGATCTGTAGCAGAAGACAAGCTGAAGATCCTCACCTTGTTGCTCGTTATGTTAATTTATTAGCCGTTGTTCCATAGTCGTGTTATGGGCGCGATCTTAACGATTCCCACAGCAAAATAACCTATTTGGTTTACTTTGAAATGATCATTGACTGATCAAGGTTGGGTTCCTTATTAAAACAATTGTTGATTTTTTGTGAGTAAATGAGCTAAGTTTCCCTGATCTGATTATTAAAAGGAGACTCTTTTTGTGCCCTGGAGCTCATTGATAAAAAGCAACATATAAGAATATCAGTCAGTGTATCCCTATCATATCAGAATATCTACTATCGATTTTTTATTCACTTGTAATCCTCTTTACATTTGGTATGGACTCCATAATACATATCTAAACTTGGAGACCATTTCTAAGCCCTATTTAATAGCAAACCCACAAAGTTCTGAGAAGTCAAATTCCACAATATTGATACGCAGGGATGTTCCATCTTTATAGGCTCCACCACCTGCTCAGAAGAAAAGAGTATTTTCTTATAGTGAAGATTTAAGAAGGGTATCGGCTCAGTATATCCTGGGTTTCGTCGGGTTGGTGTAATGTCTGCGCCACTTTCAGTTCCAGCCAACCCCTCTTCAAAACTAAACGTCTTTCTTTCACCCTGTACTGCGAACAAGCTCCACTCTATCCTAATGCTCCAGATCTCTTCTAGATCTCTTTGAAAGATTCTTTATTAATTTAAAAAGTTTTTTGCCTTCATTATTATCGTTAACCATGCACCTTGAGTGTCGTCCAAGTTCAAAACGGGTAGGCGACGACTCTGTCAGTGACAAACTATCCAATTATAAGACCGACAGCTTGCCGCCAACAACATCTCCAACGACGAAAACGAGAACTACACCCAGTCAACGACTGCGCCACAACAAATATGCAAATGCAGTAGCTGCCGCGGTAGCGCCACCAAATGCTCAATTGCGACTCATAAAAGTTGTTGCAATTAACAGAGCCGATATGGACAGAGGCAGAGCAGGAGCGGAGTAAACCGCCAAGCCGCCACCCACACAGGCGTCTGGCATTCGTTGCCTGCAGCTTCGGAACTCCAGCCGCATCTTGGGAAAAATTAACTAAAGCGTTGATCGGCCGATTAATCGGCAACAAGTGAAGAAGCACGCCGGCAAGACGAGTCTACTGGTTGGGAGTTCTTGAGCTGGTGGTGGCCTGGCAGAGGCGTCACTACGCTCAGACTAGGAATATTGTAATTTTCCAATTTTTTGGCTGGCGGTACCTGGAACGAGAACATAAATAATGCCGCCAGCGCGACGGCGCAGTCGCTTGCATATTCGTAGGAATTGGAATCGTTGAAGTAATCGAAAACATATTTGTCGCAGCAGGAGGAGGAGGCAGGAGTTAAAGGCGTGTTTGGGTTCGTGGGCTGTGGCGGTGGGGCCCTTGGGCCAGTTCCTAGCCAATCGGCCAGATCGTGAGAGTTTCCGCGAGCTTCGAGACCAGCGCCATCATCGCATGTTGTTGTTATTGTCATCATTTTATAATTGTCGTTGTAAGCTTTTGTTGTTCTCGTTGTTGTTGTTGTAGCATGTTGCTGCTGCAACGTCGTCGTCGTCGTGTTCGTTGTTATTTGCAATTGTTGTTGTTGTTGGGAAGTTGGGAAGCTACAGACCAGAGGCAAAGCCAATCGCAATGCCGACGACGACTGCCAGACGCCGTCCAAGTTGTTAGCTTCATTTGTCGCTGCGAGTGTAAGCTGAAGGATACAGCTCGAGCAGAGTTCCACCAGAGTCCTCACTCTTCAACCCGCTGGAGCTCCAACTGCTCCGCTCTCTTTCTTTTTCGCTCTGTTCACTGTCGTCGCACCAATGAGCGCAAATTCTTCAGCGTTTTGCTGTCTGTGTTTGTTGCAAGTTGTGGCTGTTGTTGTTGTTGCTGTTGCAAGTTGTTCCTTGTAGTTGTTTGGCTTTGAACATTCTCTGGCTGTTCTTCTTTTTGTGTTCCTTGGCTTTAAGTGGTCTCTGCTCTGAGTTGGCCGCCGCCTCTGGGCTAAAGTTATTTTTGTAACTTGTTGGAATTTTTGATTTTGTTCGTGTTCGTTCACTTTAAAAATGTTTGCTTATGTTTTCCATATTTTAAATATGGTTGAAATCCAACATTGATATTGACCAGCGCTGGTCATCAGGTATCAGAATTATGTGTGTACTATATGAGAATTATTGAGGGGAGGTTGATTTAATTAGCTTAGAATCGGACTTATGGGTAAGTTTCTGGAAGAGTTTTCTTCAAGTTTTAACTACTTGGTTCAATTAAAAATAATGACTAAGAATATTTGAAGGCCTCAAACAAGCTTCCTCCGTGCAAACTTCTCTATCAAGCAATCCTTAAATAAGAGGCCTAAAGGCCAATCCACTTTCCATGATAAGCCCATTGTCTTTCACTGGAGCTCTTGAGAACGATCTGTATATCACTCTGCTGGGAGACTTGGTACATCAGATACCCCGGCAGCGGGCACCTGAAAAAGAGCCTACGCTTCCTTCGCACCTCACAAGCCAGCTAAGCGCCTCTTTTGGCTCGGTTGAACACAACCGATTCAAATCTATCCACGACAAAACATGATCATGCATATACTTCCAATTCCCACTGTTAGTATCGGAGCTATCCGAAACCAGGTAAAGTATTTTCTGTTACCCTTAAAAAGATCACAAATGGCGAGTTATTAGTCGATTTAGTCAAAAAAAAACCAATCCCTACTCTTTGACTCTTCGGGGAGTAGCTTCCAGCTGACTTAAAATTATTGAGCCCTCAACCGAAAAACGACTTAGAAAGCTCCAAATGGTTGCCAGAGTTTTAATCAGCGTCCTATAATTGTTTCCTTCAAGGGCACAACTTTTTTGTTAACTAGTGTAAGCTCCATAGAGATCCAGTAGCGCCACGAAAATCGCAAAAAAAGAAACAACTTTAAATAGCTACAAATCAAAGCTAAGCAGGCGACATCAATTACAACAACAACAAGATCTACAACAACTTTGGCTACTGTTTGAAAAACGGCTAGATCACACCATGGACTACGCATGCCCAGATCCCTGACTCTCCCCAAAGAGCTGAGCCCGAGACTAGTGGAATTGGTAACTGAGTTGGGCAACAGGGCACAGAGACACGGGTACTTTGAAGTCTGGAACAACACTTGGATTACTTGGCAGTAGCCAATGCTTTTGTTGCGGGTCAACAGGTTGCAATGGCGACAGTTCTTGTGTTTGTTGTTGTTGTTGTTGTTGTTGCTGTTGTTGTTGTCAGAGCTCAACACACAACTCGTGGAAATTCCTAGCATACTCACACACACAAAGAGTGTCCAAGACACAACTGCCATTTTTTTTTTCTGTCCTAATCGATTCGCGTCTGTCGTACGGCCTATAACCTAAGCGCCACCAAGTAGCAGGCAGCCGGAGACAGTCGGTTGAAAGGTTGCGCCCAGAACTCGCACATTTAGTAGCTCCTATTACAGCAACCAAGAGCAGAGTGAGAGAGAGAGGACTCGTACCCAGCGTACTATAAACCAAAAAGCACAGAAAAAATTGTGTTTCAAATCATGTTCGTTTGGACAGGCTACAAACAGTTTGGACAAACTGCGGAAACGTCTATGAAATTGTCATTAGCAGCCGACTATTACCAGCGCCTTTCCCAGAGAGAACAATACCAGCGCGCATCCATCCAGGAGGAGTGCAAAAAGTTGCTAACAAACGAAACGTAACAAAATACAAGCCGTGAATTTCATTTGAACAACATCGTCTACAAGACAATCGAAGGCGACTCCGACGACTTCTCTGGCGGCAGCGGCGACATTGGCGACACACTCGACCCAGACCCAGACCCAGCAGCAGCAACTGAAGACACACTCGACATCGAACAATAGCAACAATTTTGGCGACGTTGCAAGCTCATCGGCCACTTCTATTGCCAGCCAAGTGGAAGCAACAAAAAAAATAAGAAGAAAACTTGGGAGTTGGAACTCGAATATAGAGAATCAGTTTTTTTTTCTTTTCTCTAATAACACCAACTACAGATGAGGCAGCGGCAGCTTAGCAGCAATTATTGTCAGAACATCGAGAACTTTGTTGCAAGATCAACAAGTTGCAAACTTGTAAAAATTCACGCAACAATTTGCATGTCAAAGTTGCAGCAATCGTATACAAGGTGGCAAATAGATGGGTAAAGTGTAATGTGGGAGGGGTCTAGATGAGGTTCATATAGAAATCATATGCGTAAAACGAAAGAAGGGATCCTAAACGGTTGACTACGATCGGCAGGACTGAAAGACCTCGGTTCGAGAGATGTGTTGAAGGAGATGATAAGTTGCTTAGCCCCCACTTTCGTCACCTGTAATCACTCCATATCATGCTAATCGTGATTTTGATCGATAACGATTATTTAATTGTTGGACTGTTTAGAACCAACACCAAAGATATCATGTAAGGAGACCCCACGAAGCTACTATCCATACGGGTCAAAGAACCAAATAAATTAATCCAGATATGTAGTCCGAACTTTTTGCTGTATGTATGCAAAGTTCCTACCACCTGCTTCATCATAGTGATGTATGATAAATTGGATTTTCACTTATCCTAGTACCCTGTGCATCCCTCATAGATGACTCCCAAGACTCTTTACAGATCAGCCTTCCGTATTTTGGGTCATAAAGCGTCTTAGCTATCTTAGACATAAAAACCTTGAGTCTATTCGGCATTTGCCGGGTTAAGTTAGGGTAATCGAAAAGAGAGGTTCCATGACCGTTCGAATATAGCTTTCTGAAGATCACAACCTTAGTAGAAACTAATTCAGAAGTTCCAACTCCACAACTGAGAGCACGTCCAGGAAACACCTGATAATTCTCAAATCCATCATAAACAAATCATACAATAATGTTTCCGAGTTCTATGCACAGATAAATCAAACAAGCTGGAAAAACTTTACTACACACATCTGGCGTGTACTTTATAGGTTTCATATAGAGAACACTACAGCCCCATAGTTTGCATAATTCACACTAATCAAAGCAAGATCTATTGATTAGCATCTGAGTTTAACTAATGAAGCGTTTATGCGCCACTCGTAAAATAAAAAAAAAAAAACATTCCATTTAAAGACATGAAAATCAGGTGAAATGTCTGTTGGGCCTCCCATCTTCAAAGATCTCACTTCTAGGCAATAATCCATCAAATTGCTGGTAAAAAGAAAAAACAAGCATGACGGCAATTAGTCATTCATTCATAAAGAGATCAACAATAAATAAACAAACAAATCGCCCAGGCGACTGACGAACCATTGATCTATGCCTTCTCGATATAACACGCGCATAATCTATACAGTACTAGGACCATTCAGGCCAAAGCTGTACCAGCTGACGTCACAGTGTGCTGGCAATGCTGCTTGGTTTGTTATGAATGAATGAAACTCAGTTCAGGTGTCTGTCTGTCGTTTTGAATTTAGACAGGCCTATATGCTTATGTGTCTGGGATAGTGGATCTGTGCAATATCATATTATTAGCTGGGAATTTTGTTTACTTGTTGTGATCAGAGCTCGTGTCTTGGGAGCTTTGGAAAATAGAGAGGAGGCTTCATATCATAACAATCATGTAAAAATAGGATTGTGTTGACCTGACCAAATCGTCATTCGGGCAGAAAGCTCTTTAGAAAACTTGAGCAACAATTATATGTAACAGTGTCTCGGCTTATAGGGTCTTTAGATGATCTTATTTTGATCGGATCATGAATATAGCAAACAAATGGATTATGGACGAGCTTCCAGAGATCCCCGTACGAAAAAATAAGCACGCATTTAGTGAACAATCATATGATGTTGTTCCTTCAAATTTTGGAGCTAAGAGCGACAGATTTCACTAGGACCTTGCAGATATTCAAGGTGGAATGCGCTTTTAAATTATTTTCTTGAGAAACAATAAGTGGGGATAAGTCTAAGAAACACTGAAACGGAATTCAAGAGCAACACTTTTCCGGTGGGATTCGCCGATTTCGAACGAATAAATTTTTTGTATTATAGGTTCGTATATACTTCAAAAAGTCACTCAAGAATAACATAAAAACGTATCTCCCTCGAACTATTCGCTCTTTGAGTAACTTATCATTTTGTGCCCTCCGACTGTAATAAGTAGGTCGTCAAATCTATTGAATTATTGCATGAGTTGCACTATTATCATAATATCAGATCAGTTTCTGACTAGAAAATTTACATAATTATTCAATTGGAACCATTACAAACCATGTTAAAAGTAAACAAAAGGGTTTCATAACAAAGATTGAAGGCTATAAATTTCTATATACTCTCATATTGTAAATGAATTCATATAAAAAGTATCTGTTCTGGCTGTTTTCATTTCTAGGTTTAGTTCTAGGTGTGTTCGTCATGCCAAAAAGCCAAATTCATGGCATTTATAAACAAATTACAACAAAGTAAATCAATCAATTTGCTGGCTATTTGAAATTTTTATATTTAATTTAGTATTTCCGTTATTAAAATAAAATCGAAAAAAAATACAAAAAATACAATCTAAAACTCACCTGCACAATAATTCAGTAGATAGAAGCTGCACCTTAAATTGTTGTCTCTCGTTATATAGTCGACAACATTGTTGTTGTTGTTGTTGTTGCTGGGGGCTGCTGTTCCGAAGTTCGTACGAATTGGATTCGAATCGATTTGTTTACACAAACAAAATACGAAAATTTATAATCACAATAACAGCAAAATGAACAATAATATTTGTTAACGCTCGAATAGAGACGCGCCCAATAATTTTATTGAATCTTGCTTCCTCGCTCGCACTGCTCAAATATTGGTTAAAGTATCTGTGTGGGCGACTATGTGTGTGTGTGTGTATCTGTGTGAGCCATACAGTAGCGATCAACATGATATTTATACGTTAGAACGTGCCCGAGGCCGATGGAACTAGCGACAGAGATCGCGATTTGTTGCCATCGCGCACATTTTATTTTGAATTTCGATTTTCATAAGTATTTTATTTAAATGAATATATTTAGGGTAAAGGGTGTGCGGGGTTCTTCTTTTTTTCTCTAAAATGACGCCGGAAACGTGCTTTGCTAAGCTTTTGTTTTATATGTATTTTCGAATGAATGGTTGGCCGGATGTATAAGCAAGTGTGAATAAAGCGAGCCAAAAATCGATACTTTTTTCGATAGATTTACTTACTTGTTATGAAAGGGCTAGACGCCTATGAGATTCTCTGAGGTTACGATGTGACCTGGAAGTAGCGAAAAGACGTCGGGAAGATTTTCTTCCAAGCACTGAAGATGGGATAGGATGGAGATATCAAAGCGCCTTCCAAACAAAAATAGAAAATTTAAAAGCTTCTATTAAAAACAAAAATAATGTTTTTTTAAACAAGTTCTTAGCCTATTTACGTCACAGTTTTTCATGGTTAGAATAAGAAAGGCCAATTTTTTAAAAGGTTTGACGATAACTACCATATATTTCCGCCGTAGATGAGTTTTCTCTCAGAAACCGTTTTGCCGAATTGTATCTTCTAATTTCTCATATCAAAGTGAAAAAAACAATGAAAGACAACTTCTGCCGCTTTTCTCACAGCTAATACTCTTATCCGCAGACTTACTGTCTACGAGGAACATCCCTATTTTAATTTTTTTTTCTTTTCTCTTTTCCCTTAGCACTCTCACCTTTTAAGTCTATTTTAACTTTATTTGTTGACAATATCTAGATATCCTGCGTTGAATATTCGTCTAAAGCACGAAGGTAGGGTTTATTTTCTTTCTGTATATATTCTATGTCGCGTAATACCAAAACAAAAATGGCTTATCCATTCGCGGTCAGCACGAGGACGACATTGATTCCGATGTTGCTGAAGATAATGCGCTGAACAAACCTAAGCAACAACTGAGCTCCTAATCCGATACCTGCTCGAATGAACCGCTTTACTTTCAACACAGTAAGCGATATTCTTATGTTTCCTCTAACCCTATTGAGAGCTTTCGTAAACACTGTAAAAATGACTTCCAGCTTAGGGTCTCAAGATATTATATATATTTCCTAGAGTTCCAAGGTGGAACAATGGGCCACAACGAATTTCTTTCATTCGTCTCTGTCTTATACCAGTCTCTGTACTTCATTCCAGCTAAGATGCGTGGCACGAGCTTCCGACTCTAGCTGTCGCCTCCAGATGTTCGCTGGCCTTCCTCGTCTACGGCGTCCTTGGGTAATCCAGTCAATCGCTGTTCTTGTAGGATCACCTCTTCCCCTGCGCGGATTCTGGCCGATCCAGCTCCATTTCCATCTTCGAATCTCTAACTACACCGGCTTTTGTTTTGTTCTGGCCCATAAGTCAGCGTTTAAGATAGTGTTTGACCAGAATATTTTTAGTATTCTTCGAAGACACCAGTTTACGTAAATTTGAAAAATGTTTCTCAAGATATTAGTCCTCATTAATTTCAAAGAAACTTTAATGCCCACCCTCTTCAAGATATGCTAATTGAACGTCTCGCCTGCTTTTAACGATGCTCATGAACAAACTAATTTTAGACGCTATTAACGGCTTACGCCCTTTTTTTTCAATTATTATATAAAAATTTAATTTCAGCACTTTACCTTACGCATATGAATTAATAACTCAGTTAGTTGGCAAGTAAAACCCCAAGACGTTGCGCCAAAAACAATAACCCTACAGATAAGCGATCATCCAGCTCTTGACTGGAGTCCACGTTGTTGATGAGGGGCACGCGGCAACTTCCGTTTGTAAATCGCTTGCGTCGCGATGTCCAAAAGGCGATTAGCAAGCTTCATTAACATGACACAGCCCAGCCGGCCAGTAATAATTTTAGATATGTTAAAATTAAATAAAAAATTTTATACATATATATAAAATATACATTCAAAAGCGCGAAAACATTGAAAGACGAACATGGAAATTATGGGGTAGCTGATAAAACTTATTCGATAGTGCCAAAGAAAATGCCACAAACAGCTCATTACAAGCGTCAAAACAAATTTATGCAAATAGCTGAGACGACAACAACAACAACAAAAGCAGAACGCCGGCTAAAAACATGATGTAAAGAAAAAGAGAGGAGACGCCTTTTTAGTTAGCAACTTGAAGCTCACACTGAGAGTCTACGTCACGAGATTGAGATTGGTGCGTGTATCAGCAACGATCTCAACAGTGTTAGGACGCTTTTAATACAAAAATCCTATAACGTATTTTTTAAAGCATAGGTATCGTAACTTTTTCTTTATCTAATAAGGAGATGTATCAAATTTTTCATATCTTCTATAAAAGGAAAATTTAAGAAAATAAATGATGAAAACTTCTAATGCTGCTCTTGCCCGAACAATGATTCAGATGTGATACTGAATTTGGTGCACCCTAAAAGTGTTTTGGGACTATTATTCATAATCTGATTTTGTGAAACATTTAAAATCAAGATTTTGAAATGTGTTAAAGCCGATATGATGCTATAGGGAAAAATCCTCTCAAGCTATCCGGTAACTCTTTTAAATTGTGAAATACAGGTAGATGCAAACAAGTTATAAATTTTTTCCAAATTGAAGCAAATTGTATATCATATAGCTAATATATAAAACATAGTTACTACCGCTATACCGCACCCAAAAAACGCTTGCTTCGACACGAAACAAGCAAAATGGAGCAATATACATACATATAAATTTTTAAAGAAAAATAACACTAAGTCCAGTCGAATCCAAGAAGTTGCACTGTACGTCAAAAAATGTATTAAAAGTAATTCAATTAACATCAAATCTCTTGCCTAGGTAACGATTATATTCGAGTCTCTTCTGAGATTTTTGTGTTACCTGTAGCACAGAAGATTTGTAGACAATTTAAATATGTAAATGGTCAATATTCTGGAATATTGTAATCTATATTCATTTCGTCAAATTAATGCCGTTTTTATGGGTGTTCTTAAAACTTGATCAGGTTTTACTTGTATTAAACTAGGCGAAAACCGCGTTAACTGAATGCTTGAGAATCAATAATTTGTGGACGGCGAGCTTGGGACTACAAGTCTAATTCAAATTTGCATTTTAATATTTAAAAATTCTCACAAATATTATTTTCGAAAATACCTGAAAATAAAATGTGTGCAAAGTAAAAAATTTCTACCTAACATAAATAAGATATTTGCGGTTTATTGTAGGGTTTTCTATGATCCTCAAAAATAAAAATAAAATAATTTTATATACATTTTGTTTTTAATTTGATCAAAACAAACTTACACATTATTATCTATAATTCGGATAAAATAATAATAATTGAAACAATCTAAATCTGTAAAGATTATTATATTATATTTGGAATCCTTTACACCTAGATTCGATTATATAGTAGCATAAAGTATGTTCAGACGGTTTTTTTTGTACTTTTTTATACTATTAAAACTGATATTTTTGTATGATAGATGATGGAACTTGGACAAAAGGCAGCTAAACTATGTGCTATGTATACCTTATATACTAACTTTTACTGTATCTTTGCAAATATATTGTATATTGCCTTAAATTATTTATTTGCTACAAAAATTTTGACTATAAATATAATGTATTACAAAACAGATCTGTCTCCAATAATAGAGGAATTATCGTAATGCTACAAGGTAAATTTTAAACTGCGATAAATATTGTATATAGGGGCCCCTACATTTGCATGTGCGGACCCAATTTCAACTTTTCCCATGAGCCCTGCCTAGTTTGTCGACTGCATGAAAATAGTCCAGAAATCATTGTGAAATACCTAAATATAAATTGACTATAGGTGCCCTATATTCATACCTCTTTCAACACTAGCTCTTTCCTACAGGAGCAAAACTTACAATAAATAAAAATGTATTGCTTACTTACTTGCACTTGCACAATTTTTGAGACTCCATATAAAAGCCAAAATTTTATTTATAATAAAAATTGTTTTAACAATTTGCACTTGTTAGATATTATTTTGCAACATTAGACACTTTTTAAAAACACAACACTTGCCGCACTAAGAATTAAATTAATTATTAAATTACGCACTTTTTGTAAATTTGAAACACAAAAAAAAAACACAAAACAAAACAACAACAAAAAAACCTTGCTAATTTAACCTGCTGCTCAATGGGCAGGTCTTACAAACGCTGCTTTAGATATATTTTAATAATAACACTTAGCACTTTTAACTTGCAATTAATTTAAACAATATTTGTAGCACTTTTTCTTAACTTTAAGACCGAAAAACGCGCGCTTATTTTTGAGACTTCTGCGGCCCACGCACACACACACAAATAATTTAAAGCCGCTTATTTACCACTTGCACTTTATTTAGGTTTTTATATGCACTTTATTTAATAACAATAATTGTAATAATATTAATAAGCACTTTTTATATTATTAAACACTTGTTGCAATGCGAAAAATATGAATAATTTATTAATTTTGTACGCGGTTTTTGAGACTTTTACGGCCCACGCACACACACACACAAATAATCTTTACGGCTTATTTACCACTTGCACTTTATTTAGGTTTTTATATGCACTTTATATAATAACAATAATTGTATTAATATTATTAAACACTTTTTATATTATTAAACACTTGTTGCAATGCGAAATATATGAATAAATTATTAATTTTTTACATTGTTAAAACGAACTAAGCGTTCAAATTTTTCTAAACGTTTACTTACAGGGTTGCCTCATAGGCGCATTGCTGCAAGGGCCATAGAGCAAATCCTAGCTCTTATTGACAATTGAGCCTTTGGCAACCCAGTCTCTCTCCCAAAAAAGAAGAGAGAAAGAGCATAATAATAAAAATGTATGCAAATGAGTCGACCGCAGCATACTCTGCACCGTTTTGTTTTTAGTGCATGCACATATATTAAGTATGAATTTTTGTATGCACTTTAAAGGCAATATTATTATAATTAAATATAAGTTTGCTTTTTATATGCTCAATTAACTTTTACAAATAGTTTTATATAGCTACAATATTTTTTTGAGCAAATTATATATTTTTTTTATTTATTCATAAAACTCCATTAAAGTAGTACCTAAGCTAAATTTTGGCTAAAATGGCTTTTTAAGGTATTTGTGGTAAGTTTCAACTTCCAAGTTAATGATACTCTAGTGATGTTCTTTTTGTCTTGTTACATACTTGATACAAATTCATAACGCCCTGTACTCCCCACAGATGCAGGGTATTGTAAGTTAGTCAAAATGGCAACTCGGTAACGCGCGCTTCTATTTTATTTAAATTAATAAGTTTTCGCGATTTAAAAAGTGTTAAAATGTGTAAAATCAGTTAGTGAAAATATAAGCCACAAATGGCGTTGTTAGCGATAAGCGCAATTGTTTCAATAATTTTCATTTAAAGAAAATTAATAAAATACCGATCTTGGTTGCCGATGCGTTGGTGTGTGTGTGAAAAAGTGCGCGCAAAAATTCGTTTGTTTTTGTTTTTTGTGCAGTGTATGTAAAAAGTTCAAGTGTGTGTGTGTGTGTGTGTGCAAAAATCGCTCTTTGCTTTCCTTTTGAGCCTATTTTTCTATTTTGCTTTAAATATAAATGCAATAAGTGTAAGCAGCGCGGCTTATTTGTTGCCTTTTTGACAAATATGAAGCAGTTTGTCCTGCTTCTTTGTGTTTTAATTCAAAGCATTTTCATGTAAGTGTAAGCAGTGAAATTTATTTAATTTACGCTATAAACAAAATGAACAATAATATCATAATTATTATAATAAAAACTGAATTTGCATTGCTGTTTGATTGTATTAATAAACAAATAAAATAAAATTGATCTATAGTACACTAGAAACAGACAAAAAAGGGTTTGACCAGGAAAAAATTTAATGCTGGAATTTCTCTTGCTTAATGTATTAAGGACCATCCAAAAGTCTAAAACCAAAATGGTGACCTTCTCACCCGTAGGTTTCTCCGTTATTTTGGCATATGTTTGAGCCCATTTATCTCGAATTCAATAAGTCGTTCAGAATAATTTCCAAAGTAAAATAGGTTCAAAATTGAATTTAAAATTTTATTTGTAATGGAAGCTATACCCAGAAATTCGTATTTAAGGCGATAGCGGTCGCCAAAGTTACTAAAACAAAGTTTTTTCTATTTCCCATTTTTTAGTTTTGGTGTTTATCAATAAATTTTGGATCTAAAAAAAATGCATAAAACTGTTTGGAAAATCTAGTCTGAAGGCCTTTATTGCTCTTTTTCAATAAAATAAATTAATAAATAAATAATGATAGCAAAATTATAATGTGACGTCACAAGCCTAAATATTCTTGTTCACTAGTGAACAAACAGACTTGCGCAATGCGCCACCTTTTTGGCTTACACCACGATCTCATCTCATATATGGCGAACAACATAGCCAGAGAGAGGGAGAGATTGTGTGGGGCAAATGGAGCTTGGCGAGAAGTCGGGTTGGTTTTGGAGGCAATTAACATTGCGCCGTGCGTTGAGCATTAATCATTTTAATCGCAATTTATGTGTCGTCGTTCGCGTTGTCGTCAGCAGCAACAACAACACCAACAGCAACAACAACATCATCAAACAACAAACAAGACAAACAACAAACAAGACTGAGCATGCGCGCCATTTTCACCGCAAATGAGCGCTAAACGAGCAGCAGAGATCTCCAAGCTTGACAAGCTTCACTCCTCTCACTCCGCTCCAGCCAATTTGGCAGCGGTTTTTGGGGCTTTTCGGGCGGTCTTTCAAAAGCCACCGCCACACGCACTTTTTTCTTGTGCGACCTCTGTACGTTATCCGGGCGATCTTTGCGGCGGTGTCAACAGCGTCACCGTCACTCAGGCATTTGTTCCGATCAAATTATGTTTCATAAACGCTCGCATTTATGGCGTGGTCCAACTCTGGACAACGTGAATGGGCTATGACAATGATTTGTTACAATTTCAAAGTTATTTGAGTTTTTTCGGCATACCTTTGCAGGGGTTTCTTTTTTTGGGTCTCAATTATTTGCTAATTATTGTTGTTAGGACGCGAAAGGAACGGCTTATGGATTTCGAGTACACTGGGAAAAATGTGTTTCAATTTAAGAAAATTATTTAGATAGGAACTCTTTTAAGTACAAAATCTTAGTTTTTTGTGATTTTGAAAGTGAAAAAATACAAATAAATGGTACTTAAAATGTGACTCCAGTATACTCTTGACGATCGCAAATCCCACCAACAACTTTTTCGAATCAATATGGAAAGATCTAACATGAGGGATACAAAAAAGAGAATCCATCTTATTGATACATTTCTATGATTTCAATAATTTTACATATTGAACGGAGACTAGTGAAATGGAGACTAGTGAGGTTCTACTTTTTAAGTTTCGATTACTGAAGGCATTACCGATAACTGAGTATTTGGATAGACGTCTTTTTGACCAAATATATTTCAAAAAGAAATTGTTCCCATCAAGCAACTATTTTGAAATCCTTACTACTACTACTACGAATTCTGGACTCCTAAGTGGAGCATAGAGCCTCTTGGTTACATACACCGTGTTGTCATTAGAAAGTGAAATTATCACCTTCAAATCCTTTGTGCTGGTTGCCGTAGCAGGGGGATTGACTAATAATTTTTGGGTAGCCCTTGGAGACATGTTTCTATTATTGTGTTGTGGACTGCTCTGAGTTCAAGACTCTTCCTCGACCTTACCGACATGGGTGGCCCGACCGATAGCTATGCTACCACCTGCATCGCTCTTGGATTCTTCGCCCCCCTCACCGCGATAAGGTGG
Source organism: Chymomyza amoena (assembly GCA_037043745.1). Lineage (NCBI taxonomy): Eukaryota > Metazoa > Arthropoda > Insecta > Diptera > Drosophilidae > Chymomyza > Chymomyza amoena. The sequence continues at coordinate 98,195 of JBAMAX010001811.1, forward strand.
CAATCCCCGTAAGGGATCCTTATTCTATTCCAATTCTTCTCCTTTTTTTTAAGGAAAATGATTTAATTCCCCTATAATTTTTGTTGTCCTTTTTATCATTATTTTTTTTAGTGTATGAGCACTGAAATTGCCAATTTACAGCAGCCAATTTATTATCAAAGACCCAAAAGAGGATGTGTTTATGAGGACGACAACAACGAAGAGTCAGAGATTCATTCAAAGATGCAAAGCAACGCCCAGTTTATAGCCTTTGGCTATCATCAAGCCAACTTGTAAATTTGTAATAATTGCTTATCGTTACATGTAAGTACCTCCTAGAGGACTAACAATATCCCTGAGCTGTTCTTACCACTAGCACTAGGTTTATGGCCTCCTAATTCGCTTTGCATGTCAATCGAGCAACGATGCTTGGAACAGCTGTCAGAGCTGTCGTAGTCGTCGTTGTCGTAGTTGTTGTCGAAGTCCGGCTACGGGCTGGCATGATTTTCTAAAAAGTTTTATTTTATATTAAAATTTAACGAGGCTGCCATAAATCTTCACTAAAAAGCAGACAATTCAAATTTTGCAAGCACAAACAACAAGAATAAAATAAAACGAGCGCAGACGATGGTTAGCTATGGGTAGGACGAGGGGGTTATACCAAAGGGGGTGCTCTCTTCCGAGAGTTCAAACAACGCGCAGACGAACGCTGAAATTGATCCAGTTGCAACAGCAGCAGCAGCGGCAGCAACTTCAGTGAATGCCTCACATTGCTGTAGATGTTTCATCATTGCACTCCCAGGGATTGGGATTGCTGCGATGATGGCAACAAGTGTACGGCGGGGTACGGTCCATAATTCTTGTGCTAAAAGCGAACGCACCACAATGGTGCAAAAAGCATCCGACGACGAGCTGAGCTGAGCGATGGTCATGTCAGCGGCAGCTGAGCGATTTAACCAAATGTGCCCCAACATGGAGCAAGCAAACCGGCAGCAGCAGCAGCAGTTGGCCAAAGGACAGCCGCGTGCGTCCGACTCGAGAGGCTGACAATAGGCGAAATATCATCGAAACCATAAAAAACTGACAGCACAAAAAGAGGTGTTGACACATTGATTTATCTGGCATGCTACTGTACACACACAGGGAGAGATGCTCGGGAGCGGGCTCGGGTTCGGGATCCAATGCTTGAGTTGGACTGTCAGCTTCTGCATCTGAATGTCACGAGTGCTTGAGTATGGGATAAACGGCGGCGGTTATTTTGGATGGATGGATTCATATGCGAATAACAACAATTGCTACTGCGAGCACGACAACAACAACAACAACATCGACGGAGTAACAATATCATAACCATAAGCTATAGCCGGGTGAGGAGAGGGCTTGGGTGTTCCCAGTTTGCGCAGCTGTGCTGCCAACTTAAACCAGGATGGCTGCCTTGTTATGATGCGCTCATGCGGACGCGCGTCCAACGCATTCACATCCATTTAAGCCACTTAAGCGACAAACGCACACTTGGACACACACACACATGCACACACTCACCCACGGAGATCTCTTTCCCACCACTGATCCTGTGCTGCACTACTTTCATTCTGTTTTGTCGTCCGTTTCTCTGATGGGTCATTGCGATATGTTTGCCCAAAAACGTTACCAATTTAAAAATTCCAAATAAAATATAAATTGACCAAATTAATATTGGAATACATTCGAAACAATTCTGGGAGAAAAATGTTCGCATTTTGGTTTTTGTCGTTTTGCGTTGGGACACAACTCCGCCACTACCTTCCGCTCCCACTGGAGATATTTACTTGTTGTTTTTTGGTGGGTATTGTTTTTTGGTGGTTAGGAGCTTTTAGATTCAAAGGCTTGAGGCATATGAATATGTTGGTGTATGCACTACTTAGACCGAAAGTTTGTCAAATTAAAAATCTTTATTAGTTCTTACAAATCAATTGAAGGAGTTGATCAAATAACCCTTTAATATTGGTACTATTTGATAATTTATAGTTTTCCTCATTCATCATGATCTAGTAAATTCACTGATTTATGTTACCATTTATATATATTTATCAGATATCTCCAAAACACGAGCTGAGCCCTCTATATTTTTGGTATTTTATTTCATCTCCATAAAAGAAGTTCCCAAACGCTTCGTTGTAAAATTTTGATTACTCAACGTGGAAAAAATCTTTCAATAACACTCACTCACATACACACAAAGCATAAACTCCCATGTTAACTATAAGGGGCTGCGCACTGACCTGGGTCTAAACCTAAAACCCACGCACCACCCCACCACCAACCAACTCACCCCATCAAATCCCGGTGGCGTCTTTGAGACATGCTGTCAAGATGTTGCACCAAAAACTTTCAAAATGCTCAAACAAAACCCAAAAGAAATCGCTGCTCGAGTGCATAAAAATGAAAAGCAAAACGGAAAAACTTTAAAATGGGATTTTCCCAGATATCGTATGCTGCGGTTAAAAGAGGCGACAAGGCATGAAACCGGTAAATTAAAGCAAAAGGATAAAGTTTAATTGGAAAACTATTTTTTGACTCTCTGCCTCAAACTTCTATACCCGCAGGGGGTGCATAAGTGTGTGTGTAGCTGTGTGTGTATCTGTGTGTATGTTTAGTGTTCACTATGTTCACCTGCCGCTTTTCTTACCGGTAGCTTCTTCTTCTTCTTAATCTGCTTACCTTTAGTTTTCTTAATTTTATCCATTCTGTCGTTGGTATTATATTCACTAATGTTAAGACAAAAGTTTCGTTTCCATTTCCGCTGCCAATATGACTGCCACCAACAGTTGCAGCGTACCTCACGGAACCCCTTACCTCACCCCCCTACAACACCACCCATGCTGCATTTGTATGCGTGTGTGAGTATCTGTGTGAGTTGTTGAATGAATTTTAGCAAATGAATAGAAATTAAGTTTCGTTGCCGCTTGAGCGCCCGTCCGACTGCAATGCCTCAGGCTGCTGCCACCTGCCCCTCCATGCCCCATTCCCTCTCCCTCCATGTCACAGGTGAGATAATGCCGTTATTGTCGAAAAAGTTTAAAATATGCCGCCTTTTATAAAATTTAATGAGAAAAGTTGGCGTTATAAATTTTTGTATGCGGTGAATTTATTTCCTCATTGCAACTAATGCCAACATTTCAAAAAGTTTCACCTACCTTTCTGTAGATGGACTGGAACTGCACCACTTTGCCATGGAGCTGGAGCTGGTGGCGCTCGGATTGATGCAACATATCAAAGACAATTTAGACTTAGCTAGTGTTGCGTTCAAATTGGTTTAAGTTAAGTTATTGTGCCAAATAGAGCGGCGTTTTAATGTCTAAATTTTTGCCAAAGCTCATTTAAATCACGACCAAAAACGCGTTTTCAAACACTTGTTTAGATAACTTCCAATTCGTAGGAGAAAAGTTAGTATTAGATGAGCAAATATAAAAGATAACTTCTATTCAAAGCTTGTTTTAAAGTAGAAGGAATATGCCCTTACTAAACAGTCATCCTTAGAGCTTCACACCCAAATGTTTCCACTATAATTTATCAGAAAGATCTGAGATTTCAGCTAAATCGGATAGAATGGGGTAGGGTAGGGGACAACAGGACGATACGATATGATACGATATGATACGATATGATACGATAAGATACGATATGATACGATATGATACGATATGATACGATATGATACGATATGATACGATATGATACGATATGATACGATATGATACGATATGATACGATATGATACGATATGATACGATATGATACGATATGATACGATATGATACGATATGATACGATATGATACGATATGATACGATATGATACGATATGATACGATATGATACGATATGATACGATATGATACGATATGATACGATATGATACGATATGATACGATATGATACGATATGATACGATATGATACGATATGATATTTATTAATAACAACACACAGGTAAAGCACTAAAGGCAGTATGCTAAATGATAATACCTCTCTGAGTTGGTGGCTCCAGTGAGGGTTTGCATTGCTCAGGGATATCATTAATAAAGAATTTGGTTTACAAATGTTCCTTTTTGTTTTCCCTGACGACACTGCATTGTACAAGGATGTCTTAAAAATGAGTGTCCAGACTATTTATAAAGAATTTAGTTCAAAAATTTTAAATGGCGACATTCCTCAAAAACTTGGCTCCTGTGAGCGCTTGCAATGCCCAGGGATATACCAAAAAAATTAACTTAGTTCATAAATTTTCTCCTTTTTCGTCTCATTACCCACTTTCAAAGATTAAAGTGTGGTCCAACCCTGGCGATATTCCTTTAAATTTGCAAGTAATAAAAATGGCGGACGTAAAGTCGGGCGCGGACGACTTTAGGATACCCTGTACCACTAGCTTGTAATAAAGTCCGCTTTCTTTACAAAAAACCAAAAACAGAAGAATTTTTAAGCAACAATTTTTTTTTGACCGAGCTATATGATATAGTCAACCGATTTCAATAAAATTTGATACAGTTCTTAAATACCTTAAAAAAGATCTGAATGCCGAATTTAGTTCAAATATCTTTACAAACAAACGAAACACATCGAATTTTGTAAAAAAAACGCGTTTTTGGACCGATTGGTCCTATGGAAGCTATATGATCTAGTCAACCGATTTGGATTAAATTTTGTACAGTGCTTAGGAACTATAAAAAACTTACGAATACCAAATTTGGTCCCAATATCTTAACAAACAAACGAAACACAACAAATTTTGAACAAAAATCGATTTTTTGGAAGATCGTCCCTATGGGAACTATATGATATAGTCAACCGATTTCGATCAAATTTGGCACATTGCTTAAGTGGTCTAAAAAATTTCCAAACGCCAAATCTGGTTACGATATCTTTATTAAAAACGAAATATAGCGAATTTTTCTTTAAAAAAGTTATTTTGGCCGATCGGTCCTATGGGAGCTATATGATATAGTCAACCGATTTCAATAAAATTTGACACAGTTCTTAAATACCTTAAAAAGATCTGAATGCCGAATTTAGTTCAAATATCTTTACAAACAAACGAAACACATCGAATTTTGTATAAAAAACGTGTTTTTTGACCGATTGGTCCTATGGGAGCTATATGAACTAGTCAACCGATTTGAATTAAATTTAGTATAGTGCTTAGGAACTATAAAAACTTAGGAATGTCAAATTTGGTCTCAATATCTTAACAAACAAACGAAACACAACAAATTTTGTTAAAAAATCGATTTTTTGGAAGATCGGACCTATGGGAGCTATATGATATAGTCAACCGATTTTGTTCACATTTGGCACATTGCTTAAGTGGTCTAAAAAATTTCCAAACGCCAAATCTGGTTACGATATCTTTATTAAAAAACGAAATATAGCGAACTTTTCTTTAAAAAAGTTATTTTGGCCGATCAGTCCTATGGGAGCTATATGATATAGTCAACCGATTTTGATCAAATTTGGTACAGTGATTGGGAACTATAAGAAACTTTCGAATACCAAATTTGGTTACGATATCTTCATAAACAAACGAATTATTCATCTAAAACTTATTTTTTTTGTCGAGGTCGTCTCAAACACCCCTATGGGAGCTATATAATTTAACCCCGATATCAAAAAAATAAAATAAACTTGCCTCCTATGGAATAATATGGATCTAATGTGAAAGTTTGGTAACTCTAGCTCTTACCATCTCTGAGATCTAGGCGTTCACACGGACGGACAGACGGACATGGGTATATCGACTTCTCTATTCACCCTGATCATATTTTAGGTAACTTTGGGATGTCTCCGACGTCTCCTTCTATATGTTACATACATTTTCGGCTTGCACAAACTTAATATACCCTTGATACCATACGGTACAGGGTATAAAAGAGAACGAGCTCTTCTTTACGTCCATTAAGTTTTGTGTGGAGATCAAGTCATCAAACCATTTACCAAATTTCAAAGTTCAAAATTCTAAGACGGCAGTTTAAAGTAATCGCATCCAACTGTCAAATGATGCTTTTGACAAGTTTGTCAAACTCATTGCACAAATGTCAAATGTCAGTTTACAATGTGACCTTTGACCATTGTCAAATTTCCTCAAATGTGACATGCCAAAGAATTTCATCTGCCATTGTCGGTTGACCTCCGCCTCCTCCCCCACTTGGCGTTATGGCTCCCATTTGGCTATGTGTGCACCCGAAATTGTATTAACTTGTATAGTTTTTCGTACTCGCAATAAATATAATAGAATACAGGAGCGCTCTGTCCTGCTTCGTTCTCGATTCATGGCTGTTATGCTTTGCTTCCGGAATATGATATTCCACCCACCCGGTTGACATTTCAATTTATTTTGCCATAAATAAAGCAATAGAGTCCAAGTCAAAGTCAAAGTCGAAATCGAACCCTTTTTACATTTACAAAAATTTTTGCCATTGATGGAAGCCGAAGTACCCCGCCTCTTGCCGGTCCATTAATTATACGCCCACTTCACAAAAACCGGGCAGAAAAAGTCAAAATATTGACAGCTTTAAATTTTTTTTTCTTTCCTTCTTGCCGGCTTTGGCAATTGTTTGGAGCACCCCGTACTCCCCCCCCCAGACCAACGGACAAACGACAATCGAATATTGCCTGCCTTGCGAGTTGCAATTATTCAAGAGCAATGACAATACGAATTCGTTCGTAACAATCGGAAAAGGAAACGCAAAAAATATCCTTTCTTCGTATCCGTTTATCATTTTTGACCTTCTGCACAGTTTTGGCTGTAGAAACTCAACTTGAAGTTCATAACAATTTATTGCAGGACTTTGTATAGCTGCCTCCTGACTCCTGGCTATACGTGATAATGGCTGCCTGGTCATAGCTGCTGCTGCAGACCCTGCGCCCACAAATCAGTCGCATAAATATTGATGACTTGCCAAACAATGCACTAGCCCAGTCCGGAACTCCGTCCGGCGACCAGCCCTTTCGCTCTAGTATTTAAGTTATTGTTTAGCAGCGCAGCATTTATGAGTCCAGGTCGGACTGGGGGCTCGCTCTGCACTAATGAATTATTATGCTTGGGATTGATTGCGCAACGCACGCCTTGCCAGGACCTTGGCTTTGTTCCTCTACTACGCTATGTAGAGTATTGCACTGGCGAAAATTATTAAATGACTCGGAATGAATGATTTAATGACCAAGTGGGTTAAGGGAGTGGGTTGGTTTGGTTACTACCAGGCCAGACATACATAATTGCCGTCTCGGGAGAAGGGTTCACTCACTACACAAGGGGTTGAGTACTTGCTTGTTCATGTTAAGGCAAGTCTTAAAGTTGGTTTGTATCCTGCGCATACCTTAAAGCTACAAACTACTCCGTGTATCGTCCTTATAAACACACGACAAAAGTCACGAAATGAACATAACAATTCTCAAGCAATTTTCCTTGAAAAGTGCCAAAACGGATTTCTTCACACCAACAAAAAGCTCTTTATTTATATCGTAGTCGTAGTTGTTGTTGTTCTTGTTTTCGTCGTTCCTTTGTTTCGTCTGTCTGGGACAATCATAAAATCATATGCTATGAAAATTCTGCCGTTTCAGCAAAGAAAATGCAGTCAGAGCGAAGTCCAAACGACTTGGCGACTTTATCTACACTTTGTGTTACTTTTGATATATTCTCTCGGGAGTTATCAAAATCTAACACAGTTATATTTGGGTACGCGGTCTTATGGGAAACATGGATGGAGTGTTTTTGCTAGAAAACAGCAATTCGGCAAATGGAAATATTATTGGTGTGCATATAAAGCGAATTTTATGAGTGCTTCGTTGGGACTTAGTTGAGATGGAGATGTATCCAGATAGGGGTGGGATAGATTGTCTTTTGTGTGGAATAAACAAAAGCCTAACAAGTATAAAAAATGTAAAAAGAACTATAATTAACTGGGTAACTTATATAAATTAGGTTTGTAGGCTAACAGATATATCTAATTTTTAAACTATACGAAATTCAACTTTATGAATTTGTTATTCTAATAAAGTAATTTCCGAAGCGAGAGAAAAGTCTCCAAGGAAAGTAAAGGGAAAAAAGAAAAAAAAGAAATCAAGGGCTCTCTCTCATAGACACCCTAGTCATGTCACTTCATCTGTGGGGATCGGAAGGAGGCCATGAATGGAACTCCACATAGACCCTTGTAAGAAATTCTGCTTTATAAGTTTGTTGTTCTGATAAAGTAAGCTCCGAACCGAAAGAAAAGTCTCTCACGTTGCCCTTGCTGGAGTGGAATAGACAGAAGCCAGAATAGATTCTCTCCAAGGAAAGTCAAGGGAAAGAAGAAAAGGAAAAGAAAGAAGAAATCAAGAGCTTCATCTGTGGAGGTTTGGAGGAATCCATGAATGGAACTCCGCATAGACCTTGTGCAAGTGACAAGACCCTTCCCAATCTTAACTTAGGTCCTGCTTTCCAAACTACAAAATGAATCAGGAAAAAACTGAAGGCCTTTCATTGTCTCATTGTCTCATTGTCTTATGTAGAAAAGTGTATCCAGTTGAAAAAACTGTTCCTCCAATCTTAAGGATTCCCTAGTCATGCAGCTTCGGCTCGGGGATGGGAGGACTTTACAAATGGACCTTCGCATACAGCTTGTAGATGTGACAGGACTCTTTTCCTCTGTTTTGAAATTCCTAATTTTTTAATCACAAAATAAACCAGGATCTCTCATTTTTGTCTTACTTAGAAAAGTAGGGTGAATTCAAGAATCTCTAGTGTTCTAAATTATAGATCCTGTAAACTTTATCTGTGATTTGGTCAGCTTACTGATGGACCTCCGTATAAACCATCTTATGGAGTTGGCATTGAGATGACCTTCCTATTTTTTAAGCAACAGAATGAACCAAGAACCAGCTCATTTTTGTCTTATCCAGAAGTGAAGAGTTTGCCCGATAGAAGTAACTGGGCAACAAGCGCCCTACCTTATAGATCCTCTAGACTTGGCACTGTATCTGCGATTGATTGGGGCAGCTTACTGATGGACCTCCGTACTCCTTCTTATAGAGTTGACATTAAAATGAACCAAGAAGCAACTGCTGATCTCTCATTTTTCCCTTAACCAAAACCAAAGAATTTGTCCAGTAGAAGCAACATGGCAACAAGCCGTCTATCTTATAGATTCCCTAGTCAAAGTGCTTCGTCTGCGAGGGTTGGAGTGAGGTGAGTAATGGAATACCTATATTCCTTCCTATGAAATTAATATTGCAGACACACTCCGCCAATCTTAACTAGTCAAGTTGTAGGCTGATGATTCCTATGAAGAGCCCTATCGAGTAATTCAGTTGACTATAGATTAAATGCGGAGTATGGTCGTATATTTTACTTTCTAATAGCTTCCCCTGACATCCATAGAATAGAGAGCGGAGCATTAAATCGATATGCATAGAATTTATGATATTTACGTTGTACAATTGCTGAAAAATTTAATAACATAAACAATTCCGGAGTACAAGCGTTGAGCATAACAAAGTATCTAACTCCAAGTATCGACAGATGTAGCTACATAATGCATAGATACATAGCTACATATAGTACAGACAACTTCATTATAGTAAAAAAATATTGTTTACAAAATGCTGCAAAGAAGACACATAAAAAAAAGTGAGCTACTTGCAACTAGTTCGTAGTACCTTCCTTCAGTGCTACCAGTCTGAAATTTATTTGGGTCTAAAGTGGAGTGAAACGCAGACGCAAATGAATTGTATTGGCAGTTGGCAGACGCTGTGACGTAGACATGAACGTGGACTTGGATGAAAATGGACATTAATTAATTGGGCTTTTCATAAAGATCCAGCAGGTTTTCACACCTGTACAGAGGAACACATAGATACACACACACACACACGTGTGTATCCAGTATCCACAATCCACTATCACCACTAACGCTTTGGCAAATGCTCGGCAATCCGACAGATTGCATTGACATGCATTTTTTGTCGCGGGCCAGCCAGCTTCTCAATTGACATATATAGATACTTTTGTACATATGTATCTATCTAGTTATCTGTACATGCATATAGGTATGTAAGTAGTATGCACATTTGTATCTGAAGCTCTGTCGCAGCTACTGCGCTGCTCATGTTTGTGCGACGCGACGTCAATGTCTCACTTTGCCAGAGTTGGCCACTTGGTGAGTCTGATGCCAGTTTTCCTTCCAGCTGCTGTCGGGGACTGGGTCGGTCTGTCCAACTGTGCCGATGGGACAGTTGGTTGGTTCGTTGGTTGGCTGGGCTTCAAACCATTCGATGCTTGATTACTAATTGCAATCGTCGCAGAGCGCAGAGTGTAGAGCTCTCTTTTGTACACTATATGGAAAGGGTAAGGGGTGTATGGAGCCAAGGCTTCAGAAAGTATCTAATATCGGTACGTCGATTCCAAGCTACTAATTTTCTTAAGACTCCAAAATCCAGAAAAAAAAAATGTTGGGGGTAAATAAGATCTAACTAGAGATTCTTTCGAAAAGAAAACAATTTTCATCGGCTATTCCTGAAAACTAGAGTCACCAGTATCGGTATATAGAGTTATTAAAAATTTGGGGATACCTCTTCCATCCCTCTGTAATGGATGTTCCCCATCACATGGATCTCAGAGAGTTGAATTTCAACACAATGTCACAATCTTAGGAGACTTGTAGGCTTATAGGGTATTCGCAAGTCGTCATTTTCCAACACTCCCATTTTTTGTTGCAATTTTACTTTTTCACTTTGTGCATTTGGCTTTTTGAGGCCCATTCGCGGCGCTGATTGCCTTCGACACATGACCAGGCACTGAGCCAGTTTTCACTCTCAATCAGAGCTGTAGCAACTGGAGGAGCTCCAGCTCGAGCTGCAGCTGGAGCGGGATTCATAGTCGGAGTCGGGCCAGTGGCAACAGCCGCCAAGTAACAAGCAACAACTAACAAGAAATTTCAATGTAACAACAAGCAGATTTACAATTTGAGATACTTCCCGTACTTCAACAACTAAATAAATATCCATCTAGCGTATCTATCTTTCGTATCTATTGTATCTATGAGTTGTCTGTTTGTTCGTATCTATGTTTGTAGGGGGAGTATACACAAAAATGAAAAAAAAAATCATGTCAGCGTCAATTTGAAAATGTTTAAGTGATTTGTTTACACGCGGCAGCGTCTATTAACGAATTTATGGTAAACAAAGGGAAGTCGTTTGTTCATTTCAAGCCCCCGTCCAGTTCCCTTTACGGATCCTACTACTGCCACAATTACGAGTTGTATCTTTTATGCGCCAACAACAACAGCAACAACTGCAACCGGAGCCAAAGCACAGAAGATACACTTCATAAAATATTAATCTGCTGATTTATGATTCTATTTTCTCTCCTTTCTTATTTTTAATGGAGTGTATTGTTGCTATTGTTGCTATTGGCATTTCCAGAGTTTTCTTCTTCGTTTTTCGTCTAGTATGTTTATGTTGGGAGAGTACCGAAGTATCTCACACATACATAAACACAAACAAGTGTGAAGAACTGTGTGTACGTGTAAAGATACTTAATGTTGTGTCTTATTTTGCTCTGGAATTTATAACTCCTTGTTTTTATGCTTCAAAAAATATGTCTTGGAAAGGTAATAGTAGGGATCTACTTTTATTTCTAGATCTGATTTCAATTTTTCCCAGTTCCTCATGTTTTGCGCATATTCATATGGCAACACTGTTTTAACTCTTTAGTTCCAACCTCTGCGTACTGCTTCCGTACGTGCTTGGGACCAAATTTCGATCAATGAAGTGTGGACGTCAATTCAATCAATTTGAAGTGGTTCACTTCAAATTCTAAGATTGTCTGTTCATAGAGATTCGCTTTCCAAATATTATTTCCCGATAATCACAAAAATGCGTATATCTCACGAGCCAATACACACAAATACGTCGCAATAGACTTGAAACCTCCGTATTGACAACTTCTAACACACGCAAGATTCGAAATTCCTCAACGCGTTCATAAGCACATCCGTAACACGTAAAACATAAGTTTCTTTTTTTTATATTTTTAGATTTGCATTCCCGAATGGGAATTAAAGACAGATATGAGACAAGTTTGTTTTGCTGTATTAGCATACCCATCGATTGGAGTTTAAGGGTACTCCGTATATCCACAAGAAGAGTTTTAATACAATATAAGTCAACTATCGTGGGTCAGTTTTTTGTCCATTGCCAACAAGTTTCTAAGAAACTGAAACCCTTTGAAAACGCACTGATTTGATCTTATCAGTATGGCTTCAGATACTGAAATTCGACGATCGTCCAGACATTCACATTGCGATAAATCCTGGATAAGACTCACGAAAATAAATCAACATTCCCCATACTCACAGATTATAAAGCTGCTTTCAACACGCTTGATAGAATAAAGTCCTTCGCGGCCATGTCTTAGTTTGGTATCCTCGAAAAGCTAGTTCGGCTTTGCATGTTGCCGTTGATAAACTCTTACAGGAAAGGATCTCTCCGAAAAATTCGATACCAAGCGAGGGTTCAGGCAGGAGCTCTACAGACTCAAACTCGTGCTTTTCACCAGACCATTTTGAGAGAAAAATGTTTCGCCGAATCTTCAGGCCGTCAAATGTGCATGGTGGTTTGCGTATTCGAAAGAACTACGATCTGTCAGAGCTTTACTGTGATACTGACGCGTGTTCGGGATGAGAATAGTCACAGTTAAGAAAAATATTCCAGCGAAAAAAAATCGAAGGAAGTCGACCGCCTCTCAGGCTCTGGGCAGACCGAGGGCAATAGATGAACTTCGTAGGTTTTGGATCACCAATGGGCGCCGGAAGGCTCAGGATAGGTACAGCTAGTCGAGGAATAACTATCGGAGACGACCTTGTTTTAATTTCGATGCAATTTTTATATATGATAGAAATCAATATATTAAATTTCAATTTCACATTCTAAGACTGTCTGTTCATAGAGGTTTGCTTTCCAAATATTATTTATACATTAAGAATTTTTGGAACTAGTTCTGAACTTTCCACTATTGCCTTCATAACATGATCCCATTTTCCATCATACATATTTTCATATTGCATTGTTTGCTGCCTGCTGCGATTTCATATATATCTTCATCAATTGCATATTTACTCAAGTTCACTTTTAATTTTTCTATTTTTTCAAGTACCTCGATTACAAGATCAATCATGAGATTTATGTATAACGCACAGCTTCGTATGAATGCCTCTTTTTCTTTAATCTTATAACTCAAAGCCCCATGGGTGCTAAACTAGTATTAAAATCTTTCCTTATAAATAGCTTTATGTAATTGCATTCTCACATAAATTGAGGTATTTAGGCAATTGACGAGCGTTCCTAATACCCGGCCATTTCCCGATATATAATTCATCTTCCAAATTACAAACGAATTACAAATTAATTTACAGGCTCAACTAATGGTAGCCATGAAATTTTCGATTTGTACGCACAATTCGCTCAAAATTAAATATTCAAAATTCTACAACAAAATAATAAATATCGTGGAACTAATTTAACTGCCTTTAGAAGTCGCTGCACCCTCTATGTCTGTCTCACTCGTGTACTCGTCCTTAGGCGAGTCCTCGTTCTCGTCCTTTGCCAATATTTGCATAAATTAGCGACGCTTCGCGAGTTTCACGTGCGCGCGCGCCCGACCGTCAAATGTAGAGACAATGACAATATGTACCCAGTTCCGGGTCTTCGGAGGATTTGTATGTCCTGGCGCAGCAAGAGCAAGATAGCAATTGCTGCACATGCATCCCTTATAATCGACATCGTTTCAGGATGTTCAGAATGTTCACCCGTTTTACGCAGTTTGTTTGTTTTTTTTTTGGGCTGTTGCCTTACGGCGCTGTACGGACTTTCGGAGCTTGTGAGGACGTGTAATCCTGCGGCAGCGTGACCAATTAATTTGATTGTAAAATGTGAAATTCGTATTAAAATCAAATACAACAAAAATGACGACCCGTATGACGGGAATATTAAAAAGATGCAACACCAACAGGTAGTACGACCATCCCCACCACCCATAAGTCACCACCAGTTTCCATCTTGTCGTCGTCATCATCATCGTTGTCCTCGTCTTCCTTTTGAGACTTTAAAGTCACGCAGCGAGTGTGCGCAAATTTTATGATAATTTCTTGCAGCGATTGGGCGCCGCCATTGCTGGGAGTGTGGCTGTGTGTGAGGTTACCCCCCTCTCGTACCACCTTGGACAGTGGAATTACCCATCAGGATGATGACTGGGCACGGCGTAAAGGATAATTTCCGGTTGAATTGCGCTTTTGGCTTTTCGATTTTTAATAAAAATTCAAATGCACAGGTTCGTCATTTAATTGAATCAGTGAATTGTGAAAAAGGTTCCTTTCATTTTGTATCGAAAACCAATCGCTGTGGAGCATTATAAAAGTTATTTGCATATTTTGGCAAAATGAATGATTTGGAAAAACTTTGGAAGGATTTGTTTGAAGGTTGTTGTTGGTAAAAATCGACAGAAAATATATGGGATTTGCTGGTGGAGAATATTCTCATGGAAAGAGCAAAAAAAAAAAAAAAGTGATTTTTAAGGGAATTTTATAGGATCATTAGAGTTAACCAGATTCGGATATACGAAAATCACTAGCACGTTAGAACTTTGAGATAATCCCGAAAATATCAGGTTTTATGAAGGTTATTAAGGTTATGTCAGAACGCCGAAATTTTTGGAAATCGAAGTATAGCAGTGGCAGAAGAACACTCGCTATGCTTCGAAAAAAATAATTAATTCGTATATTCTTGATAAGCTTCAACAGCCGATTCGATAGAGCCTTCTCTGTCCGTATAAACCAACGAATTAATTACTATGAAGCTCAAATAAACGATGTGCTGAAAACTTGGCAGTTAAAGTTTTCCGGTTTATTTTAAAATCTGGCTCAGTTCTTCCTTAGAAGATTTGCGATGTTTTTATGCACACTTTAAAAGACATCTCATCCAAATGTATACGAATTTTATGAGTTTTTTTGACACCGCCCCTCTAAAAAAATCCACTAGAAAGAAGTTATTGGTAAGACTGTCTGAAAGGAAGGTACAACCATCAAAAATTGCTGCGAGACCTTAATTCTATCAGATGTGTCAGAAGCAGATTTGAAGTCGACAAATAGATAAAGAGTGTCGATTTGCTTTTCATCATACAGACCTGGTGCTAGAACCTTGCATGCAATGGACAAAATGCTGACCCACTTATATTGTATTAAAACTCTTCTTGTATAGGATAGGGAATGCCCTTAAACTGCAATCGATGGCCATACTATCTTCCGATCATATTTTGCATGTGATCATATTTTGCATGTGAGCTAATACATCAACTCAAGCTTGCCTCATATCTGTCTTTACTTCCCATTCGGGAATGCAAATTCTTATATAAATCCGAAAGAAACTCTGTAATATATAGCCAAAAATGGTCAAATTGATACCTTTTTGGCTAGAAGATTCTTCAAAAACTGCGCAGATGTCGTTCATGCAGGGTATTCGTGATTCGGACAGGCATGATTGTAGCATTCCCAAGTCATTCGATATCACAGAAAATGCTTGGGACATCGTCTTGTGCTATGCACGCAGGAAGCGGAACCCCTTAGTTTAAATGCTGCATTTAAAACTCTTCAACTCCAATTTGAAAAATTGAAAAAACTTAATATTTGTTTTGGGAGTTTGCGAAAATTTCATGCTTTGCGGTTCTCTTCGCAAAAGAAAATATCATGTTTGAGGTTAGGAATCTAATTTATAATGTAATTGCACAAATGTTTTATTACAAATTATTCTAGTTCTAATTAAAAAATTGGCTCTAAGCAGCCATAAAACAAAGCTTTGTTGTAACCTCTCAATTACCAAGTAATTTGCATTTTAGCACTGCAAATAGCATAAAATAAATTTTAAACGGATATCTCTTTATGTTTTAAAAATATATAACTCGTAAAAAGCAGGTTATTAAAAAAAAACATTTCTTATGCACGCTCTACAAATCATCGCTCCACTGCTTCGGCTCACCTTTATGCGACTTTTCTAAAGCTACCCCAACAACAATTATATTAACTCATTTGCATTATAATATTGCAAATATTGCATATGAAAAGTGAATTTATTTGCAATCCCGACAATTATTCTAGAACTTAACAAGCGACGTGTCATCATTTTTTATTATTTTACAAAAGGTTTTTATTTTTATTATAGCCAACAATATTTGCCACTAATATGCGGCCAACAAGAGGCACAAAAGCGCCGCAGCTGATATGCATATTTATAAGCCCTGTATGAAGGCCTCAATATGCAACTGCAAGTGTGTGTGTGCAGTCTGTGTGTGTATCGATGTGTATCTGTGTGTGCTTTCATATGCGGCATGCATCAACGCTTGGCCATCGAGTCGCCGCAGTTTAGAAATTTGCATTTTGGCCGATTGCCTAGCCTAGACACAATTCCAATTCCAATTCCTCATAATTCCCGCAATACGCCCGCCACAGAGTATGAACGCCCTCCCCCCACAACCCACAACTCTGGCCTGACTCTCTCTTTTTTTTTGTTGGCCTTAAGCGTTGGTGTTGCTGCCACATGTTGCAACAACACGTACTGAGCTTAGTGCGAAAATCTGCATTGAAAATTCGCTGAATTTCGCCTGAAATAATAAATGCAAAACGGTTATCACAAAGTAAAATCAATAAAGCAGGATAAACACGCATAGAAAGAAGACTTGAAGAGAAAGTCGAAAGATAAGTCGAAAATTTTACTGGAAAATCCCATAAGAACGGATTTCTAAAAAGTTCCCCAGCTGTCTGGAATTTCCAAATGAACTCGGTCTGAATTTGAATTTAGAATTGAAAACAATTTCGATATTACCCAAAATATGTAAATAGGTAATTAAAACGAAATTGATTTTTGACGGGGGTACTACGCACAAAAAGCTACATACACTGAGAAAAATAACTAAGTTTGGACTAAGCAGGAGCTAAGAGGCAAAGCTGTAGAAAGAAGTATCTGTGAATAAAATTTTCTTAGCATTCCAAATTGATTCGATTTCTAAAGAAAGATAATTCTCGATTGAACGTATGTAACAGAATCGTTCCCTCCACTTGAAACATGATTCCTACTTTACTAAAACATAAAAATCAATGTCCTAAGATTGGCTCATGCTGTATAGGCTGGCCCGCAATTACAAATGAGCACAATAGAAATCTGAGTTCACGCTCGAGGGGGTGTTGACTCTCGTCACAAACGAAGCTTCCTCTGCCAATATTTTACATGGCGATTTCGAAAGCTGGGAAAAGATATTTTTGCAAGCAAAAACCTAGATTATTCCTTGGAAAAGCAATTAGTGCCCAGCGATGAAGTAGCTAGACAAGAAACTACCAGCATCGTCCTGGGAACCCATGCTAGCCAGACTTAGCGTTCTCGACCATGTCTTCTATACAGGCTGTGGCGATGAGAAGGAGCTGGAGACAGTGGATAAACTTTTCTGCCACTGTTCTTGATCGTGATGGACAAGGTTTTGCTTCTTTAAGTCTCATTTTCTTAATGATCGATAACAGCTCTCACAACAGAGTCCAAAATGCCTCTTAAGATTCATTCAGACCGCCCCATGGCTATGACATGATCATAAAGGTGATCTCTTGAGTCGGGAAGAGTGGTGAAGGGTCTACTGCAGCGATATCAGAACAAGCCTATTCTTGGCATATGTGAGTGAACCCTACCTAACCTAGTGCCCAGCGTTAGCCCCCACCCTGTGCGTACTACCCCTCGATGGTACTGAGCACAAGGTTTAGGTTTAGGATAGGGCTGCAGTCGAGACCTAACTCACTTAGGCCAAAGAACTGGCCGGTTGTGATATCGCTGGGTGGACCTTACATCATCCTCCCCCCACTCAGGAGGTGCCCTAGATGATCTAAAAGTCACGTCCGTTCAGCAGTCTGCATAAACCTCGATAGGCTTCTTGGATTCTTTTTTTTTTGTCAGCTGGGATATGTCATAAAAGAAGAACGATTTGAGGAATCGAAGCCTTGTCTTACACAACTCGGGGCAGTGACACAAGAAGTGATAGGTACACCGTCTCTAGCTGCTCCTTAACTCCTCCACTACTTCTACATGGTACCCACCAACCAGTGTTTGGTAATATCCCGGATTACTTTTAAGCATTGAGCACAAAGTTGCAAGTACCACACTTTTGTATACAGTCCAATAATAGAAGTGGAGCAACCCTGACTACAATTTGTAATTTTCGCAGATTACTGAAAAAGGTTACGCAATCAATATTTCAATACAATTTTTAATTCTGTCCTTTAGTAATACATTTAAATTAATTTTTATTAAAGATTTGGCGACGACACTCCCAAGATCGTCTTTCATACAAAACAAACCATCTAGAATCCGATAAACCAATCCGCTTGGTTTTAAAATAACTTTTTAACTCTGAAAATGTCTAGCTCATTTTCTGTCTAAATAGAATGTAACGAAATCTCTTTTCGCTCAGTGTAGCTACATTTATGACGTCAATAAAGCACTACATAGCCGTACACACACCTAGGTGCGGTGCTTAGCTAATCCAATTGGCAATCTATGCACTCATTTGCCATGTTTTACCCATAATATTGGTTTATGACTCCCATAAATTATATGGATGGCTTTCGGCTCTCCCTATAATCACATGCCCTGCATGTACAGTCTGTCGTGTTTTCGTGTACTCGTAACACGACACATAAGAAGCCCATAAAATTTCATATTCCATATTTCATATTGCCCCAAAGGCATTGGTCTTTCGCCTCACGTCTTTTGGGGGCTAACCCCCCACACGGTAGCAAACGAATAGAAGTAATCATAATCACGCACTTTAATCATAAATTCATCATAACAAACCAGCTACGAAATGCTAAGCAGGTCTGCTCCGCCGCTCCCTATAGACAATGTCTATCGTGCGATGTGATCGTTTATAATAATTTGCAATAGAAATATCATTATAAAGCATTTTTTTAACCAGGTTTATTGGCGCTTTCGCTTTTGTGTAGTCTCAGTGTTGACTGATATATGTGGGAGCTCAATTTCAGGAAAGTAAAGCATATGAAGTTATGGATTTTGTGGTCAATAAAGAAAGACTGGCTTTTGGGTTAGACTCTTGGTTGTTTTCGTAAAATTATTTAAAAGCATTTAATATTATAATTTCAACGTAGTATACTAAACGATCTATTGCAAGAATCATGACTTCATTATTCAGTGGAGCAACTATGAGAACCATGCCGGACTGACAAATACCAGTCATAGAAAAAAAAATCTGTATGTCTAGTTTGCTAATACATATGCTGATTCCATCAAGATAATCAGGATAAGAAATCGGACCAGCTCCTAATTCAAATTATTTCATATTGGGTCATGCAACTTGTTTAATATGGACCTGACAGAGGCTCCTAGCTAGATGAGAATCCACTCTCGCGGGCTGCTGAGCCCGAATTCAAAATCCCAAAGTCCCTACTACGTCCTGGGTCTAGCCATAAACTTTTTTTTGAGTCCAAGTGCCGGAAGAACTTTAATATAGGATTTTAGGGTCACTGGTCGGATCTAAGGTCTCAGCATGAAAGAGGTTGGACATTAGCCTACAAAATAGCTTGTTTTATGATTTTTCACGATACGACAGAGCTCTAACGTTATGTTGGTTTTTGGACTTGGGATTTGGATTCAGCAACCCCAGAAACGTATAGTAAGCGTGACCTTTGAACGATGAAAATCGATTTATTTTTATATTGTATATGGGGCATCCCACACCTCCTAGGAGGTATCGTCATACAGCCGATCAGATTTTAAGTATTCTTTCAGACCGACTTAGCTGCATCCTATCATCTCATCCTACCCTATCCCATATCCTCTATCCTCCATCCTCTACCCGATTAGAAAATGCAAAGACTGGAGTCAGTGTAACTCTGACGGAGTTAACCTATAAAGCAAGCAGGGAGCGCAACCCTTTGTTAGTTTCATTCCAGAAGAAAACTTAAAAGGCAACCCGTATGTCATTTTGAAGCCAAGTGTAAATGCTTTCCAACACTCAATGATTGATTCCCTCAGCAGATAATAAAAATGAAAAATGGCGGACGTAAAGTCGGGCGCGGACGACTTTAGGATACCCTGTACCACTAGCTTGTAATAAAGTCCGATTTCTTCACAAAAAACCAAAAACAGAAGAATTTTTAAGCAAAAAATTTGTTTTTGACCGATCGTTCCTATGGGAGCTATATGATATAGTCAACCGATTTCAATAAAATTTGACACAGTGCTTAAATACCTTAAAAAAGATATGAATGCCAAATTTATTTCAAATATCTTTACAAACAAACAAAACACATCGAATTTTGTATAAAAAACGTGTTTTTGGACCGATTGGTCCTATGGGAGCTATATGATCTAGTCAAACGATTTGGATTAAATTTAGTACAGTGCTTAGGAACTATAAAATACTCACGAATGCCAAATTTGGTCCCAATATCTTAACAAACAAACGAAACACAACAAATTTTGTTAAAAAATCGATTTTTTGGAAGATCGTACCTATGGGAGCTATATGATATAGTCAACCGATTTTGTTCAAATTTGGCACATTGCTTAAGTGGTCTAAAAAATTTCCAAACGCCAAATCTGGTTACGATATCTTTATTAAAAAACGAAATATAGCGAATTTTTCTTTACAAAAGTTATTTTGGCCGATCGGTCCTATGGGAGCTATATGATATAGTCAACCGATTTCGATCAAATTTGGTACAGTGATTGGGAACTATAAAAAACTTTCGAATACCAAATTTCGTTACGATATCTTCATAAAAAAACGAATTATTCATCTAAAACGCTTTTTTTTGTCGAGGTCGTCTCAAACACCCCCATGGGAGCTATATAATTTATCCCCGATATCAAAAAAATAAAATAAACTTGCATCCTATGGAATAATATGGGATCTAATGTGAAAGTTTGGTAACTCTAGCTCTTACCATTTCTGAGATCTAGGCGTTCACACGGACGGACAGACGGACAGACGGACATGGGTATATCGACTTCTCTATTCACCCTGATCATATTTTAGGTAACTTTCGAGTGTCTCCGACGTCTCCTTCTATATGTTACATACATTTTCGGCTTGCACAAACTTAATATACCCTTGGTACCATACGGTACAGGGTATAATATTGCCCATAGTTTTTACTTATTCTTATTCCATGGAACTCCAATATCTTTGGGTAATCAGGAAACTGAATGCAAAATGTAAATAAATCCGAATATTTTTTTATTTTTTGTTGAAATCCAAACGAGTGAATGCAATTAATGCTGATAATAATCAAATAATTAACCTTCTTAATTGAAAACAATGAAAAGAGTTTTATGACCCGAGCTGTCTCAGTGAATGTTTTTGGTAACTAACATTAACACTTGGGTTTGGTTTGGTTTGGTCTCTGGTACGGGGAGTGCTGACAGCCATGAAACTATCCGTTCCATTAGTTCTACAGTTTCTAATGTCTAGTTATTTTTATTTTTTATGTTTTATTTTGGTTGCATTACGAACTGTAGGCAGAGTCTATTAAATTTGTGGTGCTTTAAGAATGCATTAAAACACCAAATAAGGGACATCTCGACTCGATCTTGTTTGGAGGCAGCGTCATAATAAAATAAGAGTAAACATATTTAATTTTGTACCGGGGAAAAATAATAAAAATCGATGCCATAAGGTTGAGAAGGTGGTTAAGCCATAAAAATGTGACAAGCCATAAAGCAAATGTCCAAACACACACGCACACTGAGACACACTTTGTGCACCTTGCTGCATGCCACATGCGGCAGAGTCGGGCAGAGGCGAAGGACTGTCCATAAGGAAGCAGACGCAAAAAGAAGTGCAATAAATTACTTGACGGAAAATATTGATAAGGTGACACAGTGAACGAACGTTTGTTTGGTCTTGCGCGTCCCCAGACATGAGATGACACCCAGTTGATCCTAGAGTCCAGTGCGTAGCTCGAGATGTTTTGGCCACAGATACGGCCTTGTCGCTTTTTATAGCCATTGTAGTAAGACTCGTTGAGAGAGTCTCGCCAAGTGTCGCCTGGGGTTTAGTATGGCCAAAAGATGACGCATGTTCCGGTGGCCGTGTGCCTAAGTAAGATCAAAATGAAATGAGTTAAATGCTGCAGGTAAACCGAGAGACGTTTTAGATAAGTGCCTAGATAGCTGGGTAACTCAATATCCTTGAAAGAAATTGCATTTTCATTGAGACAGAACAGATGTTGAAAGACTCTACAAGAAGAAACTACTTATGGAGCATATTTTTTCCCATTTTGCAAAAATGCGTGGGAAGAGAATGTCTCCTCCACAATTCTTTGCTTTAGTTTATTGAACCCTACCAAAAAAGATTTATGGCCAATTACCGAAAAACTTGTTTCCTACGCGTTGATTTTAATAGATAAACCAGGTTATTGATTATTCCAAATAACGAATTGCCTGCCTAATTCCCATATTGCATAATAAAATTCTCGGGGAGAGAGGTATTTAGAAAAAAAAATTCACCACGTGGTTGCCTACATCGTTGATAAAAACAAATTAACACCTTAATTTGCGCACAAATTCAATCAAAGTCCCAAATGATTCCATCGACCGATCCGAGCCATGTTCCCGAACATGCCGTAAACATTCTGACGTGATTTGAACGACTTGTAATAAACTCATATATTATAAATTCAATTTGATATTCAGCAGGCATAAAACTGCAAAAATAATTCCCATGACCAGAGCCAAAGGCACAAATCAACGGGCTTCTGTAAATAATTTTTTTTTTCTCCCCGCTCTCGTACAGAAAATGCAAATGGCCGAAAGACAATTTCCCAGCACGTTCTTTTGGGGCGCAAACCCATTAATTAAGTCTCGGGTTGGTTTATCAAAAAATTTTGTTTAGGTATCTATAGGAATCTATGGTAAGTAAGATACTACCTGGTAATTAACAAATTCGGAATGCCCAAGCGGCGCTTATGGAAATCTATTGGCGACACTAACAAATTAAAATTATGACCAAGCCAAACGACAAAACACGACAGCGACAAGTACAGTAGGCACTCAACATGAGAGACTGAGGAAAAATTTTCCGTCATGAAAAGCATTAGATGCGTGAGTGACATCTCCGAAAGAAAGTTACTTTTATGGTACCTTAAAGGAGTTGTAATTGCACTGAGAAAAATAATCAAGTAACTTATTTCTAAAATCAGGCGCCAGTAGAAGTATGCGAGCGCCAGTTGCAATGGATTGGGCATACCCTTCGGAGATCCAAAGAGAACTTCGCTCGATATGTTTTTCGTTGGAACCCTCAAAGGAGAGGCCATTGCGTTGGTGCGCCAGCAAAAACATATAGAAGATCTATTGATCATTAACTACAAGCCGCCAGCTACTCATGGAATGATGAGTGCCGTGAATCCCTTAATAGAGTTCGCTACAAGAGGATGAGCGAAGCCCTATGCTCCACTGGGAGTCGAGGCAGAAGAAGAAGAAAATCAGGCAAATAACACTGAAACACACTATCGTGATCTACTCGTCAAGACCTACAACGTACATTAGGTCACTTGAAAAGTTCTTTGATTTTTTTTGATTTTGTAGGACAGTGTAATT
Source organism: Chymomyza amoena (assembly GCA_037043745.1). NCBI lineage: Eukaryota > Metazoa > Arthropoda > Insecta > Diptera > Drosophilidae > Chymomyza > Chymomyza amoena. The sequence goes on from JBAMAX010001811.1 coordinate 121,830, forward strand.
CACTAATCTGCTATAGTGGCGGATAGATCTTTAAGCTTTCATTGAGCTGAAAATTTTTGTTTTATGAATGATTGAGATTAATTAAAGAAATAAACATTGGTTAAGCGATTTCCAATTCCTAAAATAAGAAAATGTCTCTCTCTTTCTCAGGATTGTCACTGTAAGAGCTTCTCAATCACATGCTTCTCGATAGTAGTGGGGTAAGTTGACTTAATTTTCGATGAAAAGACGTATAGATATCTTTTGAGTAAGTTTTAAGATTATTGATAAGTTTTAAGGTTAATTATATCTCAGTTGTTCGTCTAAAAGACGTATCGTAATCTTTTGTGTAATTTTTAAGATTTTTGCTACGTTTTTGGGTTCAATAGAACTTTTTAGTTTAAAATAATGGGTTAAAAGATTAGGTCATTATATTGTTAGATTCGCAAAGCGAAACCAAGTAAAGTAATGTAAGGGGAATACAAAGTAAGTTTAGTACTTAAGAGAATTGAAAATCGAGTGATGTCGTCCTCTAAGATAAAACAGAGTCTATTCCAAATATGGTAATCAAAACTCATTTATTGCCATATTGAGTTTTGGGGCGATATCTCAGAACTCTCGATTTTTGGGGTTTTTAGACCTATGACAGATTGAATGCTTTTCTGTTTAATACTTAAGAGAATAGAAAATCGAGTGGATTACCAAAATAGCTCCCTGATGTCGTCCTCAAAGATAAAACAGAGCGCTACTTGGCAATATTTTGCCTTATTCCAATATATGGCATTTAAAAGTCATTTATTGCCATATTGGGTTCTTGGAAGATATCTCAGAACCCTTTTTTAGGTTTTTTAGACCTATGACTTAGATTCGGCGGCCAAATGAGTAACACCTGGTGGGAATCTAGGATTTGGTCTTGGGGGCTCTTTACTTCGAAGAGTATCTAAGCTCGTGAATGACTTTCAGTCTATTTTTCAAACTTTTGGGGGGGTCCGAAAGCCACCTCCGTGGATGCGCCACTGGGTAACATTAAAGTTTATACCAATTTCTTCTAGTGTTCTTTGTTATGCTTGAAACAAAAATTAGGTACAACTAAATATTGGAATGATTTTTGCGACTGCCCGCGCTTTTTAAAAGACGAACCCAGTTTCTAGGCAAACCATTTATTGAGAATCTGCGTAGTCTAGTCTATGTACCTACCTATAGCGGATCTGGCTGCTTTCCTGAATTCCTCAAAATGGCTCTGCAACATGAGAGACAGTTTTGATACTGCTCCACTACCCCTTCCTTTCTACAATGCCTTTCGTCCTCTTCTTTGAATTACCTAACACAATGGACCTCATGGTTTCTGGATAATCTCAGTCACTATCTGAGCTGCCTATACTACCTAACCTAACTAACCTAAATATTGGATTATATGACAAAAAATCAATTAGTTCGAAATCTTGTTGAAAGTAAGCAATTTTTTCTCACAGTGTACTTCTATCCAACTCCTATGTCATACACACTTTCAGCTAATTACTGCCAGGATAGACACTGAACCAACGTCTTGACTGTATTGTCAGCAAAGTTAAGCTACGTGATATTCACTTGGAAGCATACTTATAGTGCCCTTTGTCGTTGTTTTTGTACCTCGTACTTGACACTTTGAGCAATAATAATTGTCAAAGCTTTGGCTTGATGTGACTTATTGTAGCCTGGAGGTGTTTCTTCATATTAAGCCATTAGGTAATACTTAACTCAAGAAGTCACTTGGACTCAATTAAATTGTCAAAAGTAGCCGCGGGTCGTGGTCGGACTTTATGGCATTGGCGCCAGTCCGTCAAAGCCCGAAGTAAGACTGTAATACCAATTAGCGCCATTTAAACGCCCCTTGGAGGCACAAACTATCAGGAATACATATACATATATATTAATTTAAATGCATGTAACTACAATATTTATGTAGTCATAAACGTTTTGGCCAGGGTAGTCGCAGTGCCATAAAATTCTTGACGCCATCAAATTTACATATACACAAGAATTGTGGGCCAACTTTCTTAGACACTACATGGAAAGAAAAAAATATATGCTCATGTTTATGGGTTTTTGTATAAGTTTCTTGTGGTTTGGAATTTACAATTACATTATTATTAGAATGCATTCGGGGAGCTATTCGTATGCAAGTCCTAAGCTCTTTGGAGACACTAAATAATAGCATTCTTGTATGGTGTGAAAATTATATTGAACAGTGTCAAGCTAAATTTTTTAATTTGATGTAGGAGCTTAATGGAATTTTTGGGAAAATCTGCCAATTTTGAGACACATTTTGATATCTTCAAAGCTCGAGGACTCAAGGAGTGCAAAATATACAGAAAATTGTCAACACAATCGAGGGGGGGAGGATATAGAACATATATGGACATTCTTTGAAATACGATAAAGTTAATTTTTACTTGTCGATATCTCCTATAGAATACACTGATTTTCAAATGAATTTTATTTTGGAATCAACTCCAACAACTTCAGAATTTAGTTCCTTCCCAAGCATTCTTATGCGCTTTTCCATTTAAACTCCCGTCCTCACAAGTCTTCTCTTCAAATGTCCCATCTCCTCTATCCACAAGCAGCTATTAAAGCTATTCATATTTTCTATTGTTCCCGATACCCAAACCCCTACTCCTATTCTCTAATACCCACTCTTAAAGTTCTCTCCATGATTTCACTTGCCGGCTACAATTTGTCATAATCATAAATCATTTCTGAGCGCAAAATCCAACGCCTAATGCAACCCACCGAACAATAGCCCGAAACCAAAAACACCAGTCGCAAGAAATCACCGCATATTTCACAGCAGGATATTGGCCTCTAAATTGCCCCGCAAAACATTGTGGGCCGAGTCCTTGGGCTGGGCATCCATAGCTGGATAGGGAAAATATTGTCAGCGCGCATTTTTTATATGATTTTCAATTATATGAAGCTGCGCACAAAAGTTGTTTGCACATATGTCGTATCTCATCATATTATTTGTCAGGACGCATCCTTTTGTGTCCTCGCAGGCAGCCCCCCCACCACCCATAGAGTGGTGACAAACTTTGCGAAAACTGTATAAATGTATCTATGTGTGTGTATGTGTAAAGATGTTCGGATACTTTCAGGAGGGTTCATTGCAAAAAATTTTTCACCCGAAAACCCGTTTCCTTTCCTTTAGCAAGGACTAACGTAGATAGCTACACACAAGCTTACACACAATTCAATTAATTGTGACAAATAATTTATGAAATACTGTCCATGTGTGTGTTCTTGTGCGTGTGTGTGCACTTATAAGTATGTGTATAAAAATGAAAAATCCTTGTATCAAAGCAGATAAATGAAGGATATGACAAGCATTTTCAATTTGACGCTGATATGCAGTTTTTTGAGGGTTGTTTCTACTTTTCGAATGACATCTTCCTTATGGGGAGCCCATCCAGCGCACAGACAAACAGTTCCTGTTGCTGTAACCGTGCCGTTTAACCCCTTTTAAGCTCAACGGCGACCATTACCCAAGGACCTTCCCGGCACACACCAAATGTCTGAGTGGCATTTGAGCTTGTTTCGCACTTCGTTGCCTGTCATTTGAAGTTGCCGAGAGTGGGATTCCTGCTCCTTGTTATTTTTTTGTGTGCCAACCAGTTAAGAGCAGTAGCAGGTTGCATTCAGGAGACACAGTTGCATTTGCCTCCAGAATGATGATGACTGAATATGATAAAAATTTAATGCTATTAATTGGATAGGTTGGAAACTGAGACAGGGAGTAGGTCGCAAAAGAAACCAAAGATGGTAAAGGATGTTCTACATTTTTTTTGGAAATTTGATGAATTTGATGATGCACATAGTGACTTTGGGGAACTCCTGGGCATCGAAAGCGATGGAGAGAAGATGGAAAATATAGAATAAACTTCTCACCCGTAGGATAATAAGGGATATTTTCGGAAATATTGGTTGCTCTACGTCTAACCTTAAAAAAAGTTTTTTGGAGCCTGCAGATTGAATAGATCTCTGTATCGGGGAATGAAGAAAGCTAACATTTATACGATGGTGGTCCGACGTGCCTCACTACCACGTGCTACTAAATTTCACTTGCGATGATTCTAAGTTCCTATGGGGCTACCCCCGTAGATTGGCCTGGGGATGGGAAGATGCTTAAAGTCAGGTCGTAATCCGATTGGGGGTTTTTTATCACCACTTGGGTAGAAGAATCTAATTTGGAGAGATCATTGACATACCCGATTTTAATGGTTGGGGTAATTTTACCAACTTTTTTTCTATAGATGGTATCTAACAGTGTGGTGGCCAGATAAGTAAGCTACCAGAAGCTTTATGTCCGCTCTGCCAAGACCTTTTGTCTTGATCGCATCCAGAGGTTTGACAAACACTTTTGCTTGACGAAGCCCCGGAAGGGAAAACCACTTTCTCCTATGTTCTCCTACAGCCCATTGTTTATCATAGTTTTGATTGTGGGCTAACTAATACCACAAAACGGCCCAGAAGATGTAGTCAGGGTGGAGGCACCCTCAGGAATGGAATATATAAGTGCGGCATGACTAGGGTCACTTGCTAAGAGTCCAGATGTGATCTGGATGCGTAGTAGACTCTGCATGACTGACTTTTTGATGAAAATGTGCAGAGGCTGACTCCGTAAGGCTGTAGGACAGCTCCCGAGAGAGATATGCATACCAGTCTTAGAAGCTTGCTGCATTTCTTAATGACGAATAATTTTACCAACTTAGTCACTTTTGTTATTCCCTCGCAACTACTTATTAAATCAATAATGATTCTTAACCGATAACACTTTTCTCCAAAACTTTCCTAACTTTATCAATTCAGCTTTACCAAAAGGTCCCACGCTCTCAGGAACTTACCAACTCTGCCACAAATTTAACAACACTTCAAAGTATTTTACAAAAAATACTAGCATTGATGGTTCCACTTTTATAATTTCACAGCTGAGTACTTTTCAATGTACGACCCGATCTCTTTTTTTAAATAATCCCCTCTGTTGCAGCACCTTATGTTCAATTTGAACACCAGCTTCCTGGCACTTCATTGTCACTTGAGCTATAAAGCAAATCTCTTTATGACATATTTTGATATTTATTTATTATCTTGTCACTCTGATTTACAACAACATAGGCTGAGGACACACCCCGGGTTGCCGCTGCCAGCGCCACCGTCACCCTGACCACAGAACCACAGAATGAGGCAACGAGGGTTGCCAACTTGCCACTTGTCGCAAGTCGCGTGTTGAATGTAGACAAAAAGACAAATAACCAAACAAAAAAGCTGTCATCAAGTACTTCGCTCTTACTCATTTTTAAATATACTTAAACAAAATTAAATGCACACTTATGGAGTAAAAACTTTGTCATATCCTTCGGGGTAACCTCTCAGAAATTATAACAAATTGCCGAAGCGCACGCAAGTGGATTGCTCGCTGGTGCTTAACGGGTGGATGTCGCTCTGCTCTCTCCCAGTCAGTCCTTTGTATGACAATATTTGACCAGATGCGGCAACATTGGCTAACCCAGCTGGACTTGGCAGCACTGGCCATAGAGTTTTTATGGATTCACTTAATTTTTTATGACATTCATATGGGGATCAAAGCAGATTTGAAGGTTCGATTTTTGGAAATTGCTTCTTGGCCGGATGCTATCTCAGCCATTGGCGTATCCTTTGTCTCGGCAGCAGCTTAACTGCACGAAATATGAGCGAAAAGAGCTTTGTTTGTATCTATCTATGAAATACTGTGGCTACTGAGTTACTGTGGCATGCCTGACATTGGCTTATATTGATAATTTATGGCCTAGACCATATTTGTTGGCTGGATATTGTTTGGGGGCGGCTGACTTTGCCTTTACCTTTTGAGCAAAAAATATTATACTAAGGTTGCATAAATTGCTTGGCTTAGCTTTAAGGTAGCGACCGTATTAAGTTTATGTAGCCAGGAGCACGAGCACCCTTCGCTCCAGCTTCCCGCACGGCCATCTAATGAGCAAGGCGCTCAATTAGCCTGCCAAGAGTAGCAAAAATGCCTAATGGCAATTAGGAAAATTGCTTTATATTTCATGGATACGCAGCGCGCCAGGATAAGCGTCATCATCATTTATGAGTGGGCTTGGTAGGCCCAGACCCAGACCAGACTCAGCCCAAACACCCAACTAATTGAATTTTGACGTTCGTCGTGTATCATTAGTCCTGGAAAAACTTCACCTTGCTCCTCCCCAAGCGCAGCGCAGCATTCAATGTATGTAAAAAAAGCATATTAAGCCTAAATGACTTCAATTTGTCAGAGTCGAGATACTTTTTGTTGCCCGCTTTTTTTTTAAAGATACTCAAACAGAACCACAGACAGATAGACAGACAATCCGACAGTCGGACAATCAGACAGTTGATGTTCAATCCACAAATGGCTGCAATAACTGCAAGCAATGCATTTGGCCAGATCGTGCTTGGAGGGCTTGGAGGTCAGCTAATTTCGGAACACTTCCTTTAGACGTAGCGTCGTGGGCCTTCTGGCCACCTGCACAGAAATGGTTTTTGGAACATGCGCACGGAAATGCCGAAAGTGCATCTGACATCTGATTTATGTGCGTTGAAACTTTCAACTTTTCGGTGCGGCTTGTGGGCCTTCTCCTCTCTTACTTTTGGCAAACCCCCAACCCTCAACAGCAACCAACCCCAACCCCCAGAACTGACTGCTTACGTTACAAGTACTTATCAGGCACACGCACGGCAAAAACAAGCTCGGTACAACAATAACCCTGGCTGGAATTGTGGAGCAATTGTATGGAGTCTTGTTACACTGAGAGAAAAAGTCGATGCACTTATTTTTTTTTAAGCAAATTAAATAAGGGGTTGAGGTTAAGGGGTTATTGTTTTTGAAGGAGAGTTTTAGATTTCTGTGGGATTCATGCTCAATGAATTTATGCCAGGATAACGTGTATCTTATGACAAAAAGAAAAGAATACAGAAATATACACTAATTTTGAAATACTTCTTTAGGAGTTATCGACTTTGAAAATGAACTGATCTTCTAAAAATTTTAGAAGAGTAAAAATGTTCTTAAGCTATTGGATTGAGAACAACCTGCTAGCTGTTTAAAAATGATAAAAAGGTTGTGCCCTGATGACCTTTGTATCTTACTTTATAAACGACAGAGTCTGTTCAACTTTTTTATGTCATTCGTTCCAATTCATACAATCTTTTTCTTCTTCTGATATCCTTGGCTCTTCGTGGAGCATAGGACCTCAGAGTTCGACATCTCCGGATAGTTTCGGTTTCATTTATCTAAATGTTTTTCCATAAATGAGGCAAATCCAAATCTTCGAGTCACCTGCCGTAGTAGGGGTATTACATGCGTAATTACCCCTTGAAGTAGAATTTCCATTTATGTTTGTCTCCATGCTTGAATGTAAGTAGTGAAGTCAACAGGTGATGGGTCCAAAGACTATGTAGATGCCAGATTTCTATACAAGGCCCCTCGATCCAAGGCGGACGCCCGCTCCTAACCGTACCTTACCTGGTGAGCCGATACTAGAGATAAGAGTTGCTCTTAGCTTCTATATTCCTCTGTGACCTTACCAGCAAGGTAGTCTCTGCCAATAGCTACGGATTATACGTACTGATCCTCTTCACCACATCAATATTACAGAAGAGGACAATTTCTAAGGTCTAGGTGTTCATACTGATCCCTTGTGCTCCCCTGGAAGAACAGGGTAGTAAGAAGTAGGAAGTGTTCATACAGACGAACCTTTCTAAATCAATTTCTTTTATCTTCCCGATTAAACTGGGGGTAACTGTTGGAGGGGTTTTCGATGTCTCTCTATGTTGCATACAAGCATTATCTAGCCCTTACTTCTAGCACAGAGTATTTCGAGTATTATAGGGCAACAACAAATTATCCGAGTAAAATCTTTATGTATAGCTTGCAAAGGAACCGCTTTGCCGGTCTTTCCAAAACTTTCCGTAATTTCTCTCTGTGTGCCGACATTTCGTTGGCGCTACAACTAAAATTCCATAAATTAAATGTCGGTCCGTCTGTGGGTCCGTCTGTTGGTTGGTTGGTTCGTTTGTTGGTCGTCGTTGTCGTCGGTGGAGTTCTTCTTGTTTTTGTTGTTGGCGTCGCCATTGCCATCGTGCGAAATAAAAGTTTTGCCCCCTTAACTGTTATAAATCACAGATCTTTTTACATAAATTTATGCTTTGCCATTTGCTACAACAAAAATATCTTTTTTGTTTTCCTGCGAATGCACGGTTTGAATCTCGGAGTGGGAGTGGGTGGAGGTAGATGAGCGCACTAGCTGAAACAGTGCCACCTACGCCGGTGCTTAATGGCGGAGTTGCGCCGTATGCCTTTGGGCCAAGGGACAGTGGCGCTAAGTGCATGCCACACACACAGATACACACCAACACACACACACACGGACCGAGTTTCTGCTGCTTATGGCCAAAAATATGAAAACTACCTTTGCCAAAATGGTGCAGGGACTTTTAAACGAAATCGCCAGCTAAAGGATAAAGCGCACTTAAGGAGCTGCCATCAAAGAGCAGATATGCCATTGCATGTGCATATAAGGAGCTGGTGTAACTGTGTGTGAGTGTGTGTGTATCTGCGACTGCTAGCGCCATTTTGTTGTACATACGAAAAACTTTTGACCTTTATGTTCCATGTGTGTGTGTGTACATGTCTTGGTTGCAAAGCACATGCCACATGGCAACATAGAGTATACCTCCTCCTAGTATACTCCCTCCCAAACACGAACCCTGCCGCCTCACATTGCACTTGCTTCATATCCTGATGCGAATCGCTGAACATTTTGTTATTTCAAAACTTTTACAACTCATGCACTGACAGAGTTCGAGTGTAGTAAGGATATATAGTATATAGTACATAAGTATATAAGTTTACATATATGTATACGGAGCACACATTAGCGATAACTCAAGAACTTTAATAAGGTTTTGAAGTGAACTTTTCGTTGGTTATCATAAGCAGAAATCGTTGGCTTAAGAAATGCATTAAAGAATATACGATAATTAAAATGGTGAAAAAAAAATAATGGAAATGGTGGTTTACTTAAAGTTTCTTATCATTTTAGAATCTAATGCATTGCTAGTGAAAAGTTTTCGATCACTATGAAACGATATCGATAAACGAGGTCGCAATGCTTTGATCTAAGCCCTTTAAAACTTCTTTCTTTTTCTGAACTGGCCAAAACAATCCTAAAGGGTCTCAGCCTGGAGCAACATTTCTCTCCAGGAACTACTGCAAGTCGTGTGTCTTCGCCATTTGATAACACCAAGTGCTGACGAAGCTTCATCCCTAGGTCCTGCCAAAGCAACCGTGTTCTTTCCCTTCTCCGCTGACCACCAACTACCAATATCTATCGAACACCTTTAGAGCTGGAGTTTCCGCATCCATACGAATTACCTGACCCAGCCAGCGAAGTCACGGAATAGGCATTCGCTTCAATACGTCAATGTCGCCGTATAGCTCATACAGCTCATCGCACCGTCGACCACGATTATTATCTCCAACGCAAACGGGACGGAAGATCTTGTGAAAACTCTTTCTTTCGAAGAGTAGCTGCATCCGACTTCCGATTAGATCTTCTCGCCTTGTAAGAGGATTGAAAGGATGAGCGTCCTATATAGTGTCAGTTTTGTCTTACGAGAGCCAGCTGTACTTCATGTTCATTTGCCGACTGAGCCCAAAATAGCACCTGCTGGCAAGAGTTATTCTTCGCTTGATCTCCACGCTGACATTATTGTTCTTTGTTACTGCGAAGTCAAGATAAAAAAATGGCGGACGTAAAGTCGGGCGCGGACGACTTTAGGATACCCTGTACCACTAGCTTGTAATAAAGTCCGATTTCTTCACAAAAAACCAAAAACAGAAGAATTTTTAAGCAAAAATTTTTTTTTTGACCGATCGTTCCTATGGGAGCTATATGATATAGTCAACCGATTTCAATAAAATTTGACACGGTGCTTAAATACCTTAAAAAAGATATGAACGCCAAAGTTATTTCAAATATCTTTACAAACAAACAAATCACATCGAATTTTGTATAAAAAACGTGTTTTTGGACCGATTGGTCCTATGGGAGCTATATGATCTAGTCAAACGATTTGGATTAAATTTGGTACAGTGCTTAGGAACTATAAAATACTCACGAATGTCAAATTTGGTCCCAATATCTTAACAAACAAACGAAACACAACAAATTTTGTTAAAAAATCGATGTTTTGGAAGATCGGACCTATGGGAGCTATATGATATAGTCCACCGATTTTGTTCAAATTTGGCACATTGCTTAAGTGGTCTAAAAAATTTCCAAACGCCAAATCTGGTTAGGATATCTTTATTAAAAAACGAAATATAGCCAATTTTTCTTTAAAAAAGTTATTTTGGCCGATCGGTTCTATGGGAGCTATATGATATAGTCAACCGATTTTGATCAAATTTGGTACAGTGATTGGGAACTATAAAAAACTTTTGAATACCAAATTTGGTTACGATATCTTTATAAACAAACGAATTATTCATCTAAAACGCTTTTTTTTTTTGTCGAGGTCGTCTCAAACACCCCCATGGGAGCTATATAATTTATCCCCGATATCAAAAAAATAAAATAAACTTGCCTCCTATGGAATAATATGGGATCTAATGTGAAAGTTTGGCAACTCTAGCTCTTACCATCTCTGAGATCTAGGCGTTCACACGGACGGACAGACGGACAGACGGACAGACGGACATGGGTATATCGACTTCTCTATTCACCCTGATCATATTTTAGGTAACTTTGGGGTGTCTCCGACGTCTCCTTCTATATGTTACATACATTTTCGGCTTGCACAAACTTAATATACCCTTGGACCATACGGTACAGGGTATAAAAATTCCGTGACAGACTTAAAACGGTAGTGTCTGACGCACTTCCTCCTTCATATTATTAGGAAAGCTGAACGATCCTTTGCTCTAGTGCTCCTCAGCTAATTCCTAAAAGGAACCGTATTATTGAGGTGGAAAGTTGTATTGAGATCGTACAACCGACAAAGAAGGCTCACTCGCTAAAAATGTGATGGGAGGATTCCTCTACCATATCACAGAATCTATAAGGGTGCAAATACAAGATAGATAAATTCCTTGACAGGCTCAAAGCGGTAGTTCCCTATTTGAAGTAATTCCTTCTTCATTTTATTGGGAAAGCTTCACTACGATCCTTTGCCATAGAGATGCTCAGCTTAGTCCCGAAACAAACCTTATTAATGGGGTGGCAGGTTGTATGGAAATTCTATGACCGACAAAGGGGCTTGCTTACAAAATATGTGATGGGAGAACTCTCCACCCATCTCATAGAATCTATATGGATGAGCACCCGTGATGCCCAAATTGGTCGGCTGTTTTCTGAGATTGCAATATCTATCGGAACCGGTTGAGCCGTGCCTATCCAGTCTGATTATTCCTCCTCTTCTCATAGTAGTAACTAGTTGTTGTTTTCAAAACATATTGACATAGTGCATCGAAATCCTATGACAGGCATAGAGACAGAATTCTTCTACATTTCGCAAAAGAAGGCGCCAGAATACCTACCCAGAGAATAAAATTGCTCAGTCATGTGTTTATGTCCACTGATAGAATAGCTCAAAAGGCCTTTGTATTGAAAACAATTGAAGGAAGAAGAAGAGGGCGCCCGAGGAAATGATGGTTGGAATATGTAGAAGTCAATCTCAAAAAAATAGAAGACTGACACTGGAGATATGTCGTTGTAGAAAGAGACAAATGGAGAAAGATTGTTGCGGAGGCTATGGTCTACGGTACCAAAGACTGTAAAGCTTAACAGAAGAAGAAGAAAAAAAGGTGGAAGAGTCCATAATGCACACTTTGCTTAGTAGTTTCCCAAGCCTGTCCCCTAAGTAGCCCTGTCACTATCTCGCTCAGCTGGGAAATATTCTTAAATCTGTTTAAATAAGAGAATCCGAGGAATTGCTCTATTGATCCCCAGTGCAGATCCTGTCGAATTTCTCCACAAGCCAATTTATCTGTTATATCGTTACCTATGATATCCATATCATGTCCCGAGATCACTCTAAAGAATATAAAATTGTCTCAATTTAAAAGGCAAAAGGTTTTCCAATTGTCTTATATATTTATTTATTTTATTTTAACATTTTACCTTAGAATTAATTCTAGGGAACAAAGTGGTTTAAAGCTAGAGCAACGCAGGCCTTCAAGGTGGATATAGTATATATACTTACTACTCTATGTATCACTCTATCTCTAATACAAATCACATCAAAAACAGCTTCTAGCTAAAAAGTCGTAAAATGAGTCGTAACAAGTGTCATACTTACAAAAGCTAACAGCTACATAACTTAAAATGCACCTGCTACCATTTTCATTGGACACTCGTCAACCAGGATGTTAACATTGTAGGCAATGGAGCTACTCCAAATCCTATGACGATGAAATACCTTTGAAAAACTTACTGGACAGCTGGACTCTTTGGTCAGGAATGTGTTTATGTATATATCAGTAAGCCATGTACATACTGTATGTACATGTAGTCTAGTCGTAAATAAATACGCCCAGAAACTGCTGCGATCCATGTTTGCATTTTTGGTATTCAAATGAGCCTAAATGAGTCTACACGAAGATACTTGCCGGGTCTCAATCCCTCACCCAAACCCCCTTTCGAGCTGTTCATTTGCTAGCCAAGTTTTTGCTCCCTTTTGAGCTACATTCGCTGTGGCTGGCTAGCGCTTTTTGTACTCTTTAATTAGAGGATAAGGGGTATATTAGTTTGGTAGGAAATAGAAGATTATCAAATACTCCAACATTTCTCTCATAAAGAGGTAAATAGGTAGAAATTTTTTTTTAATCTGGGATTAAAATATGATCGACTATGCAGGGCTTGGAACAGCATCAGGATAATATGATCATTTTATTAAGTGGTGGATCATTGGAAGGTTTTCGGATCTGGACCCTCCTCCAAAAGTAGGAAAAATTGGTTAACAGTTTTTTGCAAGGTGTGACATATAAATACTTCGTATAGAAAAATCCCTTCCTCTATCCAAATCTTGGACCCTCGATTGATTCCACTACTATTTCCGATTTTTGGCACCAAGAGATTTTACGTAAAAAAAGATGAAAGTTGCAATGAGCCAAATTTCCGAAAATCTTTTTAAGATTTTTTTAAAATTGTAAGAAATATTTATGGAGTCTGGAATCTCTCAGTCCAGTCGCTATTACAGCGTACACTATAGTCGGCTAGTCCCGATTGCTGCTTGGATTTGGCATATTTCATGAATCAAGCCCGGTTCCAAGTGGCGTGTGTGAAGTGCGCGACGTTTCTATAATTTATATGTGAATGCGCACGCGTAGCTGCCTTTTGGGCCCAACTCGGTCAAAAACCAAAAACACAACACAACTTGGCTAACTGGCTAACTTGGCCAACAACACACAGCAAGCAACTGATGCGCGTTGTCCGGTAGTCAAAAGTCTCAATCGCGTCACGCAAAGTCATCGAATCCCCGTCCGTAGTCGTTGTAGCAACTGTCTTGGAGATCTTGCTCCCAGTCGTCGCAGTGGCTTAATAAATATGCGTCAAAATATTTAGCATATTCGGTTTTTTGGCCACACGATTTATAGCCATGGCTCGTGTAAAGTAGATCATTTTGATGTGTTTAGAGCGCTAAGGACACACTGAAAAGTGGGTAGACATTGGTAACATTGGAAGCTGCAACTGCAACAGAAAAACGATTCGTTTTTACATGCAAAGATGCAAATGGGGCTTTGATTTGTGCTCCCTTTGGCTGCTTTGGCGCCAACTTGGTTGGATTTGCTTGGATTGGAGTTGGCTTATTTAAGCAAAAGTCGTGACTAATTACAGAAATTAAAACGCTGTTATTTAATTATGTATCTGCGATTTGTTATCGACGCTGCAGTTGACATCAGAAGCGAAGTCGCAGTCGCGGTCGACAGCGGCTGAAGCTTAGCAACAGCAACTATCTTAGCTATCAAACTATATACGCGGGTTAGTATATATACTAAACAATAACAACAACAAAAAATGGAGAAAAGTTCATGCCACACAGTTGCAATTGGATTCGGGAGTTGCAACAATGCGTGGGGTTGCATCAAAAGCGCTGCAGTGGCAATTCCCAGTTGCCAGTGTTGGTCAACTTTGGGAATTTAGAGAAAAAATCTTGCACAAAATGCATTTCATTTACCAAGATACAAAAAAAAATCAAGCTACAAAAAGTAGTTTCTAGTTACAAGACAGGGAAGAAGAGAGGGGAGAGTTGTGGTTAGAAGCTGATTTCCATATTCCAATGATCTTGGTGCGGTTACGGACATAGAAAGAGCAGTACAGGATGTAGTATCGCAAATCAGGGAGACAGGTAGAGGTCTGGAGGATCGAGAATGGGAAACGGTATCCGGTTGTCACATCTCCCGAGCACTCTGACCGAGATATGATCCAAAGCGAACATCTAAACTCCTGCGCGTCCATTAAAATAGAACCAGGATGGTGGTATGCGCTGTAAGGGGGCAATGCACCATAGGCAATATGGCTGAGAGGAGGCACGTGCCCCATTTCTGCCACAAATGTGGAGATGAGAAAGAGACTGAAAGCATCCAACACCTGCTACGCGAATGCCTGGCACTTCTTATAAGATCAACCCAGTTTCTGGGTAAACCATTCTTTGAGGATCTGAGTAGTCTAACCTATGTGCCCATAGCGGATCTGGTAGCTTTTGCCAAATCCTCAATATGCAACATGAGCGTTTACGGCTGTCCTATAGTTTCTGATCAACCTCCACAGTCCCTCCCCTTCTTCAATTGCTTCCTCCCTCTCTTAAAATTAGGCAACTCTGTGAACATCATGGTCCCTGAATGATCTCAATCACTATCTGAGCTGTCTACCCAACCTAAACGTGATTGTCTCGCTTACTTTAAGATTTTTAATGAGAGCATAAAAAATATTTAACCACTCAAAAATTTTCTAAAGCACGGAAACTTGCCTATAAGTTAGAAGAACTTTACCTCAATCCCTAAAGATATTACCTCCTACAACAAATCATTCGTTTTCAAACCAGATGAAAAATTCGGTTTGGGGAAATTGAGGCAACCAAACATTTAAATTAGTTTCTCTAATAGATCAGATTTAGATTTCTTGCGTATATTCTAGCTTTATACGTCGGTTATACTAAAAAATTATAAAAAATAAATTTGAAATTCCTTTAAAAAAAAATACATTAAAATTGCATAAGAAGTAACAAGTGCTTCAACTTTGGCTTGGAATTTGATTTCCCATGCAAATCTTCCAACTATTCGGCGGAATTTTATTCAGAAATTTTCCACTTCATTCACTAAAATTGCGAAATCCCTCAGTTCAGTGGTCGGAATTTTTCAATTCATTAAAACGTCATATATTTGTTTCTATACAAAAACTTTTTTCACGAAATCAAAACCTTTAAACTTGCAGATGAATCGAGAAACATTTATTTCAATGCGCATTCCATTTTAATCGATTAAGACCATTTCCTTGCATTCAAAATATACAATTTAGATTACATTCTGGTGTAAGCGTCTCTAAGCCGATCTGAACAAGTTTTATTGCAACGTGATATTTTTTGTTTGTTTTTGTTATTGCAGTCTGCAGTAATTTTCATTTTTATTGAACCCAAGACTTTGAAATATTTGCAAATATAATAAGGAATAATCTGGAAATACGATTTTTGGGGACCTTAAGGAAATTTTTATTCCTTCCAAAAAGAGAAGCACTGCATTTGGGATCGTGAAATGTGAAGGCTACGAATATTCAAGATTGCTTTAAGATTATATATATATGTAATCCGATGACTTCGCGGGGGAGCAAAGGGCTGCAACGAGGTTTCTCTATTTCTCTCTGTCACGTCAACCTCTCGACTTCGGTCCAGATTTTGTTTGTTTTGAATACGTCAGCTTCCAGATCCCTCCTCCCGATCAGCCTTCAGATTATAGCAGGCTGATGAGTTTGTAGAAATAATAAATATGGAAACTACCTTATCAGAACATTTTAAAACAATCTTCTAATTAGAAATAGAATCACACAATAGTATAAGTCTAGAAATTCTCTGAATTAGAGGGAGTAGTATTTTTATTTTAGGTGCAAGAACTCTATATATAGCACGAATCAACCAATTAAGAATTTTAAAGAGCTCTGCGGAAGACCTTGTGACTTTAAGGATCGCAGTTGTTCCTCTCTCCAATAATGTACAGGGACGGTCATCTCTTTTGTTTGTTAATTGCATTTTATTTGCATATTTTCCAACATATATATATGAAATCCTTAATCTCCTATTGAAGCATAGGGCGTCTTAGGTCGCCATCGTTTGTCGCTGTTGTTCTATTCGACGCATTGTTGACGATTCCTTAGCAAAAAAGTTTCGAGATTTTAGGGCCCTAGCCTTCATTTTCTAGTTTGGGCTGCTATCTTCGCATACAAACCTACGTGGGGATAACAGACCGTCTCTAACCTGAGATCAGACGCCTACCAGGGGCTAACTGGCTTCCAGAAAGGCTCCAAGATGTTTTTGTTGTGCCATGATGTAAGTCCTCTTTCGCCGGTTTCATTCACTGAATCTGTGCCTTCTTCACCGTTGAGGCCTACAGATACAATCACTTTGGCTTATGATCATGCACCGCTCTTGATTAGCTTAAAGCTGTGGTTACTACATACCGCTCTTCACGGAACACAGTGTCGTTCGCCGAATGCATTGCCCAGGATGTGGCCGCACAAAGTGCTAACAACATCGACCGAATGGCCATCGGACATCGTAATTTTGGAAGATTTTTTTTGACGAAAACTCATCCATGGGTGAAGTTGAGTAATTTTTAGCTGACAATTGTCCCAGAGCATCTACTTAGAACGGGTATGTTCCAAATTATGACTGCCTAACAACCAAACTAACACATGACCCACCCTATATGAACCATAATTACGTATCCGCCCTGATGCTGCACAATTATGCAAAACAGCAACCGTTATCAATCGCCATCTTGTTGCATTCATAATCCGTCAACCTTGAACCCGAGTTGCCAACTATACCACATCGATATCTCCCACTTAGCATCAACTCAAACACTTTAAGCACGATTTGTTAACAACAAAATTCTGAAAATTTTTAAAAGCGTCAAAACATTTTGTTGTTATTTTGCTATTCTCGCCCAGAAATTGTGGGTCTTGTGAGGGGGGTGCGCGGGGAGCAGCAGCCAGCAGTTCTGTCGCCTTCGCACCTGTATCCAAAAGTGTGGCACACCGTTAGCTAACGACTAGTTTCGTGCCTTGTAAGCCAAAACCAAAAAGAGTCAACTTTTAGCCAGGGGTGGAGAGCGTTGGGGGGTATCGACTAGCTCAGTGTTTATTGGAGGCTTGTGGCTTTATGCAACACGCCAGTTGCAAAGTGTTTTTGTAACCGAATGTTGACACTCCGCCGCGGTGTTCAATGAATTTTTAGCTAACTGTTGATTTTGCCGACTAACTCAATTAAGTTGCTGCATGTGGCAAGCTGGGCTGAACTGAGCTGAGCATAGTTCAGGGCTGCATACGCTCGTATCTTCCAATTTGCAGTTAATCGGAGCTAGGAGCGCGCCAAGAACTTGCGGCAACTTAAAGTTGAGTTCACCATTTTGCTTGTTGGCCGCAATTTGCTGCAATTTATAATAACCGGGCACCACCGCTACCACCCACAGGGCGGTTGTTAACTGTGCAACCACCGAGACGATAATCAAACCAAAAACCCAAACCCAAGCAACGTATCGCAAAGCAAAATTGTGGGGAGCTCTCTCGCAGTCCTGACTGGGCGGCTGGCTGACAGTCAGACAACGGGGCCTGAGTCGCGTCAGAGTCAGAGTCGACTCAAATCGAGTCCGGAGTCATAGAAAATTGCTGCAATTTTACATTTACAGCAATTGGGCGCAAATGCGAACACAGCAACAACCACAACGTGCAGCAGGGAACAGAGAGAGGGAGAGCGAGAGGGAGAGAGAGTGTCAGCTAGAGCGAGATGAAAGGTAGAAACCCAAATGTAAAAACATGAACTTAAAAATACATAATTGCATATTCAACCCGGGTCTATTGGCTCAGACTCACGCCAAGTCGCACACAGCAAACTCCAAAAAGCTGACAAACAACCAAACACTCATACGTCACGTTGATTGGAATCAAAGCACAGTGGGGCCAAAGCTATGGAAAAGTAGTTGAAAGTAGCAGGAAACGTGTTCAGAGTTCAGTTCCATTTCTAGCATTTGTACGGTTTGTTTCAGGGACTTTGAAAGAAATGTAGCGCCCTGTGGTAATTATAGTCAGTCCTTAACCGCATTTTAGCTTTACTAAGTATTGATCTCAAAACAACACGAAAATACACAAGGTGCTTATATGATCAATCACCGGATCGAATGAAAATAAATTCGATAACTGAAACCTCCTCAAGAGAAAAGAGTCTCTTAAAGAGAATCTAAGCTCCCAAGAGGAGTAAGATATAATCATATATCATAACATATGATGATATATGGCACATGAAAAAGAGCGTCACAAAATATTATCCAAATAAGCATCTTGCTGAGACCACTTTCTTGGTCCGGCTTAGCACTTCTTGGTCTATTTTTTCCCTTACAGCTAACAATGGTTCCGAGGTATTTATAGGATTCAACTCTCTCTAATTCTCTGCCGTTGCATGTTATATGCAGATTCTCTGGCGACCTATCCTCTTAAGAGACCCACATTACTTTGCTCTTAGTTATCTTGACCTCCATTCCCTTTCTTTTTAGATTGTTGGACCACTTCTCTAATGCATTTCGTAGGATTTCCGGAATCTTTGCTATGATAACAATATCGTCCGCATATAATAGGAAATGCAGGTAGATGGGTTGAAGTCTCGAGTTCCCAATCTTTGTTTTTTCTGTTTGCCTCTTACACGATTCAGTTATTTCATCCATAAATAAGATGAACAGTAGTGGGCTAAGAAGTAGGGCAGAAGAAGTCGATTATACAAGAAATCGAGGAGAGACGGCTAAAAGATTCGGACATCTACATCGGATGGACGAGTCAAGGAAAGCCAAACAGGTACTGGAAATAAGAACGGAAGGCAATGCAACGAGAGGAAAGACCAGAAAATTTTGGGAAAATCGCATCCAGGATGTGGGAAGGATGAGGGGCAGAGATGAGAGAGCCGGAACCGACCTAATTGGAGAAGATGTATATCCCGAGACTACCCCGACGCCTAACAGCAAATGGGGATTGAAGAAGAAGAATCTAGCTGTGGGACCTTCATAACTGTCACTGAAAAAATCTGGAGAATAATACGATAATAATACATACCTGAATTTCTCCCAAAACAGTCCAAACTATTTCAATAAATATGAACAAAATGGAAGTAGTTCATTTTCGAATGATTCTTGAACCACTGTGCTGCATTGGTTTGACGAAGCGGAAGGCGGCCAACTGACTGTAAATTCAAATTATATACATATACATACATATATATAGAAGAAGAAGAAAAAAGAAGCAAAACAAAGTTGGAAAATCAAAACAAAAAAACACAACCTCAACACAGCACATGAACACTTTACACTCGTTTTTCCAAAAGGGGGCGAAGGAAAAGAAAATAAAATAGCAAAACGTTTTGGATCCGCAATAATCACAACAAAAACAACAGCAACAACAACAACAAACAAATAGCAGCTAAAAGAAAAAAAGCAAAGGAAAAAAAAATTGTAGCAAATTTCATGATAGACGAGTAATTTTGTTGTGATTTTTTGATTTGACCCAAACACTCGACCAACAAAAAAAAAAGATTCGAAAAAAAATATACACACATACACATACAAACGTAGCGCACTGTTTAAAACGTGCAATTTTTTTGTTGTTGCTGCTGCCCCCCTTTGGCAGCTTTCCCACTCTAACCCACAACTCCAGCTCACTCCGTCTCTCACTTCCACACAGCTGACGCTGCTGGAGCGCACCAAACGGCAATTATGCCGCATTTCTGCTCACAAATAGGTAAGGGGCGTTGGGGGGGCGGGTGGTTTAGAGCAAAAAATATATATTGGAACCGCTTAGATCTGGCATTAAAACCCCAATGCATGGCGGTCTAATGACAGCTCTTGGGTGGGTGACTAGCTACGGATTGATTGGAACTCAAATTGTAGTAGGAGTAGGAGTTGTTGTTGTTGTTGCTGTTGCATACAACCGATATCCGGGTTGTTGCACAGAGCTAGCTGCTTTGCCCCGTTGATTTACAGCATGCAACAAAACGATGAATCGATGATTGCCGCATGAGAAATGAGATCGACGCAGCCGAGTACCGAGTACTGTACTTACTACTCATCATCAGCAGCCGCGTCTAGTACTGCCAACTTGGACAAACACAAACAAAAACAACAAGAACTACAATAATAACAACAAAGTTGGCAGCGAGTGCAGCTAAAGCGCGTCACAAACAAATCACTCTGTGTGGAGCAAATGGCAAAAGAGACAAGGTTGGGTGGCAACTCGGGGGAGGGAGAGTAGGAGGAGGGTAAGGGAGGTGGAGCGCAGTGGGATCGAAATTTTGAAAATTGCTGCTGGGACTCTGTACTACATAAAGTGTAGTAATTTGGTGGACTCCATATGAACAGAGAGAGAGAGAAAAGGACCTTTAGTACCACAAGCTAGTTCATTAGTTCGCTTTTAGCACTAGTCACACTGTTATTTGCAAGAAATCTGTCCTCAACAGGCTTCAATTGCCACCACTGCAATATCAATCAATAGTAAGTTTAATTATAGGTGCCCACTTTATTGGTACCTATGCTCCAGATAGGGGCGATTACTCGTTAACGCTTAATGAAGTTCTACAGTAGCTTAGGAATGAATATATATATGTAGTGGCAGTTCCACAGATCGCTTTTCCACAAAACTAGCTTACTACCTAACCTTCAACCTTGGTTACCTTCAAGACGTCCTCTATAACTCGACTAAGAGTTATCAACGAGATTTTTTCGACAGAAACAATTTTATCTTCGAGCTCTTTTCGAAGTCTGGGCAATTGACCACCTTCATCTTACTTGTAAACAATCGTTCACCTTCATTCAGACAATCTAGTTCACGCTGATGATTCAGCAATCCCTTTTTGCCTGTAATACGGGTAATACTTGTTTAAATCCAGAACTAATACTTTTAAGTTATGTTTATCGCACATCAGCCCGATTGCAAACAGCTAATTATAGAGGTTCCAATGCCTTCACTGTATTACAATGGAACTAGGTCTAGAATTTGGTCTTGGGGGGCGTTCTTCACTTCGAAGAGTATGTTTATCTGAGCTTGTTTTCAACACTTTCAACCCGTTTCCTGAGCTTTGGTGGGAGTCTGATCTGAAAGCCAACCCTGTAGATCCGACATAGACGATATCCTAAGGGTTAGACTGCAAGTAGAATTTCGTCGATCCCCAGTCCCTTTATAGGTAGCTTAGAATATTTCCTCGATGAATTTCTACCGTCTATTAAACTCTTTCCCTGTAATATCTTCTTGGGGACAATACAGACGAAACTAGAAGCTCTTGCAATATCTCCCTATCACAGAATCTTCACGGAGGGAGCGGTTCGGTCACTGAGTTAGCAATTGACTCCTGTAGCTACTTAGGGATCATAGGCACATTGCGCAGTGAAGGCACTCAACCTGGATGACAATTTTGTGTGGAAAATTAACTTCGTTTTCAGAACTATTCATATAAACTCTGAAGTCTCACGAAGGGATATGGATAGACCGCCCTGTCTACTAAGGGGAAGATTCAGTACTGCTGTCTAGAAGACTCTGCAATTCTAGCCTGACCCAAAAACTGAGCTGGAAAGTGTTCCTGGCATTATTCATGTAATCGCAGAAGCTTCACATAGCAACCGTTTGGTCCACAACGGTAGCAATTGACCCCTCTGCCTCTGCCTCTGCCCTCGGCATACTGCCATTTAGAAACAGGAGTCGCCGTTTCGGACAAAGAGGCACCGATAGACCCTCTAGCTTCTTAGGAAGCTCCTGCAGCATCAGCCTACTCAAAAAATAGATCTGGAAAGCTATCTTAGTTTTCAATGTTATTCATGTAATCGCAGCTCCTTCACATAGGTAGCGGACTACAACTAACTACTGCAATGTCCGCAAAGATAAAGAATTAAGCTTGAAAGTTGAAAGCTATTCATGTAACCATAGCATCTGACACAGCCGCCAGGTCGGACATAGAGGTAGCCATAGACCCTCTGTCTAATAAAGGAATATTGAGTTCTACCCCTGAGAAGCTCCTGTAACATCAGCGTAGATAAAGAATTGAGCTGGAAAGCTAACTTGGTTCTTAGTTTTATTCAGATTCACAGAACCTTCCCACAGAGGTACCAATTGACCCCTGTAGATATTATACTAAGGGAAAATCCCATCCCAGCCTGAAGGAGAAAAATTAAACTTCGCTTTCCGTATTATTGTCAAATCCAAGATCCTTCACATAGTGAGCTGTAGCAATTGACCCCTCTGCACATATGAATAGCGTACCGGCATCTAGTAACTACATCAATCCCCGCATGGACAAAAAATTAAGTTTAAGAGTTGACTTGGTTTTCGGTATTATTCATGTAATCACAGCACCCTCACATAGGGGGCGGTTCGGCCATGCAGTAAATCCCGCTGACTTTGCCAAAGCGATTCCAGTTCCAACATCAGCTTTGGTTTGCTCCAAACGCGCTGCTCATTTTTAACGTCAACTAGCTACAAACAACAACTCCAACCATATTAGAATCCTCTCTCTCTCTCTCTGTGCTGCCAAGTGGCCTTTGTCTTTTGCAGATTACTTCACGTTCCGTTTGTTTGGTCAATTCGTTTTGTATTTGGCTCGTAACGCCCATGGGGCTGGGCCAGTGAGTTCCGATTAATGTTTCATCATTTGCAACGGCAACACAAATTATCTGTAGAAGAAAAGTCATGCAATTGTTGCAACAGTCAGTTCAATTGTCTATCGAAATGATGTGAAAACATTGCTGCCCAACGGCTCCAGTATCTTCAAGCTTACAAGAAGGAGGGGGTAGGAAAAAGATTACCAAGCATCAAACAAGTTCCACCAAGTATCCCCATTCACATGGAACACATATGCCAAGTAGTTTGCATCATTTATGAAAGTCGCATGTTGGGAACCCATTGTTGTAGTTTCATGGCAATCAAGCTATTTGTTTTGGGTTCGTGGGAGGTACAGCTCCAGAGGAGCAGAGTTGTCATTCCTACTGGATTGCCATTAGTTGGAGTTAGTGCGACATAATGCTGAAAATGAAGGAAGGTCGGGCTAGAGCTCAATGAACAAAGTCTCTAAATTTTTAAATCAAGTCCAATCGGGTTAGGCGTATTCGTTTCTTTCTGATTTATCTTCCAGCTCAAAACATTTTTATTTAAGCCAATATTGACTAAGTACCTCAAAGTAATTGCCTCCGGTATCACAAATATTGAAATACACTCAAATCCATAACCACAACCACAATAAATATAACTCACATAAGCCGCAAAATATCCACAAATAACACCCAACTGAACCAAAAGTTTTAACGCAACGTAGGCTTACGGCCAATTAATCTTGCAGTGCAATATTATGATAGTGTCGATTACCCAAAATGCGAACCAGTTTGGACCACGACGAGAGAGAGACAACGCCCACTTTACCCCCCGTTGGCACGTGTCACTAAGACACGATTGACATGGCCAGCTGGGTGGCATATTGCTGGGTAGTTAGCCTTAGCTTGAGTTCCAAGTTGTGGTAAGGTGAGCTCAAGCAAAGACCCTGCAACTTTGAGGACTAATCCCGGGCACAATGCCGCCTAAATGCGAGCGCATGTCAAACGCCAAACGGCTCAAACGTCACACAGTCCCTGACGAAGTGCCCATGCCACAATAACAACAACAACAACTACAGCTTATAAACTTGCAGCTGGCGTCGACGTCGAAGTCGACATTGGGTCGATCGGCCTCTCTCCAAATCGGCCGCTGTCAAAATGCAAGTACACTGAGAGAAAAATTCAAGGGATTTGTGTGCGAATTTCGAGCAAATCAAATTTAAACTTCTTATATTGAGTGAAATTTTTACAAAATATCAAAAAAGAAATTGTAGCAGGTTAAAGAATTTTTTTATAGTTTCTAAATTTAATATACACTCTAAGAAATTCAATTAAGCTGACTTTCTAAAAAAGAACAAAAATAAATGTTTTATAAAAATAGATTTTCATTTCTATTTTTATTAAACATTTATTTTTGTTCTCACAACCTCAAAAATTCAAGTTGAAATCGAAAGAACCACCTTCTAAAAATTTGAAAGTGTGATTTGAGCCCAACTCGCCTGCGCAGCTCCTACACGTAGACATGACTTGACAGGTTCCCCACATTTTTTCAATGACGTTCAAGTCCGGCGATCGAAGGTTTTACTCTGGAACTAACCACGACAGGCCTTTGACAGGTGGATCGGAGCATTAGCTTGCAAATTTGTTAAATTTTCATTTATTGTACCTCTGTAAGGGAAAGGAGATTCAAAAATCATTGAAAGACCTTAATTTTTGAATAGTTTTTTCAATGAATAAAAATTTATGTAGTGGCTATCATTGTTTTCCTTATACTCTACTTTCACAATGGTATGGATCCTTTAAAAATTATGACTATCCGACTAATTGTTGGTTCAAAAAAGAAACAAATCTGCTCTGAAATGAGCCGAATAAATACTAGTGAGTATTCAAGTAGAAGCATCACGTAACGAAACGAGGTTAGCTTTGTGAGAAGACTACAAACAATCTTAAGTTTAATATAAGGTGCTGAGATAGGATTGGGTCTTAGGGGGTTCTTCAGTTCGAAGAGTATTTATATCTATGCTCGCAAAAGGCTTTCATTCCATTTTGGGAACTTTTGGAAGGTGAGGGGGATCGGGTCCGGACTCAAAAACCACCCCTGTGGTTCCGCCGCTGTTTTATATATAGAAGTGGCTGAGTTAGACTAAGACTAAGCAGAAGGAACTTTGTTTCAGCGATGTTCTCCCAACCGCACGATTTCTTCTTCTCTTGGAGAGTATTTCTAAGTTTCTGAGTTTCGACCACTCATTTTCTCTCAGTGTACTAAAACTTGCAGCAACAACAACACCATTGACGGCGGCGGCTCAAACGGTGGCCACCATTGTCTGTCAGTGTGTGTGTGTGTTGGCCAAATGATGTGCCAAAGTGACACTCGGAGATACACAGATTCATAGATACTCCGAAATGGCATACTCCAAACAAATACTAACTAAGCCAGCAGAAACAGCAACTGTGCGAGTGTGTATCTGTGTGAGTATCTGTGTATCTTTGTGTGTGTATGTATCTTCACTGGGCTCATGTTTAGTTTTTGATTTTGGGTTTTCGCAGCTTTCAATGGTTATGTTGTTGTTTTTATTGTTGTTGTATTTATTTTGTGACAATTTTGTTGGAAGGAAATAATAAAAATGCAAACAAATCGTTAGATTTTCGCATTGAAGTGTTTTCTATTAGTTTTTGTGCACAGTGGTGTGAAGCTTGAGAAAACTTGGTAAATTTCAGTAGGCGTTGTTTGAAAAAGATATGGAAATAGAAACAATACCATTTTAAAAAATTTATGGGGAGAGCAGTTTACAGGAGAAGGAAAGTCGTACTACAAAAACATAACCCTAACAAAGATTCGTCGGGGATTAACGATTGGAGCTAGTAGGTTGCTGAGCCCCTTGGATGGTATATCGTATTATGGAAATCTATAACCTTTTTAAATTGGCATCCACATGAAACCAATCAAAGGGTTGACTCAATTTGTTTTGAGCTCTGATATATGTAAAGGCATATACCTCGAAAAAGCCCCGCCTATATCCCAATCCTGGATTGGCGCCTGATACCAACTTCATCGGTTCTGCCTTGGCAATTCAAATCAAAATTTTTTGCTCGGTAAAAGTATTTAAGAGTCTGTCATAATTCCACGAACAATACTTCTTTTGAAAGTCGAACGAATACTAAAACTTTTTTGAATTCGAGGGTGGTCCGATCAGTGCCTAAGCCTCACCGCCCGATGGCGCTCACTACCTGCTATAGAAAATTTTAGTATCATGTTTAGCTGTTAACTAGCCGAAAAAACCTACTTTCTCCGCTCATACTCACCTCTCACGAAACAGTACAAAATTTTACCCAAAACAAATGCTATTCAGCCCACTGTGCAGTCGCGCAGCAGCAGCAGCCATGATGACGTTGGACCATATCAGTTGAGCTGCTGCTGCTGTTAACTGCCGCTGTTTAGAAGCTGACGCGGACTCTGGAACCGAAACCGAATCCGAACAATTTGTGCAATTTTTCTTGTTTAGATTGTTTTGTTGCAAACACACACTAAACATGTGTGTGTGTGTGTGCGAGTGTGTGTGTGTGATTTTTATGCCTCCGATAAGCTCAAACAGCGGCCATAACCATACTCATATTATTTGTAAGGATTTTTGCATTTATTGCAAACGCTTTCAAGGATTTGCGTCTAAACCAAATCCAAATATGGTTGTTGTAGTTATCTTAATAGTTATCAAACGATTGTTTTTCTTGTTGTCGTTGTTGTTGTTGCTGCAGTTAGTGGCAACTAAGCTGGGCAGAAATGGCGTCAACTTTATTTGCCACTTTATTTGCCAGTTAAATTTTATGCCACTTTATAAGCAACAACATAAATGAGACATTTAGTTCTCTGGGACGGGTTCGTAAAACCATTAAAAAAGCGAAACGTTCGGCAGTTCCGAAACATACTAAATACTAAATTATACCTGGTATGTGACAAAACTGTTGAAAACTTGTAAATAAACTGCAGCCAAGCGACAATTACACGCAACAATTTACATTAACTTTGACGATTAAACATAAACAATAACTCAACTTCAACATTGAACCAACCCTCAGGCAAGGGTTGTCGTCAGCATGTCTTCATAATCCCCGCTAGACCCCTTGAAGTCTTGCAGGAGACAACAACAACGTTGACAGACAAGGGCTCAGCTGGCTAGAAGAAGAAGTCTTGAACCCGGGTCTAAGGAATGTCACGCATGCGCTGACTGCTGACAGAGTGGTGGAAATTTATGCAGGATCCTGCCATTCGAGGAGGATTATTAGTTCCGTGCATACTGACAATCTGTCAGCTGACAATTTGTCATCGGGGACAATTTGAGTATTAATAGCTGTCAGAATTGAGGTCCAACAAGGAACTGGCAGCGAAATTGTTGGATAAACGTTTTGACGAAATTTTGTGGCTTTAAAGGCTTTGAGAAGTTTGCCAATACGATCTCTAGTAAAAGTTTCTTTAAATGAAAATAGTTTTTCCTTATGATGGTGATGCTTAGAAATAATAGACTTGAAAGGCTGAACGGATTGAATTCCGATTGATCTCTCAGATTTTAAAAATTCGATAGACGATGTGAGCATACTCAACATCGATTTTTAGCGTTTGAGCATAGATGCACAGCGTTTGAGCTAGACCGATAGGTCTGCTAGTGCACGGGGTCTCCCAGCAGCGTGCGATACGTTCATCGAGGTGCAGAAGTGCGCCGAGCGTTGTCCTTCGATGCTCGCCAGGTCGGATTATCCCAGGGTTCTCGAGCTTAGACCTCGAAGCTTCTTTTTAATTCTTTCGTGAGTCATGGGGCTTTGCATTGGAAATGACGGCTGAGCGGGCCTTCAGACTCCCTTGCATGGTAGTAGAGGTCCACGTCCTCAAACCCAGATCGCCTGAGGGGCCGCCTTCTCACATTAGCTCACTCCTGGTAAGGGGTATCCAGGGGCTACCCAGAGGATACCTAGCGTTAAGCTGGACCGTTTGTGAGCTACTTGGGTCACGCCAGGCCTGTCGATAGGAATGGTAGTAACGGGGATCTCCCTCCGGTTCCGAGTTTCATTGATGAATGCTTCGATACTCGCCACCAGATCTTCAGAATTCTCTCGAGAACCTCAAGAGCTTCTTCATCTATCTGAACGTTACCTTCTGTTTAAGCTCTTAACCAAAACTCTTTCCAGAGATTAATACGAAATACCCGACAATTGCAGCCTGAGACCTCTATACTTGTAGAACTTCTTTTTTGACTTCGTTAATTTTGACCGATTTCGATAAGTGCATATATGCATACATAAAGAAGTGGGGGAGAAAACGCGATTTAATCGATTGCAAAAGGGTCGATAAAATCGATAAAATTGTAATCTGGATTTGTTAGGGCCACAAGAAGTTTTCTTATCCCTTCATAAAAACTTTAAGCTGTTAAATTCCTTCGAAGAAAGGATTTCGCTTAGAGACCTTCGATGCTCATCTTCAGGTTTCTACTTTTCTCTCGACGGCCGTATTAGGATTACTTTTGAGCATATGCTTTAAAATTCGTCAAAAATTTAGATGGTACAGACATACAAATACCCTTTCAAAGTCTTCTGTCTAAAATAGGGGAGTTAAGGAGAAAAAGGAACAGTAATCAGACACGAAGTGTTTTTACATCTTCCGAGCACTTTATCAACGCAAGGCCCTGGATCTTGACGTTTCCCCAGGATCGGGATTTAGGTATTGACTGCGCTATTGGCCACCTGGTCAATAGATCGACCCATTTTTTATCAAGCAACCAACATGCTGTTATGTCACTGTCAAGTATTTTTCAGAAAAAGCACCCATTACCTACATATTACTAATACTACTACAAATTCTGAACTCCTAAGTGGAGCAGAGAACCTACCTAGATATGCCATTCTTTAATGAACGCGGCCGCTCTGACTCTTTTATCATATTCTCAAATTGGATTATCAAGAACAATGACTAGACGGAAAGTAATTGGTGGTCCTCCTAAACACCTCTTCTTTGTTTCCCGATTCCATTATCCCAAACCCAGTAGGTCTTAGAAGCTGCCGGAGGAAACCCGTTTTATACTAGTATTGTAGTTCCTACGCGACCACCTCCCCCTTCTTTCTCGATTGCATTATACCAATCCCAATAGGTCTTAAGGCTTCCTGGGAATCGCGGCTTAAGCAAGGAAAGTAACTGGTTCATCCATCTTCCATCCACCTCCCGTTTCATTCCCAATGTCATTATTCCAATCAAAACGGGCCTTAGGGCATTCAGGTGTTCATGGTTTATAGGAGCATTGACTAGACAGAAGTAACAAAAGCTTTTGAATCTTCCTAAACGAGAGCTTCGGAGCGCTTTCATTTAAATTCGTAAACCAACGGAGATTTGAAGAGATTTCCAACAGAAATTCCAGACAATCCCATCTTGAGATTTCCAGCGCATACCCCTTATTATCAATTAAAACCACCTTTCTACAAATTTCAGTTACGTTTTATGTTACATTAATCTCGATCAATATCTTCGATAGTTTTTACTAAGAACCTGCAGCACATTAACCAGCTCATCCACAAATCTCAACACTCATATATTAAATCGATTATCTATAATTTTATGCCAAAATCTGTCTAAACAACTTAACTATAAATAATGGCTTACACTCTCTAAAACAAAAACCAACAGAATCATAAAGTTCAACTCCGTACACTTTATCATCTGGGGACCCCAAACCAAAAAAAAATCACAGTTAGTAAAGCCCCAAATGTGCGCACACACACACTCAAAACTCAGCGGGTGTTCGTCATTAAAAAGATGACAAAGCGATGTCAACAAGAAATATTTTGATTAACGACTCAAAAAATGCCAGCCGGTTAGTGGAAGAGATCGAGTTAGCCAAAGACAAGAAACGAACGGTTTAAAGACTGACCAGATACGAAAAAAAGAAGTCTAAACTATGTGACCAAGAATAACTATAATAATAACAACAACAACAACAAACAGAGTAACAAGAACAACGAAAAACAACAAAACTGGCAGCAAAAATTGCTTTTTGAAGGTAAAATATCAATTTAAAAGGTAATAAAAATATTTCATTGCTTCTTGGCTGTCTTATTGGAACGTTGTGTGTGTGTGTGAGAGAGGCAGTGGTGTAAATGAGGGGGGGACGTTTGGGGAATCGATAATGGCTGAGTCGATTTTTAAATTATAGAAACGATATCGACATAAAACTTGCAGAGTTCTGTGAACTATGAAGGAAACGAGTTGGTCTGTGACGGGATTCTGGTTTCGTATAATTGTGGTAATTGGTAAAAACCCCGAAATAATACACCTTGAGTCGATTTTCAATACATCGGATTAGGTATCGGCCTAAAAATTGAAGAGCTCTAAAATTCTAAAACGATTTTCAAACAAAGGAAAAGGGCTGGTCTTTGATCAGGATTCTGTATTTCAAACTTACTAGTAAAAGTAGTATTACCTATAATCTCCGAAATTATACTACTTGAGTCGATTTTCAAAACATTGGTTCTGTATCGCCATTTGCCTAAAACTTCCACAGTTCTTCATATATTAAAAGAATTTGTCTTTTTGAAGGGAATCTGCGTTCCAAACTTTCTGGAGCAAAGTAAATTCCGTATTAATCGCAATTAAATCCCTTGACCCAAATTTTAAAATATCGGATATCGGTATCTGTCTTAAACCGGAGGAGTTCTTTGAACCATGACCCAAAAGGGTTGGTCTGTGTCAGGTTTCTGTATATCAAACTTCCGTATAAATTTCAAAATTTCATACTTGAATCGATTGTTAAGACATTGGATTAGTATCGGCCTGAAAATTTCAGATTTCTTCAAACTATGAACGAAATGCGTTGGTGGATTCTGTGTTTCTAACATTCTGGGGAAAAGTGATAATCCTTAGAAATCACAAAGTTAAACTTGAGTCGATTTTTAAAGCATCGGTTCGGTATCGGTCTAAAACTTGCAGAGGTCTTTGAATTTGGAATGGGATTGGTCTGTGAAGGTACTCGGTGCTCAAAACCTACGGGGGAAAGTGATTTTTCTATTTGCCCTGAAAATATACCACTTCAGTCGATTTTCAAGACATCATTTTTATAAATATGTGTCCCAAACTTTCTAGCACAATCCAAAAAAAAATTCGTATGAATCACAATTATGCTCATTGAGTCAACCTATCCGATACGTATAGGTCTAAAGCTTGCAGAGTTCTTTGAACTAGGAACAAAATGAATTGGCTTGTGACGGGATTCTGTGTTTCAAACTTACTGGGGCAAATAGATTAATCCTAAAATGGCCTGAATCGGCCTAAAACCTTTAGTTTTTTGAACCTTCGTCTTTGACGCGATTTTGTGTTTTTACTTACTGGAAGAAAGTATTCATCACAGTATAAATCACGAAACTATACCTTTTAAGTCGATTTTCGAAACATCGGATCGGCATTTTCAATATAGTAATTTTAAACCTTGATCGAAATGGGTTGATCTGTCACAAGAGATATTAAAATTTTCAAGGGCAAAAGTTTTTCCGTATGAACCTCAAAACTTGCAATATTTATTTATCATATTTTTCACAGGTCTTGCCATGAACGATGAACGCAACGATACCAGGCAATTTGGTCTCAGATCGATATATAGCGAGAAATAGAATATTACTATTATGCTCGATTTTAAAAACATTCTACTGAGTGAAATTTTCGATTTTTAAAACATTGAATCGTTATCTTTCAATAACTTCCTTCTTTGCGCTACAAACAAAATGATTCCAGAAAATTTGGTAATAGATTGACGATATATCGAGAAACAGAACAGTTAAATCCTTCGCAAAATGTTCGATTGCCAAAGCAATTTATCAGTATCGTTATATAAATTCCGCAGATTTTACCATTTGTGAATTGGGTACGAATCGATACCAGACAATTTGGTCTTAGATAGATATCGAGAGAAACCAAGTTTGTGTCTACTACCCAATGTTCGATTTTAAAACATCGCACTAATCGAGAATAACATATTAAATTTCAAAACATCGAATCAGTATCGATTGTGAATTATGAACGAAACGGTAGCAGATATTGTGGCTTCAGATCAACGATATATCCAGAAACAAAAAATTGGTACCAACCACGTAATGTTCGGTTTTTATACCATCGCACGAAGGGATATTACCAATTTTCAAAACATCGAATTTGTATTTTTATATTAACTCCTTCTGTGAATTATGAACAAATCGATACTAGACAATTTGGTTTCAGATCGACAAGAAATCGAGGAAAAAAAACGTATTTATACCAGTCAAGAAATGTTCGATTTATCAAACATCTTAGCACTATCATTATATAACTTCCACATATCTTACCTTATGTGAATTTTGAATGAATCGATGCTAGACAACTTGGTTTTAGATCGAAGTTTTATCGAAGAACAAATGTCATCCGCGATATATTCGATTTTAGAAACATCGCACAAAGCAATATTATCAATTTTAAAAACATCGAATCAGTATCGTGCTGTGAATAACAAAACGGTATAAGATAATATATCATCGATAATATATTGAGAAAGAAAAAATTTGTAGGAACCACGATTTTAAAAACATCGCACTAAGCGTACTCCATTTTTTACGAAAATTTTGGAAAAAATAAACTATGATCTATGCTCAGTAAATAATGTTTTAATATAAATTCGGATTCCTTTTAAATTATTTTGGAAAACTCAAAAAAATTTGGTTACGGCTTTCCTTAGGGAACTTCTTCTCTTTTGATAAACCTTTGTTTGAGGAAATGCTGGAATTCTTATATAAAGTAGCTATAGATACTCGTAGTTCCTGTAACTATCGATGTTTTCAGAGTAAACAAATATAATTATACCCTGTACCGTATGGTACTAGGGTATAGTAAGTTGTGCAAGCCGAAAATGTATGTACATATAGAAGGAGACGTCGGAGACACCCAAAGTTACCTAAAATATGATCAGGGTGAATAGAGAAGTGATATACCCATGTCCGTATGTCCGTCTGTCTGTCTGTCCGTGTGAACGCCTAGATCTCAGAGATGGTAGAGCTAGAGTTACCAAACTTTCACATTAGATCCCATATTATTCCATAGGAAGCAAGTTTATTTTATTTTTTGATATCGGGGATAAATTATGTAACTCCCATGGGGTGTTTGAGACGACCTCGACAAAAAAAAACGTTTTAGATGAATAATTCGTTTGTTTATGAAGATATCGTAACCAAATTTGATATTCGAAAGTTTTTTATAGTTCCCAATCACTGTACCAAATTTGATCGAAATCGGTTGACTATATCATATAGCTCCCATAGGACCGATCGGCCAAAATAACTTTTTTAAAGAAAAATTCGCTATATTTCGTTTTTAAATAAAGATATCGTAACCAGATTTGGCGTTTGGAAATTTTTTAGACCACTTAAGCAATGTGCCAAATTTGAACAAAATCGGTTGACTATATCATATAGCTCCCATAGGTCCGATCTTCGAAAAAATCGATTTTTTAACAAAATTTGTTATGTTTCGTTTGTTTGTTAAGATATTGAGACCAAATTTGACATTTGTGAGTATTTTATAGTTCCTAAGCACTGTACCAAATTTAATCCAAATCGTTTGACTAGATCATATAGCTCCCATAGGACCAATCGGTCCAAAAACACGTTTTTATACAAAATTCGATGTGTTTTGTTTGTTTGTAAAGATATTTGAAATAAATTTGGCATTCATATCTTTTTTAAGGTATTTAAGCACTGCGTCAAATTTTATTGAAATCGGTTGACTATATCATATAGCTCCCATAGGAACGATCGGTCAAAACAAAAATTTTTGCTTAAAAATTCTTCTGTTTTTGGTTTTTTGTGAAGAAATCGGACTTTATTACAAGCTAGTGGTACAGGGTATCCTAAAGTCGTCCGCGCCCGACTTTACGTCCGCCACTTTTTAAATATTTTTTGGTATGCTCTCGACAAAACCTTCCCAAGATCTTAATTTTTCCAAATTTCCACCACCTTCAATCAAAATCATGAACTCGACCCCCTGCTGTAAAAATCTAACTACGCCACTGATTGATCAGATATTGTTTATGTGTATTTGTGCGTCGATATTCTGTTTCGATTTCAAATTAAAAGATTATGACGATAATAAACTTGACTAATCATTTTTATTACAGATACATATATGTATCTGTTGGATACGTGGATATGCCTGGTTATGGCCAGTTTCTTTTGGCCCACCAGCTCGGGCCTTTCCATTCCACGAAATTCGAAATCCATAGTGACTGTTTTTCCCAGAATCTCGATAAGCATCTAAGGCAACCAAAAAAAAAAAAAACTTAAAGTTAAATGTCAAATGTTTAAATCAAAACACAAAATTTGTTTATTAATTTTTCATAACTTAAATACATATTTATTTTGTATACGATTTTTTATTTATTTTTCTCTCTTTATTTGCATTTCATTTGTGTTTGTTTTTGTTGTTTTTTTTTTTAAGTTTTTTTTCACATTTTTGGATTTTGGGCTTGCGTAATAAATTATGAGATACTTATAAAACAGAGTGAGATACATTTGTATCTTTTATAATTTAGTATGCTATTCATATAGTTAACAGCGTGCAGATAAACGCTGCTCAAGTTTTGCACTTAAGTCTCTGTGTGTGTGAGTGAGTGTGTAGCTGTGTGTGTGAGAGTATGTGTGTGTATCTGTGTGTGATTTGTATCTGTGTGTGCATTATTACATAGCTTTAGTTTAATCCATGAAATTAAGTCTATTAACTAATTGTTTGTATAGCAAATAATTTGTAACTCTATACAATGTTTTTTTTTTAATATTTATAAGTTAGATTTAAACATTTTGTTTGACTTTGACGCCAACTAAATTAACTACTAATATTTAAATTTTAAAGTAGGGTGTTTTTTTTTTGTATGTTTTTTTGTTTTTTGCCATAATTTGAAATATTTTTTAAGTGATATGGAAAGCATTTTTGCATTAAATTGGCAGCGGCTTGGGCCAACATTTTTATTTTTTTTTTTTTAACATTTAATATCACAATTTCTCATATTTTTTTTTGTTTGTTTTTGTTTTGTTAGCTAAACCTTTTGAAATTTTGCGCCATAAATCAATTTTTTTTTTGGGTTATATACAAAGAATATTTTCAAAAATTTTTTTAAAAATTATTTTTTTTTAAATTATAGGAAACAAAAGCCTGTTTTAATAATAACTAGTTATAGCATGTCTTAGTATTGCACATAAGAAATATATATATATATTTAGTTTTAAATTTAGCACATGTACAATTACATATATACAAACATACATACACATATATAGCACATATTTATATATATAGCTATTTATGTAGTTATAGTTTATAGCTATATATGCTTTAAATTCGAATTTTGATTTTACTACGCCGCTGCTGCTGCTGCTGCTTCTTCTTTTTTAGTTATGAAATATTTTATTAATATATTTTTTAATATTTTTTTATTATTTTTTAAAATACAATGAAACGCAATCAGTCTCTTTTCAAAGCAATTTGCGCCGCGCACTTTCGGCGTTTTTTTTTTTTAGTTTGTATCTTTTACTTTTTTTTATGTTTAGCTGGAAAATTGCTTTTGATGCATCTTTGGATACGTTTCACTTTATATGTATGTATTTATATATATATATATGTATATATATGCTTTTCCACGATTTCGTTTGCCTTTTTTTTAATGTAAACTATTTCGGCTCATAAATAATTGTTTATGAAAACTTGAAATCTTGAAAAGAAATCAACTTTTTTCTTCTTTGTTATTGTTTTTGTTATTTGCTTTGCTTATGCAATTTTTCAAAACAACAATCAAATAATATTTTTATGTGCCAACAATTTATAAATAATGTATCAAAATTTGTATACACTAAACTTGCTGCCTTCTCGATTTTGCACCAACCTGGCCCACAGAGCTTTCATAGCTCTCTTTCCATCTTTCCCTAGCACGCATGAGATCAGTTTTCCGGGGTAATAACTCTACCCAGTTTTACTCAATTTCATCCTTCCAGTCGTTCATCTGCAAACAGCAAAAGAAAGAAACCAAAATATGCAAAAATTAGTGACGTCATTGTGATTAGAGTTTGTTAAAGTGTGTAAAATGTAGTGTAAAGGTTGTGTGGGACGGAAGAGGAATCAGAATAAGCGTTGGAATCAATAAAAACTTGGGACTCTGCGAGTCGATATGGAATATTCGTTCCTACAGCATCTTGAGTTTAACCCTCTCAGGATCTATGGATCAGAGGCACATAAAATAAGCTCAATGAAATACTGTGCGTTACCCTTGTAAGACCCCATTAAGACTATTCCAAAGAAGTCTGTCAGTCTCCTAGAATAAGCAATAAAATCTCGGTACTCATCGAGTCGCGATTGACTATTCCTTCCTACAGCATCTGAAGTTTACTCCTACTACTACTAATTCTGGACTCCTAAGTGGAGCATAGAGCCTCTCGAAGATTGCCACCTTGTCGTGGTGAGAGGGCTTAATAGGGGCGATGAATTCAAGAAAGGCGCCGGCGGTAGCATAGCTATCGGTAGGGTCACCCATGCCGGTAAGGTCGAGGAAGAGTCGTGAAACTCGAAGCAGTCCATAACAAATCCTGATGCCTTTTTGGCAGCCAAATTGCCATAAGGTAAGCGTCTGTATCCCCATATCAGGGGGGCTTCTAACTAAAGAATCCTTGAACCCATCACTCATTGATTCTCATAAAAGATGTCAGAATAACATGGAACAAAACAATAATGGAAACATGTCTCCAAGGGTTATCCCACAATTATTGGTCAATCCCCCTGCTACGGCAGCCAGCACTGAAGATTTTGATGTGCTAATTTCACGTTATAACGACAACACGATGAATGTAACCTATCTGAAGTTTAACCCTTTTAGGATCTAAGCATCAGATGTACAGTAAGCTCAATGAATTAGGACTATTCCAAAGTAGCCTGTCGGTTTCCTTGGATAAGCGTAGGAATTGATAAAAACTCGGGACTCATTGAGTCGCTCGTTTCTTCGGCATCTGAGGTTTAACCCTGCAGGTATGCAAAGGATCAGATGCACATAAAGTAAGTTCAATGGATTAGGTTGGTAGGTAGGTAGAAGTGGTTGTCATTTCGACACACCTAGGCCTATAAAAGGACCGTTGTAATGCCACTTGAATCAGTCCTCTACTCTCCTGAATCCTCTTTGAACCAACCTGTCTATTGAATAAACGAATTAATCTTATTTATTCCGATTTCTGCGAATTCAGTAATATTTCCAAAAGTTTTGGAACCCAGTGCCTCCTCCTGCATAGTGCCGTGCATCCACACAGGATGTGCTTCACTGTTTCCTCTCTTCTAGTTTAATGGATTACTGTTCGTAAACTTTGATGGCCCCATTAAGACTATTCCAAATTTGTCTGACGGATCTATTAATCATTCCACCTCCGATCATGAAATTTGGTCAGAAGAAGCATCTACTATTATACTCCTCTCCAAAAGTATTTTGGGGAGTCTCACACCCTAGCCCCAGACTCAATAGTTCTTTGATGGTTATGCTCATAACTTTCCCCAGAGATTGACATCATTTTCAAATATGGACCACATTTGTGAGAATAAAGGTTTAGTGAGAAGTCCCAGGTTACCCCATTAAAATCGACCACCTTTAGCCATCCCACAATAGTCTTAGATTAGAAAAAAGTGTATATTGTTTTTGTTGTTTTTGTTTTGGTGTGCTTGGAAGACTTACATACTTTACTGCACGATTTCGGAAGGTCTCCTGCTCCATATCCCGTATCTTATGGGTTAGCATGTGTTGTTTTAGATTGCCCTGCAAAAGACGAGCAGAGAGGGAAAATTCAATTAGATTTCAGTTGTTCCAGTTGTTAGCATTTTTTTTGAGGTTTCAAGTCGAGCTCGCTCTCTCTTTTGAGCTCATCTGCTTTCTTTACTCTCCCTCTCTCTCAACTTTAAAGCATTCCATGTCTACATTGGCCACAACTCACCTTGGTCGTAAAGCCGCGATCACAGATGTTGCACTTGAATGGCCGCTCCTTGGTATGACTTCTATAGTGTATCTCGAGCGCCGAGTGGCATGGGAATGTCTTGTAGCATATGCCGCAGGTGGTGCTGCCCCGCACGCCACTAAGCGCCAGTGGATTGAATGGCGCCGCAGGCATCACAGACTGCGCAATCTGGTTCATCGCATTGCACATGTTCTGCGTAGTGGAGGGCGGAAAGAGCGGCAGATTGGGAAACATGCCGAATGGCGGCCGTGCCGCTATTAGCGGATTGGGTTGTGGCGGCCCTGGGTTGGCTTGACTCAGTGGCGCCTCGTTAGGCCGCTGGCTCGCCTGTGGTGTGGGCTGCGGTGATGTTTGACGTGTGCTGCTGCTGCTGCTGCAGCCGCGGCGGCCGCCGCCTTGTGTTGCACCTCCTGGGCTTCGCGACGTAGCTGCTCCTGATGCAGTGCTACCGCATGCTGCTGCATTTGATGGTGATGATGCTGTGCAGCCGCTGCGGCAGCTACGGCTGCCTGCTGCTGCATCAGCTGATGTTGCTGCTGCAAATGATGCTGCAGACCTGGTGGCAGGCACTCAATGCCCACGCTAGGTGGCAGCGGTGAGGGCAGCAGCGGCGGACTTAGCTTGGGCGCGGCGTTGTTTGGACTACGCGCGGCAACACTGGCATTACTAGGCGGGCTGTATGGCTTCTTTTCTGGCGCGGTGGGTAGGGGGGAACGTGAACTAGAGGATGGTGCTGCACGCGGCGTGAGATCCAAAGCACCTTGTGAAGCTTCTGAGGCAGAGCGCGCAGGTGAACTGGCGCGCGTCGAACTCAACTTGGGCTGTGAGTTGGGACTGGTGGGTGCCGAGCCGAAGGAGTTGGCATTGCTGGCCGAGGATCGCGGTCTAGGCGTCGTATTCACCACGCCGCTTTGATCTATGCGCAGCTTCTGCTCAAACAGTAAGCTTTTGAAGTCATCACCAGAACGTGGACGCTCAGCGCCCTCCTGGTCGTTGGACAAATGCTCTGAGGAAACATCGTCATCGAAATCATCGCCACAATCCATATTATCATCGAGATCACCTTGCGACGACTCCGAACCCAAAGCGCCGTTGTGTGCAGCGGCCATAGCAGCACCCGGGCCTCCAGGTCCACCAGGCATACCGCCAAAGTGAAAAGCGGCGGCGGCAAATGGATTCATAAAATGTCCGGGCATCATGGATGGCGGTGGATCGCGTATCTCAGCTGCTTGAATTTGCTCGGGTGTGAGGTCAGTGGGTTCTCCTGTATGCAGGCGTATGTGCTGCTGTAGCACAAGTGCATTGGAGTACTTTTTATGACAAACAGGACACTGATGAAAGTTGCGCATGGGCGGGCGAATCTTGTGCACAGCCATGTGGGTCTTGAGATTACCCTTGGTGGTAAAGGCACGACCACAGATGCGGCACTTAAAGGGACGCTCACCTGTGTGTGTGCGATAATGCATCTGCAGCGCACTCTTGCAGGACAGCACACGATCGCAAACAACGCACTGGTTGGGGTCGCTTATCTTTTTGTTCTTCATGAGCTCTTTCAGCTTCATGGTCTCCGAAGTATTCGATACTTCTATGAAGTTCTCCCAGGAGTTATCGTTGCTGTGCGGGCGTGGCAGCAGAGCCATCTCATGCTTGATGGGATTGAAGAATGGTGAACGCGGAATGTGAGCGGCGGGTGAACGATTGGGTGAGTGACCATCCGGTGACAAGGTCTTGGTAAAGTTGAGCGGAAAACGCTCGGCGAAGAAGTCATCGCGATGCGGCATTGCAGGCGGCAGCTGTCCTGGTGTGGGTAAATGATCCAGATGATGCTGCGAGCCGGGTGAGGGCTGTGGATGCATGATCGCTGGCGGCTGTATCGGTTGTACAACTGGCGGATA
This sequence comes from Chymomyza amoena, assembly GCA_037043745.1. Taxonomy (NCBI): domain Eukaryota; kingdom Metazoa; phylum Arthropoda; class Insecta; order Diptera; family Drosophilidae; genus Chymomyza; species Chymomyza amoena. The sequence goes on from JBAMAX010001811.1 coordinate 161,628, forward strand.
CGGCATGTGCGCGTGGTAACGGTGGGGTGGTGTAGGCATGTGTGGAGAACGTACTTCCACCGAACGGCGGTTAGGCATATCCTCAGGTTCTCTACGTCTAGGTGAGACTGCAGGTGAGGGTGAACGCGAACGTGCTGTGCTAGACTCCATGGGCTCCGCTTCGGTCTCATCGCTGATGCGCTCTTCCTTGATTCTAACCTCCAGCGGCAAAGGTTCTGGCTCGGGTTCAGCATCTGACGTGGCTGCAGCCTCTTCCTCGCTCTGCTCTTTTTCCTCTATAAGCTCGGTTTTTACAGGCAGTAATGAAACCTCCAGTTCCTCCTCATCGTGTGGTGAGCTGGGCGCCGATGATTTTCGCAAGTCGGTAGGCATATCTTGACTATGTTTGAGCGCAGCCTGAGCAGCCGCCTGGGCGTGCGCTGCTGCGGTAGCCATAGCATTGGAATTAGCCTCAGACAGGCCAGATATTTGTGGAAAGAAGCCATGCGGCAAACCCGCGCTGCCAGCAGCGGCACCCAAAGACTTAAGTATCTCCATAGGCGGACGGTACAGACCCTGCAGTCCCGGAAAAGCTGCGCTAGGTGGAAAGGGCATTGGTAGCGAGGCGGAGTGTGGTGGCACCTGCGGCGCCATGGTGGGTGCAGGCGAATGCGTTGGTGAGCTGTCCGGCGACATCTGATCCAACAGCGGCGGATGAAATTTATCCATATGCTCTGGTATGGGTGTTGCATTCATTGGCACATGCGGAAACTTTTGCGCATGCCGCTGGAAGTGCACCTTAAGATTGCCCTTAGTGGTGAAACGACTGCCGCAGACATTGCACTTGAATGGTCGTTCACCAGTATGAGATCGTATGTGGATCTGTAGCGCCGAATCCGAGCCAAACACCTTGCCGCAATAGCGACAACGATGCTTGAAGAATGGCTCATTGCGTCCCTTACCATCGGCACCCTTATCACCGAAAGCAAAGTCATCGGCCATATTATTGGCCAGTATGCCCTGTGAAGCAGAATCCAGCACCTCCTGGGCGCGCTTCTGCAGCAGATCCAATGAGTTGGGTTCGGGCAGGTCATCATGATTGGTTATAATGCTGGAGGCCAGATCCGAGCCAAAGGGTAAAGGCATGTTTTCCATTTCCTTCAGCTTGGACAGCGCTGCGGCAGCATTGTCGGGATCTGTGCTCATTTTGATGCCAGCAGCCTCTGAGCTCAGCCGTCGACTGCTGCTCGGCTCGATTTGGAGAGCAGCCTTTTCCGACGCATCCTCGACTGCATCGCGTTTACGCTTCAGCGTTTCCGTAGCGCCACTTGTGGCTGCCTCATCGCGCAGTGGCACGCCTGCATTGATCAGATGCTGTCGCGCCTTGGCCTCAGCCATGCGCGCCTCTGCCTTCTGACGCAGCTCCATATCGGCTATGCGTTCCTCTTCCTCATATGTGTCGGTTTCACCATCCTCACGCTCCTCCTCCTCCGGCTCGTCACGCTTGTTGACCTGATTGAGCGCTAGCTGCGACTGCAGTTGCTGTATCAGCTGTATTTGGAAGAGCTGCTGCTGTTGCAGATTGAAGAGCGTTTGTTGCAGGAACGCCAGCTGCTTCATGGCAGCCTCGTTATCCGCACCCGTGGCACCATTAGCTATGGTCTTGGCCGCAAACTGCGCAATGGCCATTTGCATGTTCTGTATGGCTTCTAGTGTTACCGGCGCTGCTCCAAATTGTTGAGGCAGTGCAGCCACGCCTGCAGCTTGACTCGCAGTCGAGACAGCGGCTGCAACAGCAGCTGTAACGGAGGCGGGTGCGGCTAGGCTTCTGTTGGGTGAAGTGCACTGGCTGCCATGTGGCGTCTTTTGCGAATCCTGCATTTCCACATCCTCGCCAGCCGCTAGCTCAGTGGCTGAGCTGACCGCTGCGGCTTCATCATTACTGGTCTCATCCATGGCTGCTAGCTTAGCAGCAGCTGGTGAATTCGGCAGTGAGGCATTGGAATTATGCTGCGCCAAAGGCTGCGCTTCATCCGGCACTGCCGGTGACTTGGTCATGACCACGTTGTTATTATTGCTGTGATTATGATTATGATCCTCTTGGGCGGGTAGCTGTTCCTCTGTAACTACTGACTGCGTGTCTTTACTTACTGCCACTGCACTGGATGCACCTGGTTGTTGCTCTGCATCGCACTCATCCTCACTATGTTGCTGTGGACTGTCGCTGGCTGTGACTGTTAGTGGCGAGCAAGCGCCATTCTCCTCCTGATCGCTGGGTATATCTGCAATGGGAGGAAAGAAAGGGTATCTCTTGAGTAAATGCTTAATGTTGTGGCATCCCATAACAACTTGTTTGTAGCTCTACCAAAATAGACAACACGTCGCTTGTGCAGCTTGTTGCCAACTAGTCAGTTGGACAAACTGCCACATACCAAGCTACTGGTAAGCTGACTAACTGGCTCCCCCACTCTGGCCCCTCTACAGCTGCCCATGAGTGCGCGCATATATGACTTAATCGCTGACAATTGCTCATTGCTATGCGTTTGTTGTCATGTTGCTGCTGTTGGAATTACTTATGTTGTTGTTGTGACTTTGAGTGCATCTAAATGGAGCTCCTCTCGCAAGTCCCGCTCTCGCTCTCTCTCTGACTCTGGGTTACTTGCTAGCAATTAGCCTTGTTGTTGTTCACACAATGTGTGTAAAAACAATTGTTTTGCCTGACTTTGAACTAATCAATAAATAATTAATAAAGTTTTGAAAAATTATAAATATATATCAGCAGATAACGCCTACTTAATTAATCATTTTTATTTAAAAGCAGCAGCCATTTTGTTTTGAATAATTTCAATTTTATAGTTAGAAATGATTAAGTTGGTCAGAGATTGGTTGGCGGGCGGAATTGGCAATGGACTGTGTGCCATCTGTGCCGCCTTCTGTTTTGCTCTAATGGGATTGATGAGTCAACTAAAAGCAATAAAAATAGCTAAACAGAAATTTTGATAAAGGGCTAGAGTAGCAGTGCCGAAGAGCAGATACGCTTTCTTAAAAATATGGTCACATTAATAAAATGAATTTTTAGGTTTCAACCAGCTGTAACGTAGCTATCGATCATACCGATAGCGTTCCAACACTCTTTAACAAACTCAATCAAAGCCTCGATAGCTTGATATCGAAATTGGGAATAAAGAGGCTGAAGAGCAGTAGACAACTCCTCAATCACTTCCGAACAGATTTAATTGAACAATAATACAATTCTTCTTGTGATAATACTAAACACTTTCTTTCATTCTATACACAGTATATTAACCTTCTTCGATGGGAAAAAGATTGCTTAACGACTATTATCCATAGAATGGGAACTAAACTTTATGGTCCCCAATGAACTGAACTTTATGCTAACCATAAAACTGCTGAAATCTGTCTTAACTTTATAAGCTGCGTTACAAATTTCTTAACAAGTTTACAATACAAGTCTTAAAACACATTTAAAGCCCAAATCACAAAACCCAGTCACATAGTTATTGAAAATTGTTATCCATAAACCATACGTAGAACCCAACCAAACCAAACCCTAACCAGCCAAACCAAATAAGGCTCATAATATAAAATTATAAAAAACTAAAATCAGCAGCTATAAAATATAATTTATGATAAGCCAAAGCACAGCCACAGCCAAACCAGACAAGGCAGCTGTGAGAAGCTGCGTTACCTTTGGCTACCCCACACCCTGCCCCTGTTCCCAGAGACTGTAAATAATAAAACATATTTCTGCACAGATCAAAAACGAGTCAAGCAAGTTTTGTAGCCCGAGATTTTGACTCTCTTTTGTCTCTCTGTCTGTGCTCTCTTGACAACAGCTGAGCTTGGCAATGGCCACGCCAAGACGCTGTGACGTAGACACAATCGGCTCTCTTGCCGAGACACAAACCAATGAGCGCAGCTCTTATCAGCGCCATTTGCATATCAATCGCATTATAATTATGAGTTTTTTTGCGCTCTCAAAATGTATCTATAAGATGCGGACATGGACTGGCGAATGGAAGCTGTATTGAATTTCAGCTATGATACACTGTAAGAAAGAGTATATGGGGTATGTTAAGGAAGGAAATGTCTCAGACGTGCTAAAGGGAGTTCTTTTAATTTAGTTTTAGGGATAACATCTGCGCTGGTTCCTAAAACAGACTCTTTTTGGGCATAGAGAGGGGAGAGATTTTAAAAAGAACGATTTATGCTGTGATAGGGATCTCTTCTCCTAAATTATATGTAGAATTAAAGGAGCTTGAAAATAAAAATTTTAATTATTTTATGGGTTTGCCTCTGCGCGGGTCCCTAGAAAAGGCTGTTATAAAGGGAACAGACAGGGGATTTCAGATTAGATAAAAGAAAAAGATTGAAAAATAGAACGCATTTAAGCTGCTTTGAAGAAGTCCACAGGAAACTAAGGAAATCTTCTTTTGAATTATATGTAGAGTTATAGGGTCGTGAAAATAAAAATTGGCCCTGCGCAGGTCCCTAGAAAATGCTTTTAATGGGAATAGAGAGGGGTTTTCAGATTAGATCAAAAAAGGTTGAAAGGTATGTTAACGAAGGAAAGGTCTCAGAAGCGCTCAAGGGAGCTCTTTGGGGTTATCTCTGTCCAGATCCCTAGAACAGAGTCAGTATAGGAATAGATGGCTTTCCCCGAGCCGATAGATTTAAAAAAACTTTAAACGATAAAAAGAGCCCGTTTAAGCTGCCTCGAAGATCTTCGCAGTGTATCCCAAAGTCGACCTCTAATGACTCTAGACGCCTCACTTGTTTTGTATAATATTTTTAATAAATTATTAACAAAAAGCGTTTCTAAAACGTTACTGACATGAACGTTGCCTTGTTGAGATTCATTTTTATTGTAATGTATTTTTTTTTTTTAATATTATTTCAGACAATTTACAAAGTTCAACTTGAGCAAAAGTTATGATTATATGATTATTGATAAGCAAAATGTTTTTTTAATTAATTTAAATTAATTATAATGTGCGTCATAAACTTGCTAGACAGGCGGCAACTGTTTTTCAGCGGCTCCTTGAAAGGCTTTCAACTTCCATTTCGATTTTGATTTCAAGTCTGACTTTGACATTTTGTTTTTGTTCCTTGTCGCCAAGTTTTCAGTTAACAATAAATTAAATGTTGCTTGTTACAACAAAAAACAATAACAAATTATGATGTTCATAAAATTGTAGCAATGTTTTTTATTTTTTGGTTTTTCACTGAGTGATTTGTTTTATGGCTTAATGCATTCATCAAAGCAAAAACATGGCCAAAGTCATTTGGCAATTGGTAATAAAATTGTTAAATTTCAAATAACAATATATAACATAAACATTTATATATGTACTTATAACTTTGTTTATAGTATGTATGTATGTGTCATGCTCTTGATAAATACACACAGATACTCGCACACACACTTATATACAAATCAAATTGTTGACAAAGTTCAAAAACTCAGTTTACTCAGGTATTCCCTGAACGATGCAGCAGTAAAGGCTTGTTTGCTCATGCACTGAGAGAAATTAGTTGTAGTTTTTTAAATGCAAGAAGCGTATTGTAAATTTATCTTAGAAATATTATGTTATATTACTCTGTTCTTACACGGAAATACTTTCCAGTAAAAAAAGTGTAAAAAAATCATGAAGTAAATCCTTAAGCTGCTATAAAAATAAATTAGAAGAGGAAAATTCCCTGAACGATGCAGCAAAGACTTATTTTTTCCTTGGTAATATTTAGATTGAAATTTTTCCTTACAATGAAGTGATTTTATCTACATGGAACTTGACATCCAATTCCTTTCGATGCCATAATTTTCGCTCAGTGTAGTTTGCTTGTAGTATCTAAATTTCCACACTTCTACTCCTATTCCCTAATTTCTTGCAGTGTATCTAGATCTGTTCGCTTCTCTTCCCGTTTGCATTTTCCACAATTTATTTCACTTTTTGTTTTAGTTTAGTTTCAGTTTCAGTTGCAGTTTATTGTTTCTCTCTGTCATACCAAAAGTTTTACGTGGGTGCCCCAAACAAAATAAAACAAAAAAAATATCCAAAACAGTTTTGTGGCAACAACAAATAGTTCGTCATATGCAGCAGACACAGCCGAGGTCGTATCAATAGCTACACATCTAGATTTAGATTTAGAATCTTGGCCATAGATTTATTTGCTATTTTTTGTCTAACAAAATGTTGTAGAGTATTTTGTATCTGGCAGATAAATAAATATGAAATTGTGAAATGCGACGATGGCAGGAAATTATCTACGAGTACATATGGATGTGGGAGGTAGTATCTATGTTATGTATCTAAATCCATCCGATTGTTATTCTAGCTGCCGTCGAAAAAAATATAAATTAAATTCTACAAGTTAAAGGTGGATTAAGTCAAACCATAAATTTATGCTACGGCTGCAGTAAATTCAAATGAAATATATTTTATATATATATAACCAACACACACGTAACTAAAATACAATAAATCGCGATAATGAGCGCAGATATAGCCCCAAAAAAAAAAGAAAAGTCGGAAAATGCTAAACTAAACTAAACGTTAAGGCATATTAAAAGCTTAGACGGCTTAGACCATATTCATATTCATAATAGACACAAAACTGTCAGCGGAACTTTGACCAGCTTCCTTACGGCCAAAAAAAAGCCCAACCCCGCCCACTTGGCTACGCCCACTCTACTGTAGCTAAACTGTTTTAAATTGTTTTGGCTAATTTTAATTCATAAACAACGACAAAAAAATTGTCAGACATCATCGGTATATAGTTTATATATACTCTATATACAAATCTTTCCTGCTGAGTTTTGTTTCTAAATAGTTTCAGTTTTATTTTATTTATATTTTTATTCTTCTAGCTTCGTTGTTTTGGATCATAAATTTGATGTGAGGCGCCCATTTCAGCTTTCATCAAATCAATTTTTATTTTTATATTCATCTCTCTGAGGACCAACCAACAACAAGAACAAATCTCTTTTGTAAATTGATTGAAACTAATGAGAAGTGAAATAATCATCGTTGAGTTTATAAACCATAAAATAAATTTATTAAAACAAATTACTTAAATAAATATTTAAATGCATGTTTTGGCTGCATTTGTAATTTGTCTTCAAAAGTTGATTTGTTTTCCACAGGAGTATTCAATCAATCGAAATGTGTTGAACAATTCATAATGAATAAATGAGCTTATGTACAATATATTCGATAAATATATGAGTGTAAAAAATTGAACCGCTTTGAATATTTGCTAAAATTTAAACGATTTAGTTTTAAATAGAATTGGCTAAAGATGAAACGATTTAGTGTTAAGTAGAATTGGGCTGGATGTTTGTTTACAAAATTGGTACATCATGTAGTGCTCAAATATTTCAGCGGAGATTGATTCTTTTATGACGTATTGCACATCATGATCTATAAAAAATACTTGAAAAGTTCCTGGGAATTTCAGATTGTTTTCCAAAGCCATCTTGTCGAATAACTCCAGTTCACGGCACTTTAAAGATTCCAATCAAAATCGTCCAACTCCATATGAGGTATAAATTAATTAAGGAGTTCCTATAAAGATGACTCTTCAAAAGAACCTTAATAATTTTTTGTTTGGCAGAATCAGCTCTAAATTATTCCTTTTTAAAGCATCGCTATTCAGATGACACGAGTCTGAGACATAACCCGTAGCTACTTTTCTTGAGGAATCGCTATAAATTGTCTTTAAAATGAGAAGATTTTGAAATATAATGTTCCAAGCACCATGACCTTCCATTTTAATTTTATTATTTATAGGAACACTATCAAGATGACAAGAATTTCAGGCATAAATAGTCCCTACGAAAGATATGAAGAATCGCTTTGAGAAGACTTTGGGACTTCTGCTCAAGCATTTCAGATTTACTTTTCATAGGAACTAACTATTAAGATTAAAAGAGTTTTAGGCTTAAATAGCATCTCCGAAAGGTTTGAAAATAATAGGAGCTCAAGACGAGTACCGTCTCTTCAGAAAACATATTCGACCCCAAATGAGACAATTATATTCCTAAATGCATTCACTTCTGTTGATGCCCAAAGGTAAAGATTGACTTTAAGAACCAGTTAAGATTTGGCTTATGGGACACAGCCGGGTCACTTCTTGAAGCGCTTTTAAAACCATCTTGGAATTCAAAAATTTTACCATCTTGAGTATCTAAACATACATATATTACAAAAACAAATTTAAAAAAATAAAATTAAAATAATAGAATGTAGTCAGGGTCGGCCCACTGTTATTTTTTTACCAAAGCTCGGGATAAATCACGCTAAATTGTATTGAAAGTATTTTGATTTAACGTTTGCTCGACCAAATTTGAAAGTTCTTGAATTTCAGAATCATATTATAACAACCATATCAGTATTTGTCAATTTTTGTTATTCCTTTAAAATAATGGAGATCCATCTTCTTGTCTTAGATCTCTTTAGTGCAGGAATGGAAAAGTTTTCAACCGCTAAAATAAATATTTTATTTATCTTCCTTAACTTTATATTATGACATAGACAATTAAAAAAAAAAAACACAGATCGTATCTCAGAATCAAGTAAAATACACTATAAAAAATTTTACAGATTTAAAAATCTTGAATTTTCCTGCACATCGCATTTGATTCGAAAATCGTACAAAAGATCTTTTTGAGGAAGTGAAAAAATTGCAAGAGTTTTTGTCAATTTAAAATTAGTTTCTAAGTAGATTTTCTAAAATTTCGGTAAGATTTTGTGATTTCTTCGAATACTTTTTTGTAATTTTTTGATGCCTCGATTTTAGCTTAGGAATAGTCTACTAAAGCAACGCTTAGAAGAAATAATAAAGTTTTAAAGCTACATCACTAAATAATTGAAATGATTTATCTTTCGATAACAATTTCGATTTAAATTAATCGATTTAGCTGTAGAGTTCATGCGGTACAGCTTTGCTTTATTGCTTTGGTCCCAAGTATCATATAAAATTAATTAAAACAATACATCAAAATTAAAATGTAAACTTATGAAGTTTTTAAATTTAGCAAAAGGCAAAAAAATATAAAAATCATTTTGCATTAAATTTAAAATTTAAGCTTTAAAAGGCGATATAAACATATTGAGCAGTTTTAATTTTTTTTTTGGTATCAATTTGTTTCACACAGTTTATACTTAAAATTTTTGTTATTTATACGCACACACAGACGCACGCATACTTGCATAAAAGTATATATGTATTTGTGCTGGGGCATTAATATATGTTAACTCATTAGTGAGAGACAATAAATTAAATTAATATCGAAACCAAATTGGCAGCAGTTGGCAAAAATGCGTTCATTCATTTCCATATGATTTATTTAGACTATATACTTTATACTATATACAGCTATAAGCTTATGTACTTGTGCGTTTATGTACATAGTAGGTATATAAAGCTGTCCATGTGCTGATTTTAGTTGTTATTGCAGCGGCTGTTGGTTGCTTACGGTATCTTTTGTATAATTTAATGACATTAATTATTTAATTATTTTTATTTATGCCATTTTTGGAATTTGTTTTAGTTGGAACTTTTTGTTGTTACTTTTGCATAATAATTGAAAGTCATTTAAAAAGGCTATCAAAAGGCTATTTGTTGCATAAATTTTTTAAGTTACGCAGTTGTTGTTGTTGTTGTTGCTGGGTTCTTTGTTTTTTACTTACAACAGCTAAAAAATAATAAAAAATAAATTGAAAATTCGTTGAACTGCCGTGTCAATTTATGCGCCTCAGTCTGAAGTCAACTCTCCGATTCGGATTCGGATATTATAAAATTATGCGATATTCTGTTTAGTCCGTCCATGTGGTTCTTGTTGTTGTTGTTGCCACATAGTCTCGTCGATTTTGCATTTTCCAATTGGCTGCACATTTGTTTCACCTTTACAACGGATCGCTCCGAGCTCCGAACCGTCCAAATCCACGTCCACATGAGTTCGTTCTCTCCCTCTATTTGCATATTGAATGGAATATGATGGAATAATTGAATTTTTTTCGTTTGCGTTTTGCGAAATGTATTCACCAAACGGTTTTCTCAATTATAATACATAAGCCTCTTATATAGTATATATACAAAATATATACATAGTACAAAAACCCTCACAAAACAATCGTCGTAATCATGGCAAAGGGCAAAAAACTCTTTGGAATTTGAAATGTTTTGGAAATAGAACTACTGCGGCAGAGTGACTAGGCAGGAAATTTATCAATCAGTTGGTATATGGACTTATGATCATATATTTTAAAGCTATATGTAAGGTTTATGTAAGGAAGATTGTCTTCTAAGACGGTCTTTCAAGCAACATCTTGAACCAAATAAAATAAGAATAGGCCGATCCTGACTACATGATATTATTTTAAAGTTATAACAAGAGTTGACGAGTCTTGATAAAATGCGAATTGAAGAACTTTAAAAATTATGCCGAATCGAAAGTTCACCCAAGCTCAGGGTACATAAATACACTGTACTAAGAAGATAAATATTTTGAATATACTGATAAATTTGACCAAGAGTTTTATGAAATTCCAATTTTATATTTAGAATTTAAAAAGTATTTATTAAACATATACGAAAAACACATTTTCCTATATTACACAGGTCAACATGTTCAGTTGTTGGAAAGCTATGGGTTATTTCCGAAGTATTTGGTGCGTAGAATCCGAATCCGGCGTCAGAACTGCCCATCACGTCAGGATTTTGAGATATTTGAGTTTATGTACATTTCCTACATTTGACCTCAAATATCTCAAAATCCTGACGTGATGGGCCAGTTCTGACGCCGGATTCGGATTCTACGCACCAAATTACTTCGGAAATAACCCATAGCTTTCCAACAACTCACTTGACCCTGTATTTGTAAACCTGTGCTATTTTTTAATAAAGCATTAAAGTTATTTAGTAGGTCAGAAATGCAGAAGACCCCGACAAAAATAATGATATCTCAAACGAGATCGACCAGTACTGATAAATTTGGTCAAAAGTTTTATAAATTTCCCATTTCTTGTCTAGAATTTGAAAAGAATTGAACATATAAGAAAAACAAATTTCCATAAATTTTTGTATTATAATATTAACGTTAATTTAAGTACATATGTGAATAGTAGATACACTTAGTCTGGCAGAAATGCAGAAGTGCCCGACTAGCGAGACGTTGGGAGCAACCATAAGTAGCCCAATAATGCAGAATATGTGACCAGGGCTATGTGACCCCTAATTAAAAAAAAAAATACTTAATAGTAGATCTCATACGAAAGTATTATATTCGATTTATTCACTTTCAAATGGTTTCTAAATTACCAATTTCATGCTTAGAATTTGAAGAGAGTTAAACATATACATACTAAAAATATATTCCCAGATATTTTTGAATACAATATTAAAGTAAATTTATATAAGAAAAATGGTGTTCATTTAGTAGCGCAGAAATGCAGAAGTGCCCAACTGGCGATGCGTTATGAGCAACCATAGCTAGCAATAATGAAGAATATATGACTAGGGATATGTGATCCATATATAGAATTTTAAAAAATTAATACTTATTGTTTGTTCTTATAGGAATATATTATATTATATTAAATTTATTCGCTTTTAAAATAAATTATGAATTTCCCATTTCATGACTCAGAATTTGAAGAGAGTTAGGCAGATGACATACGAAAACATATTTCCATATACTTTTAATATATTCAATTCATATAAGAAAAAGTGTGCTTACGTAGTAGGGCAGAAATGCAGAAGTGCCCGACTAACAATGCATCGTAAAAGCCTAGCTAGCCTAATAATGCAGAATATGTGGGCCAGGATATGTTGCCCCTACTTAGTAATTAAGAAAAATAAATACATAATGGTAGTTCTTGATGGGAAAAATATTATACTCGATTATGATTTATGAAATACCAATTTCATGCTTAAAAGTTGAAGAGAGCTTAACATATAAATAAGAAAACGCATATTTCCATACATATTTTATTACTTATAATATTAAGGTTAATTTATATTAGTAAAAGAAAGTGTTTACTTGGTAGGGCAGAAATGCAAAAGTGCCCAAGTAACGATGCGTCGTGAGTAACTCTAAGTGGAAATCATGCAGAATATGTGACCTCTACAGAATAGCCCGAAAAACCATATATGAAGTACCATTTCTGATAAAAAAAAGCTTATATTCTATTTTTCTTGTATCTTTTAGATACATTTTAATTTTTTTTTTACCCTGAGTACAACTTTTCAGTTATGATTAGTTATAGAGACTGCATTCACTTTTAAATAACTATAAAATTTACGAGTTTGGAAAGTTTTGATATAAAACTATTGCAGGGCGCTCTGACAGTGATTTAAAGCGGCGGCCCTAAAGTATCTTTTGTGCGTATACAAATGTATCTAAAACTGCGTGTTTATATTTTATATTTAGTATGTATATAAATGCAAACACGTTGCGTTGTGAGCTATTTTAAAGCGTTTTCCGCTTTGCATTCCAATTAACATAACTGCAGCGCATTTGTTGTTAATTAACAAATTTGTCATTTTTGCCCAATACAAATGTTGTAGATACAATTCCGAACAACAAGATATAGATACAAATGCATGTAATATGACAGCCAAACTGTTAATTGTGAGCTTTGAAAGTAACTCTAAACTGCAATACATAGGCAAAGCTGTGTGTGTATGTTAGTTATGCATGTGTGTGTGTGTATCTGTGTGTTAACAAAAGATACAAAATGGGAAAAACGAAAAGCGCGCCAGCGGCCATTAAGAAAATGTCGCGTTATACATAAATATTTACATAATCATTAGTAGATGCGCTCTCAGCTACTTATGTATATACTTATGTATCTCAAAGATACTATACATAACAACTTGTGTATTTATGTGCAACAGTTTTGTTTTAAAACAAAGAATTGTGAGCTTTATGATATGTGCTTAAAATTATTTTTTTAGTTTAAGTTTTAGCATTTCCAGTTTTAAGGCAAGATTTCTTAAGTTTATTATTAATTGTGTGCATAATATAAGCCATTTGTTATAAATAATTGTCACAATAACTCTTGAGCGATTTTTTAGTGAATTTTAATTTAAATTTTATATTTTTGTTTAACAAAAGGCTTACGCTTTATCGATATGATTTAAGTGCGCCCTTCTGCTTATTATTTAAGTTTTTTTTTATATTTGTGCATAAACTTTGTATAAGTCGTTAAAAAGCTTTTTTTGGAGGCCCCTTTGTGACGTTTTCTGTCCGAAAAGGCGTGTTTTTTATAATTAGTTTTGAAAGCTTAGCCCATTTGCATATAACTCGATTAAAACGCGCATTGGCCCTAACCACTTTGCTCTGCTTAAACCAAAGCCCAATCGTTTTGATTAAATATCAAATTAATTTATTATTGTACATAAATATATGCATGTATGATTAAAAATAAAAATAAAAACTGTGATAGTTTTGTCACATCTAGGTTGAAAAACTACACACAAAGTGTTTCAGGTTTGGATATATTTTAATTTGTAAAATATTGAAAGTCCCAATGAATATTTTAAAAGTTTTGGCTGAGTTATTACAGTGAAGATATTAAAGTTTAAATTGCCTAAAACTTTGTGAAATAAAAAATATTCATGAGTGTTTGGATTTGAGGTTTTTATAACGCCTTAAATTTTGATATAAAGTTAGATTTCATAAAATTATTATAAAATTAAGACTTTTTCTGAAATATGAAATCGAAATAGTTTCTTGGACTTCATTTTATTTTTAACATAAACGTAATTAATTGCTATTTTTTTTAATTTTAAATTTACTCCATTGAAGTTTCGATAAATAAATTTAGTAAATAAAATAAGAATTTTTGAGAAATATGATATATACCATATATGAAATCGAAAAAGCTTCTTGTACTTTGCTTTTATCATTAACCTTAAGTAATTTATATTTTCTTAATTTGAAATTCACTCCATTGTATTTTCGATTAATCGATTTAAAGCGACTATTATTAAACTACGAATTACTTAGAAATCGGAAATTTAAATTTTGACTTCATGCATAATTTCAATTCTGTTTTAGCCCATCCTGTTAATCTTTCCACTCAAATTTCTATTTAATTTAAAACTTCTATCCTGTTTAAATTTTGACACATATATAAAAAACCTATCCGAAGGTCCTAAATAATTATATTCAAACTCAAAACGATACGATTTTAAGAGATATTATAAAACTAAGAATTTTTGAGAAATATGAAATCAAAATGGCTTCTTTGACTCCATTCGATAATTGCTACTTTTTTGAATTTCGAACTTACTCCATTGATATTTTCGATTATTATCAATATAATCACTTTAACTGCCATGAAATCGGGCCTTAAAATACTGAACAATTCCATTTTAGCCCATTTTCTAAACATTTCCACCTCCATTTTCTATTTATTTTAGAACTTCAATCCAAGTCTAATTTTTCACATATATATAAAAAAATTTTCTGGAGCCACTTAATTTTTATATTTAAGTTTAAATGTTTAAAGGGGTCAAACTGACACTTAATATAAAATAAATCAAATTTAGCACAATACTTCGTATAAATCACAGTTGCCAAAAGAAAGTTTCTAATAGTTGTGTCTATATAAATGATATATAGCAGATGTATCTCCATGTATTCAATTTTAATAACCCATCATAAACAGTAGTCAAGAATAATACAGGAAATAACTCAAGTCATAAACTAGAGCTATAAATATGCATAATAAACTTTTTTCTGAGTGAGAAAAATCTAACCTTAAGACTTTTACAACTAACAACTTACGATTCACAACTGCTTAAAGTTATCAACAAAATAAACTTCATTAATTTTACTACTAACAGCTTATGATTCACAACTGCTTAAAGTTATTAGTCAAATATGAACGAAAAATGTGTGATGAAAATGTTAACTTCTTAATAACTAATTATTGCTTAATTCTTTGACTTAAATTGTGACTAAATATAATTTACTAATTTGAAAATATTTATTTAATGACTTCGATGGATTGCTTATACTCTATAGCGGAGAGAGATTTCTAGTACATCACTCACTGGCTATAGGCTTTAAAACCTTTTAAGATAATCACAGAAAAGAAATCTATATACCAAATAAATTTGACATATATATATAAATATTATAGCGGAAACAAATATCTAAATATTGATAAAGTAAAACACAAAATGAATAATTCGATAGATAAAAAAAAATTTTAATTAATTAAGTAACAATTTATTTATGTAAATTAAATTAAAAAATAAAAACTGATAAAATTTACCAATATATGTCTAAAATTGATTCCTTTCTAAGTATCCCCAATACACATTTGGCTAGAGAATAACTACAACTTTTTTTGGCCTTGGAAATGGGAGATCTAAAAAAACTGTTTTGAAAGATGACTAATTCATTTTAGAGTCATAGTTTTTTTTTTCAAAATCGCTGAGAGCCCCAAAACGTTTTTTCTGCCCCATACAAATTGAATCTCCCTAAGTTACATGACTCAAAAAGATCGATTCTTAATATGTAAAAATCGATTTTGTTGTCAGAAAAAAGGAATCAATTAAAGATCTAATCGATGCCCAGCTCTAGTATGAAGCCAAATTTCAATAGATTGGGAAAGATTTTAAATATTACGTTTTTATCAAGCCGGTCGTTTTTAATGACAAAAATATATATTTTTTAGGAACCGTCTCTTAATTTTAAAAGTTTTACCAACTTCTTTTTCACATACTTCTCATACCTATTTTATAAAAAATCAGCTCTATTGAAAAAATAATGTAATATAATCCGAATATGAGTAACTTCATTGAAATAAATCAAAGTTCACTCCGGAACTGTTGTCTAAACAACAATAAAACTTTATAATCTTTAGACAAAATTAAGTGGATTTAGAAAGGTTTTAAATATTACGCTCAAATCAATTAAAAATAATGATTGAAATCCAAAAAATATTTTTTTGGGGAACCGACTCTTAATTCTAAAAGTTGGATCATCTAACAACCTCATTTTCGTTTCATATTCTTCTACGTTTTATTTTATCCAAATCAGCTTTATTTTAAAAGTAATATAATATAATCCAAATTCGACTGGATTGTATGAAAATAAATCAAAGTTCTCTCCGGAACTGTTGTAACAATAAAACTTTAAAATCCTAAAATAGTTTCAATAAGTCTTTTAGAAAGATTTTAAATATTACGCTCAAATTAATTAAAAAGAATGGTTGAAATCCAAAAATATCTCATTTTCATTCATATTCTTCTCAGTTTTATTTTATACAAATCAGCTTTACTTGATAAGTAATATAATATAATCCAAATTCGACTGAACTGTATTCAAATAAATCAAAGTTCATACCGGAACTCTGGTTCACAAAATCAAACTTGTAGAAAAAAAGTTCCCGCTTCCAAACCAATTTGTGCAACTTTTGTTCGCCGCTTCTTGCTCATAAATTTTTTCAAGTGTATTTGACTCACCTTTGTCGGCGCTGCGTGCGCGATCCTTCAGCTGTTTGACAATGCCATATTTCACTGTACCAAATTGTATCATTTTATTGATGGTCTCCTGGTGATTATCCTTGAAGTCACTACGCATCGCACACAAAACGTTTGACAAGTGATTTTTCATCAAGAATTTTTGTTGTAGAAAACTAACTTTGTTTTTTAAATTTTGTATTTTTAATTTTTTTGCTAATTTATTTTAAAATTTTAAGCATGGCTGTATATATAACTTTTGCACTTTTGTGTGTTGCATGCCCCAAAGTGGGCCAGCTGTGTTGTCAGGCAAGCCAAACTTGCGAATTTTGCATCTTGCCACAGTTTGACGCGTTGTTTTTTTTTTTATATTGTTTTACCGACGGTAATTGTTAAAAGACGAAACTCGCACCGTCGCGTTTTTGTTGTTGTTATCGTTGTGCTTGTTGTTGTTGTTTACTAGAGCTTGTACCGCGCACTAACACTTTGCCACAGTTGCTACTTTAAAGACTTTTTTGCTTGCCGCGTGTTGCAAGTTTTGCTTTATTTTTGTTTTTCCACGTTACGCATACGCCAGGTAGTTTCAGTACTCGCTGCTCTTCTCTTCCGCTGTGGCACGAACGTTCGTTCAGCACGCGCGTCAAAATAACTCTGACACAAACAATAACAGCCACACGACCAGAAAGTCACACACACGCGCTCGTGTCTCGCGTCACAGAGCCGAATGGCGTTCGTTCGTGTTTTTGTTTCGTGCTTCGTGCCCTCTCACAGCGACCGAGCGACCGGTTTATGGTTTACTACGCTGCAGCTGTGTGTGTGAGTGCGTACATTTTTATTATTACTACAAATAACAGCAGCAACAACAACAACAACATGCAGCATATCCTGACAATCATTCAACCAACCCACCTTTTGCTCTTACACACACATGCACACATTTCATACAATTTTTCATATGCGCTTACACGCTCTCGCTCACACACACACGCGCGCGCTCTCATCATAATTTTTATTAAATTTTACTCAACGCCATCTCGCTTGCGCTCAAGCTTTAGCCGCGCACTGTTACTGTTGCCATCGACTTTGCGCACATGTGGATGAGAGTGTGCAACTGCCTGCTCACTCACACTGAGCGCAGGATTTACGCTGCTGCTGCTGCGCTGTCTGGCTTACCTGCGGACGTCGCCGACGTCGACGACGGACATTTATGAAACTTGTTCGAAAAATTATGAGCAACAGACGAGCGCAAAAAAAAAGCATCGCGTGTGTGTGTTGGTGTGTGTGCACTTCCTTCCGCTTTTGTGGCTTATGCTTATGCGCTCTTTTTCTCTCTTAGCAGTGGCAGCAGCGCGGCCGGCGCTCACCTTTGCGCCATTGTTATTGTTGTAATATTTTCTTAGCTTTTTTAAGGTTTTCGTTGCTGCCGGCGCGGCGCTCTCTCATACTTTGACACCCAACGCTGCAGCAGCTTGCCTGCCTGCTCTAACGCACGCCTTGTGCGCCGCGCTCTTGATTAATAATTTATCATAATTCATATGCAACAACAACAACAACAGCAGCAACTGGTTTCCAGCCAGCCCTTTTTTGCGCTTGCTAGCCTTGTCGCGCATACACTCACGCCCCAGCTGGCTGACATTTCCCTCAAGCGCGCTCGCTCTAACCAACTTTGTTTGCGGGGCGCACTTATGAGTTTTATTGTTGTTGCTTTTTTAATTTCGGTTTTATAAGATTTTCGTTTCTTCTTGCGCTATTGTTCGTCGTTGTTTGCCTTTGCTCCAACCATTCATTCAGCTATCTGTCTGTCTGGCTGTCCGTCCGTCTGTCCGTCTTGACTGCGCTTATTCGTCAATTTTTGTGTGTGTGAGTGTTTCGAATATTCGAATATTATGAGAGCCATTCATCAAAATGTTGCCTTTGGTTTTTGTTGTTGCTTTCTTGTTGTTTTTTTTTGTGTTTTTTCTGACTTTTGGGCAACTCCCACTTCTTTAATTGCACACACACACACTAACATACACATTTATATTTATTTTCTTATGTCGTTTATAAAGCATTTTTATTGTCTTGTCTTTACGATTTGTATTCGTAATTTTTTTTGGTTTGATATTTTTTTGCTTGGTTTTTGGTTTTATCGATTTAAATTGTAATTTTTTTTTTAAGCCTTCTTTGTGGGCGTTAAAACAAATGTTTGACTTTGTTTGGTTTCAAATTTAAGATTTGTCTTTTGGAAATATTTGGGCACACTTGAAAAATGAGGGAATTATGCGAAACTCTTAAAGGGGAGCGTTGGGAAATTCTCTTTGGAATTAAGCGTGGCTTTTAATTATTTATAATTTATTTATTACCCTAATTTATCGAAAGCGATTTTATTTTTTAAAGATTTTATGATTTAAGGGAACTTTTTTTGACAATTTCAAAAATTATTTGAGTTTCGATGATTTCATTTATAGCAAAAACTTTAATCTTGAGAATATACTTTGATATATATAAAAAAAAAGTTTTATATTTGGATATATATTAGATTGATACTTATTTCCCTTTGAAGTTACCCCTCACTTTAAATTACTTAATATTTATATATGGGAGACGAAAAAATTTTAAAAAAATATATAAAAAAATAAGGAAAGTCATGAAAACACTTCAAAATGAGGGAATTAGCTTTAGCTCTTACCGAGTGGAATTTGGAAATTTTCTTTTGGAAGTATCCGCTTATTTTAAAAATTTATGATTTATTTATTGGCTTAATTATCGGAAGCTATGTAATTTTTGAAAGATTTTATGAATTAAAAGAACTTTTTGACAATTGAAAATTTTAATAATTATTTCAGTTTTAATAACTTCCGAAATTTATAGCAAAAAGAAATCATGGAAATTCATTTACTTTCAATATAGTTCATATAGTAAGGAATACCCCTTCTTCTGAGTTCGTTAAAATAAGAATCTTTGTTCCTGAATACGTTTTTATTTTTTAGGGTAATTCTTTTTTTAAAAAACGAAGCACGGTAATGAATAAAATGAGCAAAATTGTTTTAAAAATTTACAGTCAAAATTCTTTTGTAGATTTTAAGTTTTTAGATGTCTAGGTTTTTAGTTTTGTGATTATTAATTTATAGATTTCTAAATGTAGTACTAGAAATCCATTTAGTGAACCAAGTCACTAGAGATATAATATAGTAGATAATTTTTAGTAGTATCGAATCTTCTTTCGAAAAAAAATTTTACAAATGAAGAAAAATTGAGGAAATTTATTTTAAAGCTTATGCTCAAAAAATCTTTGAAATATTTTAGATGTAGTAGCGGAAGTCTATATAGCTGAGCAAGACACCTGAGAGAAATTAGGAGTTAATTTTTAGTAGTCGGTTAGTTTTCTTTACAGATTTCGTTTTCGAAAGAAAATTTGACAAATGAAGAGAAAACAGACACTGCACCTCTCGTACCAATCGTAAAAAACACGAAAAAAAAACTGGGCTTATGAAAAATATTCGGATGAGCTAAAAAATATATTCTCAGTGTGTTTTTTCATATCAACAAACTTTGAAAAATGATGTGTGTGTAATATAAATAATTCTCAAGATATTCGTAAAATGATGGACTAGGAATTCATATAACTTTAACTTCTGCTTGTTTTAATGTTTCAAATTTAGCATTATGTGGTAAACTTTTTTTTTATCTGGATTTTATTCAATCTCTGGACTCATATTTATAGGGATTTATATTTATATTTATAGAATTTATAGAGTATGCACTAATTTTTTTCTTACTATACAAACTAACAAAACCAAAATCACTTTAAAATTTAAAATTCGATCGATTACTTATTCCAATAAGTGCCTTTAAAGAGCTCTTTAATAAAACTACTGCCCAACAAATTGACTAAACTCTTTTTAACTCTTGGAATTCTAGAAATTCTTCTAGCAATAATTCTTCTTCTTAGTTCTTGCAAATTTAATTGCATTTTTAACTGGCTCATAACTCAATCAACTTGTGGAATTTTTTAGTTTTATCAAATAAAAAGAATATTTATATGAATAATCGAATGAGTCACTTTAAACGAACAATTAAAAACAGCTGGCTATTAAAATTTGAAGAACTTTTAATGCCTTTGTAATTGTTTAAATCACTTAAAAAGTCGACTAAATTTAATTTACGAGCATTCCATACAATTATAATATATAATATTTGAAGATAAGGCAAGGTCTTTGGATTATTCATTTGTTTTCTAAGCCATAGTTTATGGATTATTTAATGATAACAAATTTTTTTTAATTCTAAATTATGAGTAAGCATTTATTGGGCTCTAGATCTAGAAAAACTTAGTATATTAAATTTTTTAAATTTTTTAAAAATAAAGAAAAAATTGGAAACCTTAATTAAAATAAGTAAAATTTTATGGAAAACGGAAATTGGGCTAAGAATATACTATCCCACGTTGTTCTACCTACAAATCTTTTAAAATTTAAAACTAATTTCTACCAAAGAATATGGACCGAGTTCTATAGAATAAGGAACTAGTTCTATATTCTTTGCTTCTACTTTATAATTATACAAATAAAAAATACAAAACTATCGAATTTCTATACTTATTTTTAATTTGATTGCAGTTAAAAAAGTATTAATTTTAATTTAATTTATTTTTAAGCCTAAATCTTTCCTTAAGATAAAAAAAATTAGATTGAAAATATAAATAGGGTTCAGAATAGCCTAACTTTTTCCTCCAGAAGGCCTACTTTGCTCTGTTTACAAACCAATAATAATTTAGAATTAACTTTTATTTTAAATATAAAATATAATGAATTTATAAATAAATAAAAAACTATATTTTCGCACTCTTTTTTAAACTTTACCATTTTAAAATCATTTTTAATTCAATGGCGATAAAAAAGAGGCTCGTTCCTAGGAATGTTTTGATTGAAATAAATTTATTTTTAAGCACAAACTTTTTTCTGGAAATTAATAAATTACTCTTTGTTTATCACAGAACGATTTATTACTTTGAATAATTTTTAATTCAATGACGATTAAAAAGAGTTCGTCAAGGAATTTTTTAATTTAATTTATTTTTAGGCACAAATTATTTCCTTGAATTCAATACCATTTTTTTTATTGATCACAGATCGATTGAATTCTTTGAAAATACAAACTCTTGTTAACATAAGTTGGCCAACCTAATTCTGCTCTCTACAAGATTATATCGATAAAACAAAAGATCTTGTTTATTTTATTGTTAACTAACTTTTTTTTTTTTAAATTTAAATTTTTTTCAAGTGTAATTAACATTTCATGGAAACAAAATTTGAGTCGATTTGTTTTTGCAATATGCCTTGTCCAAGACAAGTATCAAATTGGAAGTTCCAATATTTAGCTATTGATAGCTCGATAAATAATCGACATTTAATAATAAAATTGCACATGTTTTATACTCTCTAATAGCTCTATAAGATATGTGAAAATTAATGAAATTGAAGAGATCGTCAAAAATGAGTCCCGCTCTATCTGACTTTTAGAAATCACGCTGGAAAATTCGAAGGACTCAAGCAAAAATAATGTATGTGGAATTTTTGACAGAAAGCAGCACCATGACTAAAAATTTAAAAGGTGAATAAAAAACTTAGAAGATACTTAACTAGAAAGTTTCGAGATGTTCTAAGAACTAGGGATTTAACTTACAAAGAAATCTCTCTACTAATCACACAATTCGTATTTTGTTCTGTTTTCACGAGCTTCTTTTTATCATTATATTATCATTATATTTTTAAGAAGAAAAATCTGTTATTAATATTTGTTTCCAAAAAAGTTTTTCATACAATATAAAATATACAATCACGTAACGTCACGCCAGTTACTAAGCGTAATAAGTCAAGGAGAAAATGTTTTTAGAGCTTGCAAACGTAGCTGAAATTATTTTAAGGCTTAGTAAAAAAATTTGCGACCCAATTTTTTATTAAGGTAACGTCACGCCAAGCGTAGCTTAGCTTCTATCTTTAAGGCAGTAAGATTCGTTTCTTAATTTTCTGCTATTAATTCCTTTTTTTAAGATATTGTGTCTATAGAAGGTAAAGCTAAGGTTAGCCATACCACACAAAAAGTTATATTGGGTGTATAGTGACTTACTTTTTATTATAAGTGTTGAATTATAACCCTTAGAATCGTGGGTTGATTGCCAATAATAAATATTCGAGAAAAAAGGCTATTAATTCCTACGTAAGTAAAAAATAGCTTTAAAAGGATAAGCCATAGGGAACTTTGCTAAGGTAACGTCACGCCAAGCATAGTTTTGCTTGTATCTTTGAGACATAAGTACAGAAACAGCAGGACAACTTGATTCTGTTTTTTGACAAGATTATATCGATGGTAGAAAGAATCCGATCAAAAAGAAGTTCGTCTAGGAAGTTTTACATTTAATTTATTTTTTGACACAAATTATTCCATTTTTATACCCTGTACCGTATGGTACTAAGGGTATATTAAGTTTGTGCAAGCCGAAAATGTATGTAACATATAGAAGGAGACGTCGGAGACACCCCAAAGTTACCTAAAATATGATCAGGGTGAATAGAGAAGTCGATATACCCATGTCCGTCTGTCCGTCCGTCCGTCTGTCCGTCCGTCCGTCCGTCCGTCCGTGTGAACGCCTAGATCTCAGAGATGGTAAGAGCTAGAGTTACCAAACTTTCACATTAGATCCCATATTATTCCATAGGAGGCAAGTTTATTTTATTTTTTTGATATCGGGGATAAATTATATAGCTCCCATGGGGGTGTTTGAGACGACCTCGACAAAAAAAAAGCGTTTCAGATGAATAATTCGTTCGTTTATGAAGATATCGTAACGAAATTTGGCATTCGAAAGTTTTTTATAGTTCCCAATCACTGTACCAAATTTGATCAAAATCGGTTGACTATATCATATAGCTCCCATAGGACCGATCGGCCAAAATAACTTTTTTAAAGAAAAATTCGCTACATTTCGTTTTTTAATAAAGATATCCTAACCAGATTTGGCGTTTGGAAATTTTTTAGACAACTTAAGCAATGTGCCAAATTTGAACAAAATCGGTTGACTATATCATATAGCTCCCATAGGTCCGATCTTCCAAAAAATCGATTTTTTAACAAAATTTGTTGTGTTTCGTTTGTTTGTTAAGATATTGGGATCAAATTTGACATTCGTGAGTATTTTATAGTTCCTAAGCACTGTACCAAATTTAATCCAAATCGTTTGACTAGATCATATAGCCCCCATAGGACCAATCGGTCCAAAAACACGTTTTTTATACAAAATTCGATGTGTTTTGTTTGTTTGTAAAGATATTTGAAATAAATTTGGCATTCATATCTTTTTTAAGGTATTTAAGCACTGCGTCAAATTTTATTGAAATCGGTTGTTTATATCATATAGCTCCCATAGGAACGATCGGTCAAGAAAAAATTTTTGCTTAAAAATTCTTCTGTTTTTGGTTTTTTGTGAAGAAATCGGACTTTATTACAAGCTAGTGGTACAGGGTATCCTAAAGTCGTCCGCGCCCGACTTTACGTCCGCCATTTTTTATTACAGATCGATTGGTTACTTAAAAAATAAATGCTCTTGTTAGAATAAGTTGGCCAGATTAAGAACTTAATTCTGATTTCTATAAGATTATATCGATACGTCACTTATTCCTATCTTAAACAGCAAAGGATCTTGTTTTATTGTCAATTAACTCTTATTGTTGATTATTAAATTTTATGGCTTTAGATTCAATTGTATCTCTAAAAAAAAAAAAAAAGTATGTAAATTAATATTTTATTTCTTATGAGATGGGTTTTAACATAATTTATATAGGTATTTGTTCCTTTCATTTTAACTTCTAGATAAAGGACTCCATATAAGTCTAGCTTAACATAATCTTCTAACTCTAATTTAAGCTTTTCGACTCTAAATATAGATCAAAGCTTCTCCAAACTTAAATATCTCAAAAGCTAACTCAAAAAGCTTGAGAATAAGCTTAACTTATATCTAATACTCTATTAAAGAGTACGTTAACTTGTATACAAAAGAAAGAAAGAAATCCTAAATCTTTTAGAGGCTTTCCTTCATCAAGACATCTATAAGAAAAGCAAATACATAGTCTCTATATATGTACATATGTAATAAAATATATAATATACTTAAATAAAGTATCAAAATTTTATTCCCATCCTTTTGAGCGCTCAAATCTGCACTCATTTTTTTGTATCGCATTTTTCAAGAGCTGCGCAGCCCCAAAACAACAAAAACTCAAGTATGCTACAAAAACAACGACAAAAACAACAACTTTAGCCAATAAGAATAAGAAATATCCACAACAACAACAACAATAGTGCATAAATAAAATAAAACATTAATAATGCTGCTGCTGCTTCTTCTTCTTGCAGCTCTTATGCTTTATCTTTCTCTTCCTCTTGCTCCAACTACAGCTCCTCCAACAACAACAACAACAACAATTGAAAAGTCAAGTCAGCAAACAGTTATTCCTTTGGGGGCGGGGCAGGGCGCACAGAGTGACTGTCATAAATTTCGAGAGGGAGAGAGTCGAGAGAGCGCCAAAAAAAAAACAGAAACAAAGCCAATAAAACACAAAAGCAGCAGCAGCAAAAGCTCTGATAATAAATAAGGAGCAGCAAAAGGAGTGCAAATAAATAAAAAAAAAGAAACAAACCAAAAAAAAGAAACACCAAACAATGAGCAACAACAACAATACATAAGGCGGCCCACCTTGCGCAGCAGAGCCAGTAAGAAGACGCCGCCGCACTCATAAGCCAACAACAACAGCAGCGAGAACAACAACAACACGCTCAGTTCAGTTTTTGTTTATATACAACGCGCAATACATAATTCATAAATAACATGAAATAACGCTCATATTCGCTCATTTTGTTGTTGCTTCTGACAGCCACCACCAACGCCAAGTGGAGCGACGGCAATGGCATGATCTGCCCTTCCTTTCCTTTTCTGCTGCCATATCTTCCATCATATTCCAACATTGAACATTTCAGATATGGCAAAATGCGCTCTCATAATCATAACGAAAACAACAACAACTACAGCAACAACGACAATGAACAAAAAAAAAAAAAACGAACGCAACGCGAGAGCGAAAGAGAGCCAGATTTGTATTCCCACAGGTTGTACGCCGCTCTCACACTCAATCGTTGGTTGGCACTCTTCGCACACAATGTGAAATGTTAAATAACAGTGCCGGCTGTTGTTAAAAGCCGCGTGTGCAGAGCGCTGAAAGCTAAAAGTCTTATACGGCTAACATGGCGGCACTAGCTGTTAATGTTAAGATACATGATGGAGAGCGTAACAGTTTGCGCTGACTTAGCAGCCATGTTAAAATTTGAAAATTTTCATGTAAAATAAGTGATTTACCGTTAAAACGTGCGATGGCTATTTTTAGTTTTTTTTTGGAAATAATTTATAAATGTCACAGGCAGTGGCGTACAGGTGAGGGGAATTAAAGGGGGGTGAAGTCTATAAAAGTTGCAATTTAGTTATGAGAATTATGTTGTTATTAAATTACTTTGGATTATCGAACATATTAATTTTACAATTTTTAGTTTTTGGAAATAATTTATAAATGTCAGGGGCAGAGAGGCGTAGTGGTTGGTGGTTGAAAGTCTAATTTAATTAGAAGAATTCTGTGATTAGAGCTTTATAAAGTTGAAATACTTTAGAGACTTCACTGACTAACAAAAAAAATATAAATGTCACGAGCAGTGGCGTAAAGGGGAGGGGTTTGGGGGAAAAAGTCAATAGAAATTGCTATTTAATTAGGAGAATTGTGTTACTTACAATAAAAAAAACTTACAAATAATAAAAAAATACTTTGGTTTATCGAACATTTTTTATTTACATATTTAGTTTTGGGAAATGATTTATAAATATCGGGCTCAGTGGCGTAGATGGGAGGGGGTTTGAGGGTATAAAATAAACTTTTGAGTCATATAAAAATTTCAATTTTATTAGGAGAGTTATGTTATTAGACCTATATTAAATTGAAATATTTTACATACTACACTGACTAGCAAAAAAAATAATAGTAATACTTTGGGTTATTAAATATATTCATTTAAAAATCAATTTTTCGGTAGAAAATCTTTTATAAGATTTAGAACTTTTCATGAAATTTTTTTTTATAATCATATATTGAAGATTGCACAAAGATTTGAGGAAATAATAAGAAAGATGGGTTTACTTTTAAATTATACTTACAATTATCTAAGGTTTTGAGAAGAAATAATTTTCCTTAATATTCTACCTACAAATTTCTATGTATCTTTAACATTTGTAACGAAAAAACATTTTTCTACCAGCTTTATCGGAATGTGCAAGGAATTGCCTTCATTCATTAATTAAGAAATACAAAAAAAAAATAGTAATAATAATTATAATAATGCAAATTCTTCTTTTCCAGATAAAACGATTGTATTATTTATTCATGTAAGTATTTATACACGATTTTTATTAACTTCATCAACGTCTAGAAATAGGGTCTGAAAGAAATATTTCGACTTTTGGGTGGATGTAACGAATTTTCTTACTAAAAATTAGCAATCCCTTAAAAAATGTTCCCAATAACATACTTCCGTAACCTTGAAATAAAACTCTTAGCATCAAAATTAAAAACAAATCGAAATGCTTTTTATTATTCAATCGCGCTTCCGAAAATGAAAAATCCGAATTGAAAAATTTTATCCGGAACAGGCTGGTATATGATTTTTTTTGGATATTTCCCTTTTTATTGGCGATACATTTTTAAATATCCTTAACTTTCCGATAAATTCTACTAATTCGCTGATTCCTTTCAGTTCATCTATTAAAAAAATAATCGGTTTCAAACCACATGAAAAATTCGTATTGCTGAAATTGGGAGCAGCAAACTAGAGGTGGGCATCGATTCGATTATCAATTAATTTTATCGATTCTATTTTTGTGAGAAAAGATCGATTTTTGTTTATTGAGAAACGATCTTCTTGAGTCAAGTAACTTTGCGATACACCTACATTAGGGCGGATCAATTTGTATGTTTGTATGTTGATTCTTTTTGTCATTCTAAGCGTTTTTGACCAAGAAATAATGGGTCAAAAATTAATTTCGAGTAGCTTTTTCGAAATAGTTTTTTTTTTAATTCTAAAACCGACTTAGACCTTCCAAAAATATTGCATTTTTTTTTGGTCGTGGAATCACATTTGACACATATTTTTAATTTTGAGTGCCACCAAATTATTTTTTATTTCTCTGATTTCCTATGATTTTAGAGCGATTAATCGTTTAAATCTTTTTTTTTTATAAGAATCGGTCAAAAAAATCGAAATAAAAAATTGATTATCAAGCCAAACATTCGTTTTTCTAGGTTCCTTGGCCTGTCTTGGACAAGGCGTATTTCATAAATAAATCGGATCAAAAGTTTTTGTGCATAGAAAATAATAAATGTTGATTTTAAAAAAAATATATTTTTTAAATTTGAAAGCACAAAATTAATAAAAAAATATTTTTTAAATTTAAAAGCACAAAATTAATAAAAAAAAAATATTTTTTAAATTTAAAAGCACAAAATTAATAAAAAAAATATTTTTAAAATTTAAAAGCACAAAATTAATAAAAAAAAAATATTTTTCAAATTTAAAAGCACAAAATTAATAAAAAAAAATATTTTTAAATTTAAAAGCACAAAATTAATAAAAAAAAATATTTTTTAAATTTAAAAGCACAAAATTAATAAAAAAAATATTTTTTAATTAATTGATAAATTTTAAAAGTCAAAGGATTCATCTCAAATTTGAAAAAAAAACGTGTCTGGGGGCTCCTTTTTTGATGTTTAATTTAAATTTAGAAAAAAAAAATTTTTTGTATTATTTTTTTTTAATTTTTAAATTCAAATATCAGAGAACCAAAATTCATCTATATTTCATATTCAGGCATATTTCATAAATAAATCGAAATGTTTTTTTATGAAACTTCTATGCATTTAAAAAAATATTTTTTTTTTATTTTAACTTTTTTTTTTAATTTCAAATGTCAAAAGATCGAAATAAGTTTTACTCATTTATAATTAAGAAGAATTTTTTATTAAAATTTTATACATAATTTTATGAAAATATTTTTTCCCAAGAAAGAGTTAATATAAAATTTGGCAACATTTTTCAAATTAAAATTTAGCAGCGAATAATTTACGCTTAAAAATAAATTAAATTTAAAAATTCCCTGCCAAATTTCTTTTAAATCGCCATCGATTCAAAAATAATTTAAAAATTATATAGTTTTAAAAAGAGAGAGAAATTATATTTTTTTATTTACTTAATTATATAATTATTTAGTAAAAGTTAATTCGAAATTATAAATGGTTTGTAGCCAGAGCAAATTAGGCCTTTATGAGGAAAAATATAGGACATTCTGAACCCTATTTCTGTTTTCAATCTAACTTTTTTTTTCTTAATAAACATTAACAAATATTTATTATTTTTTTTTTATTATGTCATATCTTAAATACAATAAAAATAATTTTTCCATGAAAGATTCAATTTGAAATTTGACCAAAAAGTTTTCTTTAATTTTTGACAAATTTTTTAACAATTTAATTTTTTTATTTCAAAATTTTAAAGTGATCTCCCATATTAAAAAAAAAAAAGTTTTAAAAGTTGTTTAACGCACTAAAACTTTTTAGACCACAAAATTATGCAACACCGTCAAAAAATCGATTTTTGAGTGAATTTTCGAAATCTAATCACTTATTTTCGGCGATATTAAAAATTTTTGCCTAAGCAGCTTTAATTAAGGACTCACATTTTAAAACAATTCTTTTAAATAAACTATTTAATTCCACTTAAAAAAGTATAACTTATTTGACCCCCCTATGGACGCCACTGTCCATTGTCTCGCCATATCAATAAAAACGTTAAAAAAGACTTCTGGATTTTTTATCTAACAGATACAAAATTCAATTCCAATGAATTCATTTAAGAATTTATGCATATTATTTATAGTTATACATTTATACATAAGACCTATGACGTATGTATCACTTTGTCCCCGTTTTATGGACTTCTTTCTTTATTTAAAGAACTCATCGGCTCGATTTTTTTTATTTATCTAAATGCAAATACTCTAACAAATCATCACTTTTGCATAAATAATCATATTTATAGACTCTACTCCCGACCGAACTTCATTTGCATTTAGATCCATTAGGCCATTATATGGCCATAACCCAATGAGATATATGTAGATACATATATACATATGTACATATATACTATGTATATACCAAGAGCTACCTACATTTAGGTATATAAAAGTATTTGCCAAACCCGAAAATGTTGACCATAAAAATTGTTAATTAAAAAATATAAAAAATTGTCTACAAGTTCGTTAAAAGTTGACAAGTTTATTGTACATAAATAAATAAAAATAAAAATAAATAAAGCTAAAAATTTGAATGGTTTTTGGAGCGCAAGTTTTTATTTTATGGGTTTTTGGTATTTTTTTTTTTTGATTTTTTATAGCATAACATTTTTACTATAACTAATAATAGATAAATAAAATTGGTTTTTGTGGTTTGTCTTATTTCTAGGAAAAACAAATTTCGAAAGGTTTTATAAAATTTAATTCGTTGATCATAAACTTTTTAAACAGGACATTTCCATGCATAATGAAATCTCTTCAAATTTCAAAGAGGTAGCCCGATTTTGTCACCCTAGTTCGACACCATTTACTATGTAAGACCTTATATACATATATACACATACACACACACACACACACACACACATGTGCACAAACATAATCGATGTCCCTTTTGATCGCGTCGTTTGTCGGTTATCTTTTTTGAACTATCATCGCTGTTAAATCTGGAAAACGAAATTCTAATGAGGCCGCCTCGGCACTTTTGTCGCCCTAATTAAAAATCGTAAGCAGCGATCGGAAAATTATCAAAAAATTAAAATGGCGGAGTGGCGTGATTGAGTAGCGAAGTTTGTATACTCTATAGGGAAGGATATATAAGAAAAGTAAACAAAGGTCAACTATTATTTAATAGAATAATTAAAAGAAAAGAAAGGGTAAGGATAAATGATAAACGTACACTGCAAAAATTAGAGCAAAAACCCAAGAAATAGAAAAAATTAAATTTACTAACAATATTAAAAAAACGAATGTATCTAGTACTGAAAATTCCGTCAGGAACAAAGTTCCTTTCAGCTTATTTTTTTAAGACAAATAACACTAGTTTACGCGAAAAATGAATCTTCGTGAAAAAGTGTTTATTAGAGTAATTTTGGGTCGAGAAATACGAAAATGACAAACTTTTTTCTTAAACATTATTCTCGAGATATTTACAAAAAACATATTTTAGGCACAATTTTTACTTATTCATTAATAACTCTTGAGCAAAATGTATCGACATAAAAGGCAATTAGATCGAAAGATATTGATTTACTCTTTACATCGCAATATAATATGTACAGATTAAGTAAAATCTTACGGAAGCAACCAAAGTCGAAAAAGTGTAATTTTCGACAATTTCTCAAAATTAAAAATTTTCAGCTTACTTTTTATTAAAGAAAATTTTTTTTTTTAAATTTGTTGATAAATGAGAACAATCTAATATAAAATTATCGTGATTTTTATGATTTTTTTTTTGTTTTTGAATATTAGAAAAGATTGTGAAGTATTTTCACCCTCCAAAACCTAGCAAAAATTTTGTAATCACAATTTTAGTATAATTTTTCGAAAAAAAAATCTGTGTGGTACCGAATATATTTCAAAAAATACGATAAATGTATCTGTCTATCATAAAAGAGGGAATCGCAAGGGCAGCAATTAAAATTACTTGTTTTTTGAGATGAATATGACCATAGGTCGTGAGGCATTTTTTACCCTCCAATCCCCATAAAAATTTTTTAATCGCAATTTTCGTATTTTAAAAAACCAGTTTGGTACCGATTATATTCGTATGCATAAACACATCGAGATGAAACTTATACCATGGGATAGTCGCACCTCATACGGTATGCACAATGTAAGTTTTCTCTCGATACGTTGAAATAATCCAGGTAAAAAATTACCCGAAAAAAAATATTTGATGAAAAATGTGATCGCAATGGCAGCTATTAAATTTGTAACAATTTAGTAGCTAAAAGATTGTTTTTTATTTTTATGGGAAATATGTACATATGCTCCAGTCTAGAAGGTTATCATGCGAATATATAATACAATTTATCTTATTGTACTTATGGTATTTCATATCGTAAAAGTTCAAGTAAATCAATTTAATTTGGAAAGTCAACTCAGCTTTTTTGAATACCGCGATTTGGCATGAAAGCTTTTTGAATAAGTGCGAAAGCTTAAGCGAATAAATAAGACCTGAATTTTAGACATTCTCAACGATTTTCAAGATTTTTCTAAAGTATCAAAGAAGGCCGTACAAAAAAATATAAAAAAAAATCGTCACGTAACAAGAAAGAACGACCATAATTTGAAGACAACAAATAATTTTGATAAGAGTAGCTGGGTTTCTAAAGATTTTAGAGTGGTACCTACTCCCGATTCTCTCAGTTCATTCACATTTTTTTTGGTATGTAAAATTTGATTAATTTTTGAATATATTATTTTTTCACCCTATAGGATGTAAGCTAAGAGTAAATATGAACTTGATTCAAGATGCAAACGTTTTGGATCAAAATCGTGAGAACTTGTTGTAAGATCAAAATATACATGCAATAAGATTTTTTTTACTTATTTTAAGAACATTTCGTCCTTATATTTAAAGAAATAATGTTCTTAATTCAAAAATTCCGGACTTAAAATCGAAATACTTGATGTGAGATTCATTTCAGTATTTTCCTTCTTCCACTCAAATCAAGTGTGGACTTCCTAGTTTTAAGTACGAAATACTTGATTTTATTCTCAGTGTATATAAAAATAAATAATTTTTTTAATGCTTTTTACATTTTTTTTTAATTTAAAAATATATTTACAAATTTTATTCATTTAAAAATTTTTTTAAAATAGGCCTTGGGCCATATCATTAAGTAATCATGTTACTAAATTTTAAAGCCCGCCGAAAATGTTTTCAGGATCTAAAACTTCTTCAAAAACATATTAACCTGACACAGGTACGGATTTAAAATTTGGTTTTGGGGGGTTATTCAAATCGAAGTCTATAGATGCTTGATATATATGTATCAGAGCTCACGAAACACTTTCAGCCCCTTTTTCCAACTTTTTGGGGTGACTTGAATCCTTCCGTGGATCCTCCATTGCTTAAGTATTTAATAGACGCAGTACTTGTTGTATTTGAAGAGCTTGCTGACATTAATGTACCTCATAATTTCAACTTCGATCGACTTCTGATATTTTCCTTCCACCCCAAACTTCTCGACCAAATTAATATACCATACCAGTATGGGATTGTATCCCAAAGAAGAGTATCAACTCAACCTCAACTCAAAAATGCCGACAGTTGTATAATAGTTATAATTCGAAATTCCGAACCCAATAAAAATGCAACTAAATACAACAACAACAAAAAAGGAAAAATTATAAATGTGAAATGTGCGCGGGGAATGAAAAACTGGGAAAATTGCTTCCGCTTCGATTGCCGCCGGGCAGGCAAATTTATGGGAAAATGCACTCAGTGCTCAATCCTGACGCCGAGAAGACCTCAAAGCCTTAAGGAACAGAGCCTGAAACCCAGAGAAGGCACAACTTAAATAAATTTAAAAAATAAAAATAAAAAGATAAATTGAAGGCCAGTTGCGCATGCGCGTCGAGCATTTCAATGGATTGGTTTGAACTCAAATTCTCAGCTCTCGGAAACGCTGATCCATAAATTGCGCGCAAACAAACTCAAACTCATAATGAGGCGGCATTTTTCAATCCTTTAAAAGGATTCCTTCGACCATCAGAACAACTATTACGCATTGCATAAACATTTTCACACTTGTTCATCGCTCATAAAACTTATGGCGGCCATATAACAAATATTCAAAAGATTTCGGCTTGGAAAAGGTTCTTCTGCGAGCTCCGAACTCCGAAGAATAAACTCTTTCCATGTGCGCATGCGCGCCTTCATTTTTGGGACGTGCTCTCGGGGCTCTGAACAGTGGCGGGAGTCGAAGTCGGGGCGGCATTTTATGGCTGGCTGGGCAGCGTTACCGTTTCGGAATTTCAAACAATTTACCAAATTTTTATTTTTATTTGATTTTAATGTTGAGCATTTTTGCCGCCTTTGTGGTTCAAACTGGGACTAGACGGAGAACCAGTTCCAAGCCCTCCCGTCCCCGTCTCCTGACCATGTGCTTATTGAAATTATTATAATTATTTATTCCGGGCAGGCTTCAAAAATTTCTATCAAAACGCGAACCCATTTAAATCGCTTCCAGAACGTTTGATGTTTGGTTTGGTTTGGTTTATGAGCTGCATTTCATTTCACTTCACTTCACATCAATTTACTTTATTTCATTTCATTTTAAGTTTCGGACACTAAATAATTTCGTCACTTTGGTTTAGTTTTTTAGGGGAGTTGGGGGATTTGGAATTTTACATTTATTATGTGAGAAACGTAGCCAAACGTTTGTAATATGGGAATTTAGGATCGTTTGGGGTTATCATAAACGTAAACATTTGTAAACAGAGTAACAAATAAAAGTTTAAATAGAGCTCTTGGATTTTTAAACTATTTTGGTGGCATATTTTGGAAATCGTAGCTCTGATAGGGATTTTGAACTAGATCAATTTAACAATTACCAAATTTTTTTTATGAAATCTTCCAAGAGGTTGTTTCGTACGTACAAATCTGTCTGTATCAAATTCTGTCTTTGAAGGATGTTTATTTCATTAGCTTACCTAATTACCTAAAATCACGACTATCGGATTCTTGTTTCTTTTTTTCGTCTTAAATCGGGTGATATATTATGTAGGAAACCTTGAGACGTACTTAGGGAAGCGGATAGTATTAATCGATTAGTTCTAAGGCTTTATTTATTAATGTGGATGCGACTGAAAGTCTCTAAAACAATCCGTTTCTCCTAAAATTTTAAAGTGATTTGCTGGATCATAAATATAATTAAAAATCTGTCAAAGATATCGACTTAAAAAGTTCCACTTCACTAATTTTTTGCCGGTACATTCACTTCTTCTATAAAATTTCAAAATTGAAGTGATACATAAATGATTTTTAACAAAAGTTTAATAAATTCATCGTAAAATTTTTCCAACTTTTGGGGGACTCGAAAACCCTCTCCATTGATCCCCCACTATATTCAGGTAGCACCGTAACGTCACGCCAAAGTGGAAAAGTTTATATGTGAGTTAAAAATCTATCGAAGATAACGATTTAAAGTGTTCCACTTCAACCAATAATTTTTGCCCATATATTCATGAGTTCTAAGAAATCTCTAAATTAAAGCATAAAATCGAATGATGTATAAGAAAAGGTTAGCAAATCCATCGCTAATTTTTTCAAAATTCAATCATCTGTGAACCACCTATTTAGGTTTGTTTTAAATTTCGATTCAAATACTGACTTGTCGTACTTAACTCCTATCTCAAATTGTCCAATCAAGAAAGAAGTCCTGAACAGCACAAGAATTTGCTTTTAATCGCATTTACGAATTTCTTAATAAGTTTTAAAGTCATGCTTTACTTTCAACAGAAATAATTTATAATACTTAATTTACCCAAAAAAACGATTATTGAAATTAACTTAATTTTAAGTTCAGAACATAAAGAAAAACTTACACACGATAAACCAAACTCAAAGACAGTCTCAAATCAACTAAAATGATTTTCTCTGAAATGCATAAAATTTAAAATTCTTTCTCAAAATGTTTTTAATGCCAGCCTAATGAACTTGATCAGTAGCTCAGTCCATAAAAGTAATAATAAACAAATATTCCCAAAGAATGTCATCTAAAGGCAGAGAACATAAATCTTTAGATCAATGTAACGATCGAAGTCAACAAAAAAAATAATAAACTCCAAATACATTTTAAGTGTCCTTTAATAAACTGAAAATGAAACTCTTGAAACCCAAAATGAAGTTGATGGGCACAAATCTTAACAGCTCCAAAGAGAGTCTGTAGAGATGAGATATAAAGTTTATTTTATAGACTCAGAAGATTTAAATATTGAGCGCAGGTATAATTGCATATAAATCAAAGGTTGCATCAGAGCAAAGGTAACGCCAAGAAACTGGACTGGAATGGACTGGACTGAAATGCATAATGATATCTTCATATACATACACACACACACACACATACACGACAAGGAGTGTAAGTGTTGTTGTTGCTGCATTGATCAATATTTCATTGATAGGACACTGTGCGGCACACACACACACATCAAAAGAGATAACAAAAATGTCAACAACTTTGAGGCTTGGCCATAAATTTGACCCCGACCTCTGAGCGGCGCAATCATCCCACGTCTATGAGTCGAACCGAGGGGACCCTGCCGGCCATTTAAACAATATTAAAAAAGGATTTCCCTTTGTCTTACGATATTTCAAAACATAAACGCACGGCAATAATAATTAAAAAACACAAAAAGAAGAAACAATGAAACATGAAGCAAAAAGGAAAATCCGAACGCACCTTTTTTTTACCTGCTCTGATTTTTTGTACTCTGTAGAGTTCTCTCTCTTTCGCTCTCTCCTTCCCGGCGCTCGCTCAATGAAACTCAGACAATTGGCGATAAAATAATCGTGCCACTTGACAAAAAAATACAAAATAAAAGGAATTGTATATGTTATAAGGGCGTGAGTGTGTGTGTGTGTTGCGCTATGATACACTGAGAGAAATTGGAAGTAGAATTCACTAAAAATAATAATTTTTAATCGCCATTATGAAGACTACCAATATTTTGGCACTTACTTTATTTAAAAGAACATTTTAAGAAGAAATAGATGGCTTCACCCCCTTCATACTTCGGAAAGCATTTCTCGCTCCAATACGGTAGTGCCAAGAACTTAAGTCTATCATCGTTTCCTTCCGATTTTTTAATCTTTAATCTCCTTAAAAAATGTTCCAAATTGTGAGACGATTGATGAAAAAACTTTGATCCGATAAACTCTTCACTTGTGAATGGAATTTTACAATATATTTTTATATTCGTGCTTACATACTCTATAAAAGAAAACTTTATACAAATTAAAGGCACTTAGACCTTTCCGTTCGAACTGTGCTTCTATCGTCAAGAATTGTTTATTATTATTGGGTGTAGAAATGTACTGCGACCCAAGTGGATCTATTGCACCCCCTTCATGGCTCAGAGCTCACCCAAAAGGCCTGCATGTATTGCAGTATTTTGTTTGGATTTATGGTAGCAATGATCTCCGTTGGGAGAACTTTCATGCCCAGGATCGTGTCTTTTTTACCGGCGAGTGCCATACATATAATACATGCGATGAAGTTTCTTCATCCATGCTGCAGAAGCGACATAGTCCACTATCCGCTACGCCAATTTCGTTTCGCTGCAGGGTCTACAATGTCCCGTCAGAAGGCCCGTCAAGATTGTCACAATGTTCTTTCTGTGAATTATCATAGCTTTGAATTTCTTACGTTTATATTTGGCAAGGAGGGATTTTGACGGTTTAGCCCTTGTGCCCAGTGAAGCAGTCGTTTGTTATTCTCCTCTAATCTAAGTAGGTCCCGTACCACGTAGTTACCAATCCCACAGTGTGGTTTAGGACCGGTTACCGGTGTTGCTTCACCGGTCCTAACAAGTTTATCTGCCAGCTCATTTCCAGCGATGTTGTTATGTCCTGGAACCCATCTAATCGTAAGCTTATTCCAGCCTTGATGGAATTTTTTTACTGGAGGATATCAAATATCAAAATAAATTGAAAAAGACGGATATGCGTATAGCTTTCCGTTTGGACTGTGCTTCTATCATCAAGACTTACAGATCTATATATTATATTTATAATATAAAAGTTTTATATTAAAGAAAGTTATGTTAGATACGCTTATATTTATATCTCAAGAACAGCTGGGCCGATTTTGATGATCTATGATTTGTTGGATTCGCTAACAGAATAACTATTAATATCTCGAGAAATTTCACATAAAAAGGAGTAAAATCTGCGAAAATCTGTTAAGGGAGAATGGGGTCCTATAATGAAATAAATCAAAAAAGATAGACATGGTTTTTGCTTTTCGTTCGGACTGTGCTTCTTTCCTCAAGACTTATACGAAGCTAAAGCCCGTAAGAGTTTGATCAAATGATTTTGATTGCTCGATTTTTATTGCGGCTGCAAATTCTGTTAATGACGTCATATCACTGATTCATAAACCGAACCTTGTTCTGCAATGTGTACATAAGGGTGGCCGCCATTGAACTTCTTGAGCAATATACCTGATTAGAACGCTTTAAAATGGTACAGGGTATCCCAAAGTCGTCGGCGCCTGAGTTTAACGTAAGCGATCTTTTAGTCTTGCTTTGGTACTAGCGTTTGTTATTTCAAAGAATCTAAAGGGAGTTTTTTAATAGGGTCCGGATTTCCGAAGGTATATCAAGGCTGAGGCCTAACAATTCATTATAGAAAGATTAACATCACAACTAATACAATGCAATAATTGTAGAATTTGTCGGGCTTATCGGGAGTATTTTTGTATACAGTTGAAGTGGTACTTTATTTAATCTTACTGTATGCCTAGTAATTTTATTATAATAGGGTCCTGATTTCCGAAAGGCATATCTCTGAAACTAGTTTGAATAAATTAATTTTCATTTTATTTACAATTCATCATGGTAAGACTTACACCAGAAGAAAATCTTGAAGTCTTCGAGATTAATAATCAAAATCACAGTTCTGTCATTAAAACATATACATAATTCTTCGTACAATTTAAGGTCCGAAAATTTATTCTCCAATTATTCGAGCGCTTTTTAATAAAAAAAACACTACTAATAATAATATTTTTTTGACTTCTAAGTGGACTATATGGTAGGGCCTCTACTTTAAAATCGCATGGTTTATACAATAGTTCTTTTCAATTATTCCGAAACTTTTTATGCAAATGTTAGATGAAATGAATATTCGAAGTAAACAAATATTTTTTTCAGAAATAAGATCATTCCTTTATGAAGAAATTCCCTCAATTATTCCCTCAGTCTCAGTTTCTCTTAATTTTTTACCCACCTGCCACATTAATTTCTCTCAGTGTATGCTCATTTTTATTTTTAATATAAATCCTGTACGCCTTGCGCAATTGTTGCAGGTATTTTACGTGAGGCGCCTTTCAGCTCGTAACTCTCATTGCAACTTGCAGAAGATACAGATACAAATACAAATACAGATACACATGTGCAGATAAGACGGCTGTTGAACATCATAACTTTTCATTATAAATGGATTTTTGGGTGCCTGTTGTCATCGTCGTCGTCCTCGTTGTCGCCAGTCTTGCGGATGTCCTGTTAGTGCAGGTGCAGCATATCGTTCAGGATATGCCAAGGACTCACTCGCTTTCCTTTAACGCTTGATTAAGTCCAAGCAATGCGTGCAAATTGAATTTGAATCTAATTCTAATCAAATCAAATCACAATTTTGACATAATTTGATTGAAGTGACGACAGTCGGCGACCGCAACTTGCTCTCTTCAGGCGCTCTCACACTCTCTTGAGGCTCTCTGCCCGCACGCACGCATAATTTCTCAAGAGCTCTTCTGGCTCATTGTGTGCTTCCTTTGTCCAATTGCACTCACTTAGCGGTATCTGTGTGTATCTATGTGTGTGCGTGTAACAGTATCTGTATTTATTTATTTGTCGCTTGTTGCGAAAATTATATTTGCACAATTTTCGCCTACTCTCTCCCCGCTCCCCGCGCTCTTTGTCGGAGTTTCGAGAGGTTTTCATGTTCGTTTTGATTGCTTCTTGTGGCCAGCCGCAATTTGTTGCACAAATCACTTGAAAATCTTTTTTTTTTTATATTTTGTCGAGGAGTTGCGCAGCGGGAGGGGAGTCGAATACAATATGAATGTTATACACACGAGTGTGTGCTTATGTGTGAGTGTCTGAGAGAGTGTGAATGAAGGAGTGTGCGAATTGCGCTCTTTAACAAAAAAAATTGTTGCTCGAAATTAACTTGACTGAAAAGTTAAGTGCTTTTTATTAAATAATCGCATTTGTTGGGAGAAAAAATCAAAATAAGAGAAGTTGTCAATCACAGGATGAAGGAACGCAATTTAGATCTAAGAAGAAGGGTGGCCGGTTTGGGTGCGTTTATTGAAGTATATATTCTATAAAAAGATTATTTATTTATTTTTTATTAAAAAAAATGGATCTCAGGTGCAAAATTTCATCAATATACGTACGTAAATGGTGAATATCGAACTTTATCGAAATATAATACCCTTCCCCTTACCCACGGTAACCCGTTCTCGGGTTACGACCAGCCTCAACAGCTCTCGCCAGGCGCCTCTGCTTTGGTTTGGAGGATAGGCTCTCCTCTCCTTGAACTTTTCATAGGAGTCGTGGTCGTCCTCTTCGAATACCTTTCTCGCTGGAGCAACGTTATCCATACGTACAACATGCCCAAGCCAGCGCAGACGTTTTATTAAGCTCGTACAGTGGTACATCTGTATGCGAAAGTCTTCCTTAAAACGAACGAGACCGAACATTTTACGAAGTATTTTTCTTTCTAACACCTCAAGAGCGGATGCATCCGTCCGCGACACAACCCATGCTTCTGCGCCTTATCAGAGCACGAGCAAGATGAGCGTATTGTAAAGTGCTAGCTTTGTAGGTCGAGAGAGATCTCTGCTACACATCTACTTACTGAGACCATAGCAACATCTATTGGCAAGTGGATTCTTCGTTTTATCTCCAAGCTGATGTCATTTCCGGTGTTAACAGCGGTACTAATGTTCGTGAATTCCTTGACCACTTCGAAAGTATAGCGGTCCGCTGTGCCATTGCGATGTACTCCGGCCTTCCGCAGTACCCCTTCCATCACAAAATTGAAGAGGTCGCATGGTAGCGGGTCTGAAACCTCGAACGGTATTAAAAGGTTCGGAGCGGTTCGTTCCTACCTTGACAGAGCTAATGGTGCCGCTCAATGTCATTCTGCAAATACGAATCAGCTTCGCAGGAATATCGAATTCAGACATAGTGATGTATAGGCGATCCCTTATCCCCAGTTATATGCTATTCTGTAAGTTCGAATGGAAAACGACAAAACTTTAAGCCATGCTCATGCAATGCATCCAATTCTGTTTTTACACTATCTACTTTTAGAAATTCCCCATTCTTATTTATAGCAGCTTAAGGCCTTACTTCGAATTTTTTCTACCGTGTAGCTTGCTTAAGCATTGGCATTTGTCGCTATACACTATAGAGGGGCCGAGCAGATTACTGCTTCGAACCAATATTCCACTTTCATAATTTATTAAAATAAAGACTCTCGTGAGCTTTATAAAGAACGAAAGGTGCATTTTTTTACAAAAATATCCCTTCCAATCTGCTTAAGCCTGAACGTATGGCTTGGGAGGCCCAACCTTAATGCAAATCTTATGTGAACGAGTGGATTCAAGAACATATTTTTTTGCACCTAATTGGTACGACCAGTTTCAGATTTCGCTTTGAAAGCCAGAACTGTGTTGACTAATCGTCAATCGAATTGAATTAATCTGAAGCAGCTATGAGTATGTCGCCTAGACTTTGGGAAAAAGGCATACAAATGGATTTTTT